>KV751324.1:10409954-10424820 GCA_001698575.1 Mola mola | reverse complement strand
GAGAATAAAGATTCAAGCTGGACTGTTTTGCGGTGTTCAGTAAACATGACATTTTAAGGACAAATTTTCTTTCTGTTTTAAAGTTAAAACAATGACTTTTACTTCACTTTTCTGGTGTATTTATTAATGTATACAAGATGTAAACTGACAACTAGTTTACAATTGAAGTCACCATATAGTTTTTCTCTTCCTCTGAACCTGAGGAGTTAAAAACATGTAATGTCACCTCTATGAACACTCAGCTAGACAGCAGGAAAGAATTAGGCTGGGGCAATGAGCAGATTTATTTAAGCTGACCTCTAGGGGAGTATTAATTCATAGATGCATTCAGTGTAAGCCCGAGACTTAAATAATAGAATAGTTTATTCAGTTTAAATTTCTCAATGTGGTGGTTTTAATCTAAGTATAGTATAAAAAAACAAGCACCCAGTGGTCATGTCTGAGGCTCATAGCCAAAGATAAAGCTGCTTGTGAAGGTTGGACAGCATAAAGCAAACTGGTAAGAGGTGATACTGCATCAGTGTGAAGGATGAATTTAAAGACCTCGTTTATTACAACGTGCCCCAAAGTTACTGTGATTGATGCAAAGAAATACACTGTCAGGAAGCTAAAAGTCAAGCAAGGTCTGACCATCGACAACTGAAGAAGAGCTCCCACAAAAGCTATATCACATAGCCTGTACTGTACTTGATCATACCAACCTACTGTGAGGTCGAATAGAAAAAGGGTAACATTTCCCTGTTAAAAGGTAAAATGATCTTTAAACTGTTTTTTTTTTTTAAATATGTAAAATAGTATCATATAGTAGCTTCAAATGATCTTCAACCATGAATATACTTATTCGTCTGAGAACTCAGAAGACCACAAAGACCTATTTGCTTTCAACCAGAGCCAATGGAGCACATGTTCACATTAATATCAATGGCAATAAAGCAGAGTAGCATCATAGTATACTCTATGAGGTAGGCATCTGCACAACCTGGGAGGGTCTCTTAAGTCTAATAAGCATTTACCACCTGTTTTCCGGAGCCAGATCCTGGCATTAGATCAGCAGCTCAATCAACATGACATTGTTGGTATTTGATAGTAATATCGAGTGACAGATAAGCACCTCATTGTGCTGTGTCCATGCCCTGCCACTCCTCAGTACCAGAGCTGGACTGAGATCAGCCAGCCAGCAGTGACCCTTAATGAAACACTGGACGCCAGCATCCCTCTGCTAATCCAACAGCTATCTCTTTAGCTATCTGGATGTGTGGTATTTGAAGCAGGTGGGCAGCCTTGTAGCAGATGCTGACTGACATTTCCTTTCATCTCAGACTCAGACCTACTCTCTCCTCTGTAGAGCTCAGCTTCACATGCAGAGAACTGCAGAAAAAGAATAGGAGATGTGATGATATCTCAGCTGCGTCCGTGAGACAAGTCATGTGGCATTTATGGACAGTAGTATTTTGACAGAGACAAAGAAACTCATGCATGGTGCCACATACATACTCCACACCTTAAAAAAACCCCAAAAAACAAAGTAAAAGCCGTAACAAAATGTATCATAATGATCTAATAATGATCCATGAATGTGGTAATATGTTGCTTGTCATAGAATTATTCATGATATCTGGGGCAGTGCAGGGTTATGACCTAGAACACATTTTCACACAGACTGTCATGCTTTCCCACACACTGACCTTATGGTTGGCACACATGCTACAGTGTTTTATCTTCACAGAGCCTCAGAGCCAAGAGACAGCTGTGGACCAACAGCAGCTCTGTCACACAGCAGGAGAGCCCAACTGACAAGAAACTTTACACAGACCATGAAATGGTTATAGCTTACAGAATTCTTTTCTTTATTTTAACTTCTATGGAAGCAACTTCAGCATGTTATTGTGATTTTATACAAATATAACTGCAAATATCAGCTATAATTTATTTCATTCCAAAGAAATCAGAGTTGTTAACTCTGGAGTTAAACTTTTTCAAATACTAAAATTCTTAACTTTTAAACCCCTGCCAAAGGAGTTCAAACAATGCTAACTAAGCTGGTCACCTCATATATCTCTCTTACCTGCTATGTCGTCTTTAGTCTTTTTAACTAGTCTATTATATGCTGCACAGTGGCAAAATCTAACATTAGTAATTCAGCCATACATATTTAAAACAGACAGATTCCCAGGAAGAAGACGTAGAGCTGCTTGAATAAGGTTGCATATACGCTGATGCATCACAATGTTAGTTTTTGTTTCTACAAAGTCATCAGGATTTGCGTCTTGGATTTATATTATATTTATTATATATATTTATTATTATTGCGGAATGGAACCAGGAATCCTCAGCCATGAAATTGACTGCTTATTTCACTCATGATGTTGTATTCCAGATTTAGGACGGACATGTTCGGATTTGAGACGCCATGTCCTCCTAATGGCAAAGCCTAAGGAAGGACACTCGTTTGTCTTCCTGTAATGAAATGTTTCATTTCAAATAAATATCTGTTCTTTCATCGGTTAAAAATGTAAACAAAGATTGGATTTGTTGAGGTTTGTCTTGTCACATCCATTGTCATGCGTGCAAAAAGGTAGACACACCCACACTCTGTGACTCCACAATGTTGTTGCTGCTCTGTCATGACTAATAGAGATGGCAATATGAAGGACCTCATGTAATCCTGAATGGAAGAAAGAGCTTGGATTTATTAGCAAAATGAGTAAGGATGACTTCCATGATTGTTACATATTGTGTTGTTGCAATATGGTAAGTAGCCATGGAAAAGGTGCCATTGACAAACATACTTGCACAGACGAGCACAAAAATAACAGACAAACCCCAAATGCCTCTTCACTTAAACATTTTTCCAAGAAGCTACATCACTTCAAGATGAAAAAATCTCTTTGGCAGAGCTTTGTAAAGTATATTCTGCGGTCAAGCATCACCAGTCAAGCAGGGGTGCAGACTGTGGAGTAAAGGTTGAATAGTGTCTTCAGAGATTCATCTATTGCAGAAGAGATGATGTGTGGAAAAACGAAAGCCGAAGTTTGGTGCGAGAATGTCTTAACACATTACTCTGTCCAGACACATGTAGATTGCATCAAAGAAAAAGATCTGCCTCTTTCAGTGATGACCAATACATAAAACAAAGATATGACCAAGTGTTTTCCCACTGAACAAAGATATTTTCACTTTGAGGAGGGTGTGCAACATGCTTGTCAGAAACTGACAAGTTTTTGTAACAAACCGAATTGCACCCATTCAAACAGTGAGGCAAAATTCTAGCCTTCCTTTCCAAAACGGTTCTGTTTTTCTCCCGAACCTTTTAAACATTTACGTTAACTAATGTTATCTTAATTAAAATGTTGTCAAACTGGCAGAGCAGTTGACAAGAGTTCAATTCTCTATTGATGAAATTGTCTTGCAATGTATTCAGTATCTCAGAATCACCCTTGTTATTGTTGAAAACATATTGTATTGTAGTAGGTAGTACACACTGAGTTTAATGTGTTGCAAATATTTTGGCTATGCCCAATACCACAAGGTGTCCTCCTTTCGGGTGTTGTGGAAACTGCCAACATTAAAAAAAAAACCCCACATGGACATGTTAACAGGGTTAAAAAACAAGAAATTCATCAGATGAGATCTTTAAAAAATTCTCCAGATGCACTGTGGAACAACTCTAGTTATAATCAGTGACACTAAATAATGTAGAAATGTTTGCACTGTGAACCCCCATCCATTCATGACACTAAATTTTATTGTACAGTATACACAAATATGTAGGAATTTTCTGTTCAGTTGACTAATTGGTGTGTGGTGTACTTGCAACTTCTATGTTTACTGTACTGTATTAAAACCATTTACAATAGATTTTTAATTATGTGAGCAATCTGGTATTTACAGATACACTGTTGTAATGCCTATGTCGACATACTGTGCAGTCATGACAAAATTAAATTAGCACACAGACATGTGTTATACTGTATACAATTCTCACACTTTACATAAAATGAGGATTTGTACTCATCTACTCATCGGTCTGTGATACAGTATGTGTACGTGTCAAAATCGCCCTCTACATGGTGTCGTGGTGAGAAATAACAATGTTTCCAGTATTGAGAGGAACTCTCTGGAGCAAGATCAGGCTGAAGCACGTAATAATCTGAGGCTAGAACAGGCACTTTCCTGTGACCTCACTGGCCTCTCGCGTTAAGCCTCTCTGTAATTACGTTGACCCGCAGAGACTGAATCGCTTCACACTTCAAAACAGAGCAGCCCTCACAGATGAATACAGCTGTTACGATATCGGAGGTGAACGCCTCTGAGAGGTCAAATTCTTACTTTTCACGGGACTTTGCGTGCTTTTTCTCGCTCCTTATTCAACACAACATTTGTGCTTTTTTTCATCCCTGGAGATGTTAAAAGGACAGCGTGTGCAGGAGGTCAGCTACAACATTTCAGGAATGCATTACTGTACTGTATGTTGAACGCATACACGGTAAACCACGGTAGCTATGTAGGCTAACACATGCTATTCTGTAACTCATGTTGCATGTACTGCATGGTCTGTAATTATTATGCTTTTGTGAAAGCACCAAAAATATAACAAATATACAGCACTTTAAATGCAAATATTTCTATTTAATACCGTAATGAAAGTGAGTGTGCCCCCAAATATGTATACATGTAGTTATTTTTTTCCACCTTAACAAACTAATTTTGTAATGGACTTTGATGAGCAAGCTGATTACATGTCAACAAATTAAAAGTTTTCTCTCAGCAGAGCTTAACATTCACGAAGGACACCAGAACAAACATCTTTTTCTAAACCCCAAATGAGCCCAAAATTAACCAGAGACAGACACAGACACTGAAGGAATGCCTTGCATGTCACAAGCAGATGCTGAAGGGTAGCTTTGTCATCCGGATGAGATATGGGGACGCATAAAAAAAGGGATGGTATCTGATAAACTGGGATGAGAACATGTTGGTCGTTTACATTGTAACAGCGGGCAACTTTCATGTGTTTAACATACTTAACTCAGCTTTCATCAAATCAACAACAAATGTGAATACAAATTAATGTGTTGTGTTTGACCTTAGATCTTGCATTATTTTTTTTCTTTTTTCAATCAATTGACCACCAAAGGGAACTCATTCCTTAATTTCATTTCAAATTTCTTTTAAACTTTGATGCACATCATTCGCACTGCAATCCTTAACATACTGATGCTGTCAAATATATATAGCTTTATGAAGCTAGTCTCACTGGCAAACAAGCTCTGAATCTGCAGATAGAATACAAGAAAATGTCCACTTTCTCCTCACAGGTTTTCCATCCCGCCTCAGATGGTCGATTAACCACAAGCCCAAACTTTGTCTGCTCTCGTTTATGATAGCCTATTCCTGCCAGGTTTAGCATAAGCCTTCTTCATGGGGAGAAGATGATGGGATAATTAAAATGAACAAGCTGATGTTGTCTAAATGTACTTGTTTGGCAGAGGGCACCATCTAACAATGCTCTATTCACCCTGCACCACATTCACCCATATTTCTGCGTGCAATTAGAAGCCAAACTTGTTCCGCAAGGGAACTCGCTCTGTTGACTGGCTGAGGTTTATATGGACAGCTGAAATAATGTGGGCAGAGCTGTGGCCCGTTGACATCAGTGTTCAGTCTCTAAGTGATGGCCAAGAAAAGATAATATCTGAGTAAAGACTTGCCACTCTGCTCTCTGGGAGGGACGGCTATAATTCACTGGCTTCAGTTAAAATACCAGTTTGTCATTCTGTAATAAAACATTATATCCTTTCTTGTAATTTGTTGTGACCGTGTCATGAACTGAGGTTGAAAGCATCATCAAATACAGATGTGCATGGGGTGGAGGGGAACAACCAGTGGGTAATATTATTAGCCAGAACGGTAAGTTGTTGCAGAAGATTCACCCAATGTGAAGTGGGAGGGTTACAGAGGTTTTCAGTATACACTATCACCACAGAGTTAAATCAACAGGGCTCACAAACAAATACATAAACGGAAATAAGGGCAGGGTTGTTGATAGTTAAGTATCAAGTTGAATGTCTGAAGAGAGGCTGAGTCAGATCAAACCACAGCGATGAAGGGAGGTGCCTTGTCTTCATCATGTAACATTTCACCATCACTTTGGCTGACACACAGCAGGATCTGCAACTAAAAGACCCCACTTTGTTTCAAGTTGCCCCTCATGCTGATGATGTCAAAGTACCAGTGACCTCCATCATTTCTGCCCACTGAAGTTAGTGAACCTGAAAAAATGTTTCAAATACAAATTAAAAGACAAAGTTAGACACAAGCTCGACACCCAGAAGCAGCAAAATATAGACCGATGGCAGTGTCTCTATAGCTGGAGAGCGCCCACACTCCACCTGCACCGTAAGGGATGAATTAAAGGGACCCATTTGTGAAAATGTATGCATGAGCTTTAAATGTCCAGCCTTTACCACCCTTGCAGACTAGGACGCGTGGGGTATGTTTCTGTCCAAACCCTCATTTCATCTGGTGCCCAAGGGCCCTTAAGTGAACTTCCAGTGAGTCAACTGTAGTGGAGAGTTAACTGATACACAGTAAACACAGACATTTTTTGTGATACGAAGGTAATGCTGTTAATTCCCAATACCTGACTCAATGAAAAATAACTTATTATTAATAAGTAAAAAAATGATATCATTAAAGTGTTACTTGAGCTTTTGGGTTAAAAAATATTATAAAACTGCAATATGATACAGAAATGTGTAGAAGCAGCTCACACAGTCCTGCAGTCTCGGGCCTTGTCATACTTAACGTGAAGACAGATCACAGTATATACTTAAAGTCCGTGAGGTCTCAGCCCCCAAGTCCAGAGGATGGATATTTGGATTCAGCCGACACATTGTTTCCTTAAACTCGTTCTGCCTTTAAATGACAAGATAGGAGCATATAGCTCATACCAGCATACTTACTACAGTAAGTACTTACTCTGTGTGTTACTGGCAGTGTTATTGTTTTTAAATGAAAGAGCAGAAATTACACAAATATTTTAAGAGCTTCTGGTTTAATATGTCTCATGTACTAAGTTAATTAAAGCTAAAGATGCTTTAACAACAAATCCCATGAAGACCCCAAATCCTATCCATAGTTCTTCATCCGTGGCAAAGAGCTTCCTTGTTGTACAAATGCACATTAAACACAAACGCATCAGTGAGCCACCCATTGTCACTGGGTGAAGACTTCATCATAATGAGCAAACGCACTGTTTTCATTTTGTGACTGTCCTACATACAGTGTCAGTAAATGAGGGATGGGCCTCCACTTTGCAAAACAGCTTTTCACTTCAATGAGAAATATGGTCATGTTTTCATATAGTGAGGTCTTGTCACAGTTCAAAATATTTGTGATACTCAAAGTCTCTAACTTGAGCTTAAGGCTTTATCAAGCCAGTTCTCATAAAGATTTGGCTTTTGTTGAAAGCTTGACGGGCCTCATGTGCATAGTTACAGTTGCTAGCATAGGATTGGACAGTGGCTGCTTTAGGGAGGGGCTTTGCATACTATCAACAGTTTGACATGTTCACCAAGTCCTTTTTATAAAACGATGTTCTGCTACCAGGCCCTCATCAACCAATATTACTTTATTATAAGCAGAATCAAATCTATAATTGTGTTAAAACTCTCTCCTCTGTGTTAGAAGCACCAGTGAAGCAAAACAAATATAAGGGAACAAGCTAGAACCGTGGTTCTGCAGAGAGTAAAGTCCAATGTTAGTCAAAAAGCAGAAAGCAAATAAATTCCAATGGCCACATATAACTATAGACCAAAATTAAGAGAAAACGTGGAACAGTTGCATCACTCTTTCTTGAAACAAATACCTCCACATCAGTAAACTAATGCCTAAATTCCCATATGTTAATTATTCTTTCCTTCCAAATCTTGACTGAAAGATTAACTTTTTCCCTGCGTTCACCCTGAGGAATCAGAAACAGATGGAGAGAAACACTACTGCTCACAAAACAGCACTGATAAATGGACACATTGCAGGACAGTGTGATCCGGAGCAGAGGTCTAATCTCTCTGTTGAGCCAGCAGAGGCTCAATGGAGCTTTAAATAAGTGAACTCTGAGAAAGACCTGATCTGGCATTTGGATGAGTTAACCTCCTGCATCCTACTTAATCAAGGAAATAAGCATGAATCCCATGCCATGTGGCTGGAAAGAGGAGCCAGAGTAGATTTCCCTGTCTTACACAAAAGGTGGCCAGATTGGTTTTGGCTGCTCATATAACAATGAAGCTGATATCTGCATCTTTGACATTTGGTTTCAGTTTATAGCATTAAATTGGATGTGGAGCAGAGCTTGGCAGATTTTTTGTGTAAATTGGTGGCACTCAAATATGCTGTGACAGGCCATGGTCCCTGTTGTGTCCCCCTCTGCTCCTGCAGGAAGCCAATAAAGGAGACTTGTCAAGCCTCAGGGTCCGGTTAATGCACTCACGTCCACTCAAACATGTACATGGACACAATCACACACATACAAAGACCTTTTCACTTATCCTCTGAGAAAACTAACACCAAGCTAAACAAATCACCAGGTACCACAATGAAAAAAACGCTACACAGGGCATTCTACTAAATAATGCACATTTCAACATAAGACATGTTGATGACATTCCTCAAACAAACGTTGAGGTTATCAAAGTTTGTCTTGAGTATGTATCATCCATAGGTTCCAGTCAAACTCCAACAATTCTAATAGTATTTGTTTTTATTTTCAACATGACCTTTGTCTCCCTGATTTTGATCTTTTTTTTGTTATGATAACATCATACTATACTAAGTAATTGTTGAGTTGAAAATGAGGCAAAGCCACAAATAACAAGGCATACAGAGACAAATACATGTGCTAGAAGATATTTCTACAGGTTTTAAACTAAGGAAAAACAAAGACACAAAGTCTTTTTAAAAAAATGTCAATTCAACATCTTTGTGGAACAATCCAAAGACTTTTTGGGGGGGCATCTTTTAAAAGGAAGCTTTGCAGATTGCAATCAGCTTCACATCATCATCTCTAACCTTGCGGTCTGTGGGTAAAAGCAAGCTGGAAGGCATGTACTACCCATATTGTGATAATACAATGCTAGTTGAAAAAAATAACCATTATCCTTTAAGTATTCACTATTGATGTCCAAGTGACATCCTAACATGGTTCTAAAGCCTCAGTTCAGTACAGTACACTTTGTAATGATAAGCTAATTACAGGTGTGTGTCTCCCCTGGTGACTTTACCATTACCTGGTGGCTGGGGTATGTACCAGACTGCTATAGCTGCACAGCATGACACAGAGTAGCCCTCCGATAAATTCAACGTAAGTCTTTACGCAACACACCAAACAAAGGAAATAATGGAGGACATCCAGCATTTTGTGTTCCAAATGATCATTCTTATAACTGATATGATTTGTAACTTCTGGAATTCAATCATGAAAATCAACTACACTTCCCCTCCTGTCTCTGTTTCTGCTCTGTAGCTCCGCCCCATCCATGGTAGGGTTGTGGAATGCCTGAGAAGGGTTCATGGACAATTGTTTTGAGATGCTGGTCGGCCTTTTAGGCTTGCTTTGCCTTTATGCAGTTTTTGATAAAGCTGAATAAGCAGCTTGTCCTGCTGAGATGTCCGCCATTGTATCGGCCTTTCACCATCTACAGTGATGTGCACACGTTTACCATTGTAGAACAGCTAATAGGAACACCCGCTCTAAAATGACCCAAGGCTGGCTGAAAAGTATAGCTTTAGTCGAACCTTTTTCAGATCTCTTGAATTACAATATTCTCAAAGGTTATTATGGGATTTTTACCCAATGCCACTAAAAATAAACTACATACCCCAGCTTTAAGCATGGTGCTTGAGCTCCCCACCTGTCGCTGGGAAGTGAAGATTCAATCAGTCAAATTTAGCGGATCTAGACCGCTTCCCCCCCAGGGTATCAGAACTCTGGTTGGTTGTCAAAGTGGTGGGTGACAAAACCGGAATGGTATGATAAGGGCACCGTCCACAACTTTTGACAATTGAAACGAAAAAAAAAACGCGTTTATAGTGTTTTTCATCAGATTATTTTGTGAAATGTTTAAATATGAATCATTTTAATCATCCTCCATATGGTTCAAGAACCCCTAACACTAGCTATGTTTGTTACTTAAGAGCTTCATGTTCTTTGTATTATTGTATTACTTCAATAACTTTAGATGTTTCTAAACATAGCTTAATATACAGTAGGTTTTTGTGAAACTCACTTAATCTAGGTATTTTTATTCTTTATGCACCTATGCAGTGATAAGTCAGTCACTTTGACCTTAAACTGTCATTTTATGGTTGCTGTTTTTGGTTTTTTGTTTTTTGTTTGCAGTATAGGCTTTTAGTTATTTGTATCACGTAAGCATCTCACGGGTAAACAATGAATTTGGTGCCTGAGCTTTGAAATTAACAATGCATTTATACAATTAACAGACCAAATTTTTGTCATCTTTTCAGATTTTGCTAAACTTTTGGGGTCATTACGACCTGAATAATTGGCAGACTTCTCATTTCATGCCCCATTAGATGTCTTCCTAAATCTCAGCAACCACCCCAATGTTATCATAAGTGACAGAAATTCCTACCGAAACTTTATTATAATATCATGGGCATTGGAAGCAAAAAGATGTGGGTGGGTCCATGTGTCCTTGCGTTAGTCTTTTTCTCTGTCCATTTCTCTCTTTCCCCCTCTGTGACTGTCTCCTTACTTTCCAGATGTTTCCCTTCTGATCACAACCAATTTAAAAAAAACAGGCCAAGAATTTAAGAAACCAAACCATTTGATATGTTTTATTCAGGCTGTTTATCAACCCATCTGCTCTGCTAGATTCAATAGGACCCCCACCCAATGTCACACACACACCCTCACCGTCATGATATATATTCTTCACAACATAAATACCCTCTTTCTCAGCTGCGGGAATTACAGAAATGATCTGTCAAAACAAAAGACAGCAGAAAGTACTTAACCACAGGCCAGCACAGCTCATGTTACACTCACAAAATCAGCACACTTCAGATGTCGATTTGATTGAAAGCCTTCTCTTTCTCTCTCTCTCTCTCATTAAAATTATTTTAAAATGCACCTGAAATAGACAAACAAATAAATGATACACAGTTTACGTTAAGGCAGGGCCAACAAGTTAATGATTAAAACCCTCTCTTACCTTAATGCAGCAATATGTGATGGTCCGTCTGGTTTAACTGGATCTTTAAGGTCACCTTCATTGTGAAAAAGGCTCAGTGTTGACAATCTCTCCTTATGCATAATTGTTTTTCACCAGTTTCATTAAACTGCCTCATTAATGAGAATAATTTCTCACATGTTGCATTGCCAACAGGTAATGAGAGGGCTAGCTGTAAAAGTTCCTGCTAGTTCAGGTAATTTCTAGACATCAGATCCATTTGCATGTTTTCAGTGGAGGTGCTGGGACGGGATGCTCAGTCAGAGCAAGTTTGGGGTTGATAGAGAAGAGACTTGGATATTGTCTGCGATATCTCTGCACGCTGGTCAATGGTGCCTGTGAAGACAACACAGGGTTTTTTCAGACAGTCAGAAGAAAATAAACATCCTTTTCCCCCCAAGGCTGATTTTTGGATCGGCAGGATGGACTGAAATGGACCACTGCCTTTTTCTCCCAAGTCACTTCCAGTAGACCTACTGTGAGTCAGGTCCCTTGGGCTAGCAGCTAGCTCACTGATGTCACGTCCTCCTCACTGTCTTAATTATCAGTGCTTTCTTCATGTGGAATGGATTTCACATACAGCACTCCGAATGTTCCACCAAGTGGGCAGACAGATCCTCAAGCTTGTATTGTACAAATAATAATGGCCGAGGAGTCCACAAAGGCTCCCAGGCTGTGTAGACCAGGTTTACTTGTTGAAATTGCTATCACAGGTATCATCACAACTTTTATCTCTCCATTCTTATCAGTCAGGTGTGCTCTGAAGGCAAAACAACTCAAGACTCAACCCAAGGCACGATAATAAGCACTGCATGCAAAGTTCTGTCATCTCACACTTTATATGGCAGATTGGGCTGTCTATGCATTTGGTTTGGATCTTTCTCAACAGTTTCTCAACAAAACTGGAAAGATTACAAATAAGTTCTTCAATGCTGAACAAATCTTGGCATGCAGGACACATTGACTCAATCCATTATCTATTCACAACAAAAGACTAAGGTTGGCTACAGTATATCTAATTTGGATATTTATTACTTGTGACATTTTTGATTGAGTGTTAAAATTATGTCATTGTTTGGCCACGAGGGGAACCAAAATCATTTTCAGAAACATTACTGAGCGGTTTCTTGGGATGTGTTCTTGCCTAATAGTTCGCTTCCTTGGTGCAGACGAGGTTCAAATTGAATACACTGTTTCATGTTTTTCAAGCGCTTCAACTGAAGGCATCTGGACTTCTTTTTGCTTTCAAAACCAAAAACGAGTCCAGATGCCTCCAAATTAAGCACTTATGACTACCTCAACCTGGATGACTGAGAACCTACACAAACATGTTTAATTTTTCTGTTGGTTAGGTTCACGTTCAGAAAGGAAAATCTCAAATGGACTATAAAATTGTAGACAAAAGCCACGTGCACAGAATTCCATTCAATAATTGGTCATACAGTTAGGTGGATGAAAACAAAAAGACCATCACAATTTCTACTGCAGCCTATATAATGAAGCATTGGCAGGTTATTTCCCTGCTCGTCTTGATGTGGAGTGCATATCAGCAGATGTTAACTGATGGCGGATACAAACATGTGGTTGGACAACGTGCACTGATTGACTTGATAATTGGTGCCTTTCGTGAAAGATGCTCTACAATAAGAATATACCACGGAAGATGTCTGGCTCTAATTGAGATCCTACTATGATCTGTTAGGAACACACGACACACAGGAGATCTATGATCTATGAAACTTAACAAAGCTAAGTACAGCCTAGCTTATTTTTCAATTTTTCCATCTCAAATATTGCCAAGGCTGTCGTACCAAATAAATTTCTCTCTAATAGCCAAAAAGCTGCCACTTTATTACAGTGCGTCACATTTTTTTATGTATTGCTGATGCAGCTTCAGCTTTAACTTTAAGGCGATACTGCTCAACAATAGGGTTAAATCCTTTCTGCTTCATTCTCTCTCTGAAAAGTTTGAACACCTCGGTGTTCTAGTAAACATTTTCCAACAGTTCTCCAAATGTTCTCTTCCACCCATATTTCCGAAGATTCTTGAGTTTGTCCCCTAGTGCTCATTCTCTTCTACATTAGCTACCAAAACAGGAAATGACAGTATGATAGTACACTTGCAGTGATTGGTGCAGATGGGGTTCACACCAGTGATGATCCTCTCTTTCAAGCAGACCAGAGTCCAGTTTGGTTTGCACCAGAGGTCTCAGACAGCGTTCAAACAGACCCGAACGAACCGCGCCAGAGGGGTAAATGCCCCAAGGTTCAGTTTAGCTGGACGAAACAAGTCTGGTGTGAACGCAACCTTGAAAAATGGTCCAACATGTATTTAATGATGTGTAAAGGTATATTGATGATGATTTCCTAACCATAACCAAGTATTTCTAAGTAAAAGTATTTGTATTGGCAGAACATAACCAAGAATTTGAGGTTCTAAACTGTAACATAGTGTTTGTAATGCATAAATACCATCTAGTAATAAGTAAACAAATAAGCCCTGGAAACAATCAACAAGTCCAGCAGACTGTGCTAGAAGAACCTAATTTGAGACGTTTTATAATAAAGCTATCTGACAGAAAGCTTTTAGTGTTTTAATATAATTCATTGTCATTGATCAATGTTCAATGTAACAGTAATGCATTTTTCAGTTTGAATGTGAAATCAAAAAAACCCACAAAAAAACCCCCAAATGCCTGTCAGTGTTTCTGTCTAATTAGTTTTCCGTTTCCTGTTTTATTTTGGTAGTGTCTTGGTCGTATCCTTGTCTTCCTGTTCCCCGTGTTCCCACATTTGTGAGTTCCACACCTGTGGCTCATTGTCTCATTAACTCTTCTGTATTTAACCTCCCACTGTCATGTGCCAGAAGGTCTTGTACCGTTTGTGATAGCCTTCAAGCATTTTCTTCGTAATAGACCTTATTTTTTATTTCTTGACCAGATTTAGTGTGCCGATTCTGATACCTTAGCCTGTACTGCCTGCCTACCCATGAACTAGCCCAATTCTGAATTACATGTGATCAATTTTTCCTGTGACTGAGTCTGCATTATTGAGCTTGATAGCCTACAACTTCTGCATTGTAAAAGGATATATCTATTATGCTAAAAATAAATGCACACAGCTGTGTTATACTGTGTCCTTTGGAATCAAAACATGAAATATATGGCATACAGTAAATAAATCCACTTGGATTGCTTCCACAAGCTTTACTTCAGAAATGTTAACGAGAAGGAATTAAAATCTGTAGGGTTTCAAGAGTCCCTAAAATATTTTTGGCGCTCTTGCATCTTCTGAGCCCATACTGAATGCAATTGACCTCATCCTGAACTTGATTAAAACCAGTTGGTGCTCTTCTGATACAAGGTTTTCTAATAAGCCACGTACTTAGAATACAGATACTGCTCTAAATTCACTTTTAAAACAGGCCAGTAGACCTTATGTGTTTCATTACTGGATGTAATAGGAAGAGAATGAAGGTCTAAAGTTGAGCGTTCTCTCTATAATAGCTTCAGACTTTAGACTGTGAGGTAGAATTGTTGGTGTAAGTGTGGCCCTTTTGGCAGAATATCAATATTGGTTTATTAAAAAAAAAAAAAAAACAAAGAAATGAAAAA
>KV751324.1:10384676-10405827 GCA_001698575.1 Mola mola | reverse complement strand
CTTTGTGTTAAATAAATGCTGGCATGTTGTGAGAAGACATCCTACACCGTTGCTGAAGAGGGCTCACCCTGAGTTGTTCACAGCACACAAATTCTGACCTGTCCGATGTACTTGTAACCCTTTCAATCCTTTTCCACTTTGTATTGCTTATTGCTTACACGTCTGTCCTGACACCAATTGGATCCAGACTGGTAGGGCATCGTGCCCTACCTGTCACTAACAAGAAAGCAACACTTATATGTGCTAGTGTGAACATCTCCTGGTGATCGGGCATTACAATAAAACACTTTTTAAAGAATTTCCTATAAATTATCTACCTAGAAAAACTACTGACCCTCTCCCCATGTTGCTAAGACTTTAGTCGATTCCAGACAACACACAGATAGGTCCCTCTGATTGTCCTGATTTGGAGTTCCAATGATACGCCCCAATATAGTTCTTCAAGTCTATCTGAAAGAGAAAAGGTCTGCCCAGCACTACAGACCTCACTAACTGGCTTCTGCAGCACAAAGGGAATTTATCATTAAAGAAGCACAATCAATATCGCTCACCCCCTGCATGGCAAAGCAAAGCCCAGCCCTGATAGCGGAGCCTGGTGGTGAGCTTTGAGAGGGGAACGCAGGGTACCAGAGGAGCTAATTAAGAGAGTGAATGTCGGCTATCTGGTTAGGCCATATCCAGCTGTGGGAATGGTGCTAATGAGGGGTGCTGTACTAACATATATAGGCTGTTATTGCAACATGGAAGATTACTGCAAGTCCTAATCTAATATGCTCATATATTCATTCAAATAATGTATAATTAATGCCTTTTTCCCTTCCAGAGTCCACTGTTGCCAAGCAAAGGATTTTTGCCAGATGTACTGTAACACGCTATATCATGTCTGACATCACATAGACACTTCAGATGTGTTCAGAAACATTCCTGAGGCATGTATAATGCAAACATGCATGAAAGAAACATTTTACATGTGATAAAACAACATGTCTGGTTTTCTTTTGCACTACACCAATGAGTGTCTCAATGAGTCTAGACACAGCAAGTATTTAAAACGTCCATAAATTTTAAGATCTGCCTGTGAGAGACTTTCTGAAAGGTGCCTCTTTTGCTGATTAATCGAGTAATTACCAATTAGCTGTGGTAATGGTTTGCATCCAGGCAGACTTTGTTGCAGCATGCCTGTTTTATCTTCATTAGAAAGAAGGGGGCTGTAGCAGCGAGGCACATTTTGACCCCTCTCTCCTGGGATACATCACTTGGCAGCAGGTCAGGCTTCATATCAGACTTAAAGTAATCCCCTCTTCCCCCCCACCATCCTTTCCTTGTTTGTAAAGCACATGCCCCCTACATGCTCTCTTGGGAGAAGTTAAATAAAGGTTTTCACTCAGCTTTCAATATGTTATCCTTTCATACATCTACAAGAACATCAGCTGTTCAAATCAGCCCAATCATCTGTGAAGTTTATACGATAAAGAGAATATCAGTACATCTCATCCATTCGAAGCATTGCAGGGAACTCTGTAATGGGCAGTCATTGCAGGGGGCACTCTGAAAGTACTTATCTGAAGCTTCATTTAAGCCCCTCCAGCAATGAGTATATTTCTTTCAGCTCCCCAACCAGACCTAATGGCTGCCTCCTATAGTTTGGATTTAAAGTTCCTCCATGTCTTCTCTGTGAAATTGGAATGTGCTGTATCTCTGCAGCATTGTTTCAACATGACCTCTTTGATTGGAAGCATTGACTGATTCAGAGGCCCAAATCTGCTGCTCAGTCAGCGTTGCCATCGACTGTGCACCTCCCTCACTTTCATAAGCTCTTTACTGGGGTAAATATTTACAAATGTGCACACAATAACATCTGCTGCGGTTTGGACTCAGCAGAATGGTGGAACACAATAGATGGAGCACATCATGAACTCATGGGAACGTACGCGGTCTCAGGTTCCATCTGCTCAGGCTTCTAATGCAACAAACAACTGGTCCCAGATGTATGCCATGATGCAACACTGATAAATTTAACGCTCAGGGGATATTTAGCACAAGGAACAAATAACTTGGCAGTTGTCAGAACTATCCATAGTGAATATGGATCAGCAGATGGAACTCATGTGAACCAGAAGTGAATCAAAGGAAGTTTCTTACGCTGTAGTACAGTGATTCTGAACCTTGGGGCCCGACCCCCACATCGACCGCAGTAAGATTTCTGGAGGTTGCCAGATGATTGTAGTGAAAAAAATAAAATAATATATTGAAAATAAAATTACATTTTTTTTTTTGACTCTAATATCTTATTTTTTTTCTGGCGCCTTTAATGACATTGCTGTTGCACAGTTGAAATGTATCTGATCGTTGCTCGCTGCAGTTTGTATCGTAATGGTTTATAACAAAAGTACAGTTGATTACATTGCCGAGAAACTGAAAAAAAACATTAGCATATCATCTGAAGTTAAAGAGAAATATTTGCTTACGTTTGTGGGACATGTTGCATATCTACCATTTCTCCTCCAATGCACAATGGTCTATACTGCTGCATTAGCAACCATTCATGGTACACTGCTGCTCAAAATGCATTGTGGGATACTTTAAGTGCACTATACAGTGTTTAACATTTAATGCTCTCCATTCAGGCGACAAAATGGTGTAGGGAGTGATTTTAGACAAAGTCATAGTCTGTTTTAGAATGGACTTTATTGTTTTTGTGACAGTTAACTTGTGTATAAATGTGACTCAGTGAATGGATAAAAAAAAGTATTTAAAGAAAGATGGATTTTGGCAATGCTACATGTATAAAACAGCAACATGTCAGATTCATTTCCATCCTTCATCAGCAGGATGCATGACATTACTAATTATTCTATTATTTTAGAATGTTTAATAACTTAATAAATTTGCCCATCTTTTATTTTATTCCTCTTATCGATATAAAGATTGGTTTAATGGGGGAAAATAATTTCATCTTTTTTATTTTATTTATTTTATTCCTCTTATCGATATAAAGATTGGTTTAATGGCCAGCATTGAATCAGTCAGAAATACCTCTTAAAATAAAGACTGCAAAACTAATTCATATTACTTTCTTTGCTACTTTTTTTTTTTTTTTTTGCTTGCACCAGCTATTTACTGTGGTGGCTCATGACATGAAAAGGTTGAATACCACTTCTATAGCAAATGGGGTTTGTATGCAGTATCTTCATAAAAATCTCATAAATAAAACTCATTCAGCCACAAGGGTATATTCACCAAAATCCCTGATGTACGCACAAAAACAACGGCTGAAGCAAAGATGACAGTATGTCAGGAGAAAGGTTAGGGTGTCACAATGACAGCACTGTAAATGATCTCCTGATCAATTTATATTTTGTTTGATGGAGGCTGCACTGTTTTTGAAAATATGAATTAAATTGTTTTTCAATAAGAAAAAAAAAAGCCATCTAGTGGCCAATCCTGTTGACAAGAAAATGCTGAAAATCTAGTGAGCTTCAGATGTCTTGGGTATCACTTAATTACATCAGAGATTTTCAGGGATATAATTACAAAGCTGTATATTACAAAGGTGATTTTTTTTTTCCTATGTGTGAAGCATTAGGTTTGCTTGGCAATTGATTAAAACAAGTTATTTCTACCAACTCCAATAAAAATGTCTGTTTCTTATGCATCATACCTTAAACAGACTGTATGTGCATTAATTTTGGTTTGCACATATGTACAAGAATAATATGTCATAAGTGTGACGCTGATACACTTCATGAATCCTGACACTCACATTGAAACACTGTTACGAACATGTGAAAGTGAGCGGATAGAGAAATTTACACAGTTAAACTAGTTGTAATGGCTTATTAAAGTAAATGTGTGGCCTAACCTAACATGTTAAGGTCACTCACAAGTTGAGGTAACTCAGTAATTTTTGACAATTAAAAGAATAGTGCATTTGTGGATGTTTTTGGGTTTTTTTTTTCTTTTTTCTTACAGTTAATTTGTTGTGGATGTAGGAAAAGCACACTACAAAAAATACCAAATGTATTTATCAACAAATATTTGAGACAGACTGGGCTGTTGGCTTAATAATAGTACTAATATTAGTATAATGTTGTAAATAAGCCTAAAATTAGCTAGCTTGCTTTGTTGTTGCTGATGCTAATACACTTGCTTTAATATTTTGGCTGTAAGTTTCCAACTTGCTTGTGTTTGACCATAAGCTAAGTGAGCCCTGACAGATGTTTAGCTGGTAGCACACCATAGCCATCTGTTACTGTTTACCAAAAATAGTGTCAATTTCCAAGGAAAATAATTATATTCCAAGGTAATGTAGCAAAATACCTTGTGCCTTTGATTCTGAACATCTCTTCAGAAGTTGTGGTGAAAATGTGGATATGAGGTTGATAGGCCTATGTTTTGGTCATCGCTGAATCATTCACAAAGAACTGGATGACTAACCAATGGTCCACATAGGATGAAGATATATCAAGCCCACCGACGCATTGCTCATACAACAAACTCATCCACATCCTGGATGAATACATCTGATACAGGAGAGCGATGAGCAACAACAGCTAAGAGGTCTAACAAACATATAAACTACCATGGTTTTCTTTTGTTGGAATTACTAGAGGAGTTGGGAGATTTGAGTGTATGGTTGTGAGCAATATGTGAATGAGGTCATTTGTATGTGTGTATGGAAGTCACACAGGTCATGACCTCTGGGGCCAAACCTTGTCTGCTACTTTGGACAATGCACCATAAAAACCTCCACACAACCTGATGGTTTCCCACGCCAGTGTGATCTGGGGCCTCTGGCACCAAAGGCTTATAAAACTGAGCCCAGGTTGGACCCCTCCAGCCGCGTCACAGACGGGGCACCAAACAGCTCTTACCGACTCCTTGCAAACGCCCAACATAAATAATGTCTCTGTAAGTGAGCTGTGGAGCCCCCGCAGCTGCTTTGACCATGTTTTTTTATGAGTCTTGGTATGACACTGTGCCCCATATGCACCATAATGAGCCCTCCTACCACTGGATTATTGGTATGCACTTTAGTCTTAATTTAGTCCACCATTAAAATGATTATGGTAACTAAGTTAGGGATGGTGCGGTCAGCTGGCCTACTGCTGACCACAGATCAAATCAATTGTCTGAATAAACATGATGTACAAGGCACGGGGATGACATTAGTGGCCATTTAAATCAAATGTGCCAACTTGCATGGTTAAATGAACAGGAAGTTAGGAATAAGATTAAACACTTCATGAAAAGCACTGTGTTAGTTTATTAAAACATGATGTTTTCTGCCATAAAATTCAACAACATCATAAATTTGAATTCCTGTCAGAGATGGAATTTGTTTAGAAATCTGTCGCAGAGGTCAGAGTTGAATATTGTATAGCTTTCCTGTCAGATAATCGGGTCAGTGTGTGACGCTGTGGCTCGTGCAGCAGCCTCGGGAAAGTGCCACTGCGAATTAATAGTCTTGGTCTGCGTAATGCTTCACTTATGCATTTGGTGTGAAAGCAGACTGACAAGCCCAAAACCAATTTTATATGGTTTTCCCTCAGTGATACTACATAGATCAAGAGGCAAAGTTTGGTGTCCCAGTCATTGTCAACTCCAGGTAGAGCCTTGGATATCAGAGATAAGATATGTTGCTGATTGTGGGATAAATATCTCTAGCCTGCAACAAAGTGACTTTTACTTCTAAATTGACATATTTATCATATTACTACTACTATCATATTACTACACAAATTATTTTTAAAAAAATGTTTTATTCACATCTTTATGAAATAACAATGCTAATGCCAGACAAGACTAAAGCTAACAGGCTCTACCCTGCACTATAACTTGTATCTAATGTAATACTTAAACACTTAGTTTACTTCTTGCTTATGAGTCAGCTGGAGATGAAGTTTTAAAACAATGTATGAAACATACCAGCAACAACAGTCATACCAGCTGACACATTAGAAATAAGAGGCTTGTTACCATTGTCTCACAGATAAATCTGACATTAGCATTATTGGAAACTACATGTAATATGTGAAAATCAACAACAACTAAACGGCAAATGTAAAGGATCAAATACCTCGTGCATACAGAGCATGGTCGTATAATATTGCCTCGGAGTCTGTCCATAGTTTTGGAGTGATAAAGCCCTCCATACTTCATGAGGCTTTAAAGAAAAACCTGAGGCAACACACTATATAAGCCAGGGAATGGTCCGACAACTACTGGCCTAATCTATGATGCCATTGCTAGCAGACGCCAAGGGTATATTTTTGTCTTTTTGTGAGAAAGGAAGGAAATGTTGTAACAGACTTCTTAGCCAACACAAGGGAGTACAGTGGCTCATTTGGAGGCTCCATTTTCCCTCGCTTCCATTAAAGTCGCACAAGCAGAGTTAATGCCCTCAAACCTATGGTGTAGCATTACAGTGAAACTCTGCTGGCTTTGCATTAATCAGTGTCACGTGTTTGCCGTGCGGTGAGCCGCTCTGCCCTGGGATGCATTAAAATCAATTCATGGCTCTAAGACAGCAGGAGAACTGTTAAATGCTGATTTGAGGAGGCCCTGAGAGACAAGGTCACGTGAGTTTGTGACCTTATTGTGTGTCTGTGTCAATGTGTGGTGAGCCAACAATAAAAGGTGCTCTATGATGTGAACGTTTCTAGGTTTCTGTGTGTTCACACACGCATCTCATGACACACTCTTCATCACTTTTATGAGGATCAATTGGGCTTGTCTGTGTGGAGGAGACATAGGAGGAAGTGGTTAATGACTCCATGTATGACGGCTTGAGTCATACCTTTTCTGCACCATTTTCCTGATTCACTATGTTACCATGCAGAATGGTTATAGCTGCTACTTGATTACAACCAGTCACTGATGATACACAAATCTAGCTTAACAGGTTACATTTTGGAAAATGATGATTGCCTGCCACTGTACAAACAGTTTTACAGTAAGCTAACAGCATGATACACAAAGGAAAAAATCATTGGGTAATTTGAGCTTCAAATTGTCACCTTTAGGGCCCGGCAATAAATTAGATTAATGCAATTAATTTGAGTTTTTGTTTTGGGACATTGTGAAAAATGCTTAAATTGCCAAATCTCGATCAACACTTCCTCCTGTCATTCATTAGCAAGCACCAGTAATTCTCTGAAGTCACTAAAAATGCAAGGGGTTGCTTATTTCTTTCTCCTTCAGATATGCATGTCTTAGCTGTGTAAACAAACAGTAAGTGTGAGCAATGGTAGCAACTGAAGGCAATGAAACGATACCTAAGAAATGTCATGTTGCTTCAGCCATATGGACATGGTTGGCAAAAAAAAAAAAAAAAAATTACTGTTTTTTTCAGGAAATAATCAATCTGTAAAACACACTTACAACACACTACAGACTACGATCTGTAGTGTGTTGTTAAGGTAACATTAGCATTACCCTGTTTGTGCAATGAAACAAGAGAAAATTGCAGTGCAGATAGAGAAAGCACTGAGACCTTCCACCATTATAACCATGATAGTTGTTATCCTCGACCAGAAAACTTGACAGCTGTAGAACAATAAGCAGCGCAGGAGTTTGCCAAAGGTTAATTTTTATGATTTCATGTGACCACATCACGGATATATTAAGGGAAATTGGATACAGCATTCCTGAAGCCCCACTCAGTCTTATTAAAGTTACCTGGTGAACATACTGTAAATAAAGCTTTTCCTGGCTTCAACCTGCTTCCATGATTCATAATGATCAAGGCTCATAAATCACAAACATGCAGCCTGTTCTCATGTCCAGCGTGTCAGTTATCGATATTCTAGCACAAGGATTTGATGTAGAAGCAGTGTAAAGCTATCCACATCAGTTTCAGACACCAAATGATGTTCTAAGTGCAGAGACAAGTGTAGTTTGGGGTTTAGGGTCACACACAAAACTTTGCATCTCTTTAAAAATGAAGTGTTGGCAACCTTTTTCTAAATCTCATTATGTAGTTATGTGCCTTAACTTAACCGAAGTAACACTTTTTTTCTTCTGCATAAGGATGGAAACCATGTGGCACAATGTAGTGACTGCATGTTTGGACGTGACACTAAAGGGAAGCAAAGGGAAATACCTTGGAATCAACACCAGATCTGCTTTTATTTGTTTAAATAACCATGGAATGGAGAAGTAGGCTGGCCATGAAACTGTGTAAAAATGGCTGAAGCATTAATGCAATACTTCCTGTGATGCCCCTGGAAAGAAAGCTGAAACATTACACTTCAACCATCTTGATTTTTTCAAATCCACTGTTGTTCTGTATGGAGGCAAACGCATATAAAAAATTGTGTCAAATACTTTTGGACCAAACTGTAATATAATAAAATCATTCCAAAAGTTTTCGACGCAAATTGAAATCTATCTGTGCATTTAAAGCTGCTCTTTTAAAATAGTTTTCGGGGCCATTGTAACGAAGGTGGTAGTTGCGATACCCAGTGTGGCCACTGTGATTAAATCGTTAACCAGTCTTGTGCCTGAAGGCTTGGTGCCACATCTGCCACTCAAGGTTGTATTTTTATATGACTGTTAAATCCAAACAGCTTCAGCACTTTATGGTTTGAGAAGACTGCAAGGTCTGTTTTGCATCACACAGGTGTTACCTTGTCATGTGTCAAACTGAGAGAGGAAATTCTCATTTTGATAGACAGCAGATTCGTTCCTCTCATCCAGTTCATCTGAAAGCACTACAGTGTGCTGCATGCAATTTTTAAAATAAGCAACTGTTAAGTATTTAAAACATGCAGAGAAGGGCCCCTTTGACAGACAGGCAAGTTGTAGACGGCCCTTCTCAGGTCATTATGAGTGACAATGTAAAGGGATTGAGGTCAGGAGGGTCTTGATACCTTTGCATTTTTCATTTCTTTCCCTCTTGCCTCCTTGTCTCAGGCCACGAGATGCCTGATGAGTGCCAGGGAGAGGTCAGGCACTGCTCAGTCATATAATCCTCTGTGCAAATGATGTACATACCAAACACTGTTCATCCTTAATTGATGCATTCTATTCCCTCTCCTTCACATGGGAAAGCAATAGACTGTACCAAGAAGGTGGTACAGTGTGTAATATGTGGTCATGTGCTGTTATCGTTTCCATGCTTAATCTGCCAGACAACAATGTGATAACCAAAGCATAAAGGTAATGCCAGGAAGTATTCTGCAGCAGGAGGAAACTTAAATCTTCATTGTGCTAATCTGACCCAAGAGATCTACTCTCCCTCACTTTGTTACTTCAAGGCACAGCAGTTTTTTGGGTTTTTTTTTTTATATTCTACCATGCCTTTTAAAAAGAGACAGTTTCAGCTCAACCAACCAGGATGTCCTACCTTCAGAACCCAAACTAGGCCACTGGACTGCTGCCTCCTGTAATGAGAGGCTCACTGTGATTTTCATCATTGTCAGCGATGGCTCATTTAGCCCGCCACCAGATAATGATCGTCTTTTGTTTTTTGTCTCCTATGAAGTGGGCGAATGAGGACATGGAGAACAAAAGAGTGGAGCATGAGTACAGATGAATGAAGTTGTTTGTTCTGTGCATGCTGGGCCAGGCCTGAGGGGCTGCTGGGAGGTGAGGACGCTGACAGACACACAGGTGTGGTCAAGTCGGAATGAAGAAAGAATACTTGACCTCTGGAGGGTCGAGAGGGAGGCAGAGGAGAGCAGGTGTTGACTTGGTGGGATGGCTTGTGTACATCATGATGATGATGTTGATAAAGAAACATATTCACAAATTCATTTATTGTATAGCTTTCATGAATCTGTTGGTTTAAAACAAGACCGAATGTTGTTGTGTAACAGCTAGATGAATAATAGAATAGCTTATTACATCAGTTTTGTGGCAGTGTCAGTGTTGTCTTTACAGTTTGTCTAGTTTGTGGAAGGTAAGAAAAGGCCTAGCACTACATGAAGGCACGTGTTGAACATGAACATGACAACTGATATATAATCAATAATGTCAAAAAATTCCAAAACAAGTTTTCCAGTTCTAAATAAATGAGTAATTTTATTTCACAGATATATTTTGGTTGTTTCAAAAACACTCAACAATTGCACTTGTTTATTTTGATTGCATTCCCACTGAATGCTCACAATTCATAATTCATTTCTTGCAATGTTCATCATCAACACTAAGAAGTGTTGTTGAGTCCACTGACTTGTCTTAAGTATTACTACATATTTTTAACAAAAATTAAAAAAAAAGTCATTGAGGGAGTGCAAACTTGCCTACAGTGATCAAACCAAGTGTGATCTGAGCTAGACCTCCCACTCCTCAGAATTTTAAATGTTCTTCTCATCACAGTCAGGCATTAGCTAACTAAGCAGTTACAAGGCCACACCTTCAGTTCATCCTCCCATCCCTCAAAGGCAGAGGGCAGAAATACGATTACATTATCTTGTTTGAGTAGTAAAAGGTGGTGTTCCCAACACAGAGGATTTGTGTGCTGTTCCCACAGAAATTGCTGGTTCCTGTACGGTAACAAGACCATTGATACAAATAAAGATGGATGACACCTCAACACTTCTCCTGATTGTACAAAGATGAACAGTACCATCTTACGCTGGTGACGTCTATGGAGCTAGCTAGGGTCTGCACAGTAGAAAGTAGGCAATGGTGCCAAGTTATTGAGTTCCTTTCCATAAACATGCCCACCCAACGTCAAGCAAAGCTCGGCTGTCAATTATGACATTTAACCCTACATTAATGGCATAAAAATGTAGGGATTAAAACCAAATTGATCAGAAAAATGAACACTTGAACTTACACCACCAAAGCAGGAATTATGTACCGAAGATGATGAAAACTACCTTTGAAAAATGTTATCAAGTTTTTAGTTTGGCCCAAGTCATACCTGATATACGTGATTAGGGGGGCTTTACTATCTGTACTGCAGCCCACCACCAGAGGGTGGTTGAGGCTCTCTGGCTTCACTTATGGGGTGCTCTCTTATCATTAATCTTTATAAACAGTAACAGGATTCATGAAAAGTCACACCAATAATTTATGTACTGCAATAATTAAAGTATTGAGGAGGCTAGAAATAAGGTGACTAGTATATGAATGAAGTGTGTCAAGTGTGTCACTTTGCACGGTAATGTAGGTACCAGGTTTTAACAAATAAAAATGCAGGGAAAATAATATTTTTTATTTAGCAGCATAGTTTTTGACGTTTTTTTTTAAACTTGCGATAGTAACAAAGGTAGCAGTCATTGTCCTTCAACACATGTTTTAATAATTCATGAATATGTGTATCAAAAAGCTCCCGAAAAATATCAGAATTGGTGGCATAGTTACTGTACTTGTTTTATGCAGATAGCAAGGCTTCATGAATTGCGATAATACAATATTGTATATTATTATTCATTGTAAAGAAATAGCTAACCGTAATTAAGCCTACTCAAGTAAATCAAGCAAAAGTGGTTAAAAACGTGTGCGTCTGCAAGAGAAAGAAAGACTTGGTCAGTAAGATGCGTGATATAGCAATTTGCTTCTCTCCAGTAGCCAGCAGAGTATAAAATGGTGCTGATACCCTTTTTTTGGTCATTAAAAGAGAAGTTACCAGTATACTGCCGCCACCCAACTCCAGGCAAATTAAACATCTGTAATTTTGGGCAAACCCCTACAATCCCATCATTGTGCGTGACTTTCAAGCTGTGAAGACCTACTTTGTTTCCTGTGTCCGTACTACGTCTGTGTCACTATGTCCGCCCCACACCCAAGCCTTTTGCGGTCCGAGCAGCAGTAGAAAAACAAAACCCCATTGCCAGTTTTGTATGAGAACACTGTGAGACCCTCATGTGATATTAATGAAAGGCTCTGCCCAAATGGGGTTATAGATTTTTTTTTCTCAGCCTCCTTTGAAAAATATCTGAATTTCTTGTTTTTGTTCAGATATTTTTTTAAGAAAAGAGATGAAAACCTGTTCTCTGGGGATTGCTGTCGAGATCAGAGATATGCACTTTTAAATTTCTCTCAAACACGGATGCACCCACATCGCAAAGATGTCTGTTGGATGTGTGTTTCGAAGGTTCACAAAAACTCCATGAAAACATCAAACAGAGATTCAGTCTCTGACTTGAGACTTCTGTCCAACTGTCCAGTCTGGGAGGTCCAAATGAGGGGAAAGAACCCTGGCTTTTTATGCTCTCATCTGAAGAGTGCTTCACACCAAAGTTTTTTTCCCTCCTGCAGCATATTTCATCTGCAGGAAAACAGTGAAACACAGTGAAATAGAAAACAGGCCGGGCAAGTTTTTCCAAAATCCTGTTCTGATTCTTTCTGTCCTTTCTTATTTTTCTTTTGAACCATCTATCTGGTAAAATTAACATTTGAGTTCATCCTGTCACCATCATCCACAAACACTTTTGGCAACAAGACATTTCTCGCAGCAGGGCTGAAAAGTTTGGATTCAGATGATGATCCCCTCAATGACCACCAACTCCACTGAATAACTAAACATGGACCACAGAATCACGGGCCGTGCCAGCTTGAACTATACAATACTAACCCGATAAACATATATTCACACAAACCTGGTCTGGCTTCAATTATGGTCTGGGCTTGGGACTGGAAACACCAGAGGGGCCTCTGAATAAAGTGCCAAGGATCTGCCTGTGATATGTTGTGGAGAACATATAAATGTGGACATAATGTATCCACAAATCTGTCTTTTCAAACCCAAAATGGCAGATACATCATGATTTTTCAGGGATAATTTGCTTTATTTTTGACAGCGACAGCAAAGACATAACAGGAAACCTAAGAGAAAAGAGAAATAAAGTGGATAGCATAACATATAGCAGAGGCCCTAGGCTAAAATTTAAATTCAATAGATGTCATAATTTTTTTACCAAACAGCACAGCACAACAATTCAACTGCCAGAACTGCCACTGTTTTTTCGACAACAAAAGGAAAACAATAATGTAAAAACAATTCTTCACTGTGACTTCATGTTCCAGAGGACAGAGACAGCACAATGAATTCCCACCAAGATCGGAAATCCAGAGAAGGAAGAAGATATAACTAAAGAAATAATAATGATAAATGGTCAAGAGATACTGTGTCAACGAGATAAGAACAATCTAACTAAATACAATTAGAACTACATCATATATATGATGATAAGGCAAGATGAGCCTTTGTACGATCAAAGAGAAATGGTTGGAGGAAGGGGAAGAAAAATACAAAATATTCCTATAATCTACAAAAAAGGAATGTCATACTCTAATCTCTATTGAAACCCAATATTGACGGTACAATGTTTTTCAGTTCGTTCTATGAAGAATTATATACAAAAGGGAGTGACGAATTAAAAAATGTTCAATTAGAATGTCTTTCTGGGACAAATGAGAGATTGTATTTTGAAACTGAAAAACAATAGGTCCCCAGGAAAAAAAGGCCTGATGAGGGAATTTTCTAAAACCTTTCAAGATGATGTTTTGGAGTTTATCTTGAAAGTATTTGAAGAAGTACTTGCAATTGGAAAGCTGCCAACGACTTTGTCCTAAGGACTGAGCCCTCTAATACCGAAGCCAGATGCAGTCCTGCCATTGATTAAAAACTGGAGGCCTTTAACTTTTGTGAATAATGACATAAAAAAAAGCATCAGAAATTTTTTGCACAACGATTAAAATATGAAACCATATGAAACTGAAAAATTTGGTTTAATACGGTTTCATCCATTCCTTCCTTGCAATCCATTCCTTTTTGAAGGCTGCAGCAGCTCAGTCAAGTTATCAAATGGAACCACTTGTAGTTTTAACAGAGGGATTAAGCAGGGGGACCCAGCTGCCCACTTCTTATTCCTTCTAATTTTGTAAACAACGTCACACTGTATCACTCTAGCTGGAAAAGAAATCAAATGTTGGCAACTAGCAGGTGATACAACTATCTTTTAGTGAAGTTAAGAAATGCCAGTGATTGCCTCAGTGTGTTTTCTAAGACATCAGGACTAAATATTAAGAAATGTGAGCTCTTTGCTTTGGAAGACAAATCAAATGAACTGAAGGAAATTTTTGGTATTCCAATTAATTAATTTCATCCCAGAGGCTGAAAAAATGAAAAATAAGTCGATAAGTGGTTACAGAGAGATCTATCCAAAGGTTGTGTTTTACTGTCTAAAAGTGAGGGGCTGTCACGCCTGATTTATTTAGCAGTGGTTCTAGACGTCCCATTAGAAACAGTGAGACAGATTGATAGGAAGTTGTTTAATTTTAATTGGAGGAATAAACCCCACTATTTAAAGAAAAGTATTTTATGTAATTCATACTGTGAAGGGGGGCTCAATGTGTTAGAAATTGGATAAAAAGATATCGGCATGGGAAAAATAAATTATGTCGTACTATACTGGAAATTATTTTTGAGTAGGTGGGTGGGATTGAATTTTTATTACATTGTAACTTCGATGTAAACAAGATTCACAAAAAACAAGAATAAGCAAGCACTGTTATCCTGGTTGATAATATATGCATATATGCATAAATACTTGCCTGGATTAATAAAGACATTAGATTTAAAAATAAAACCTTGTTTTGTTAATAGTGCGGTGAAAAATAATATATTATATGCGGTCCAACTAATAAATGGAAACGGTCTTATACAAAGTTTTAAAACTAATATGGAATTCCAGTTAGATGGATGCAGTTCCCTCGGTTGTGTTGTGTTGTGTCTATTAGGAGGGAGGGTTGGTGCGATTCCACAGTTTAAACCAGAACTGATGGTGGATGATGTTGGCTTAACAAACAGAAAATGTACGAACAAGCACCTTCGAAACCTTTGCCTTAAAACCACAACCCCTCCGGTGAAACCATTCTGGAATTCTAAATTTGGAAATATAAGTTGGGATTGTGTCTGAAACATTAACAATAGATACTGTGTTAAAAATAACAATAAAAATGTCTCTATAAAATTATGCATTTGAACTATCCAAAAGGTGATCCAAAGATTCAGAGCGTTAGATAAAAACAGTGTTTTTGTTTTTTGAGTGTCTTTATTTTGGTGCGTTCTGGTTGGATATAGAAGGTTATAATCTCCAACTGAAAGAAGACGATATAATCTTCTTCTGTGACAAGGATGGAATGGACTGTAAGAGGAATTTTATTTTGAATTTGTTCATTCTTTATGGCAAATATTATGTACACAAATCTAAATGGGCCCAAACAAGACCCAAAGTACAACAATTAAAATTAGAAAATAAGCACTACATCTGATCCCTGCTTGAATGAAGGACAGGAAAGCGGATGAAAACGCTGAACATTTGTGAGGACTTGAATATATTACCTTAGTATTGCTTGCTTGCTTCTTTTTTCACTCATTTTTGTCATAGACCAAGTTCCTTTTCCTTATTTGTCTTTGTGTTTATATGTGATTATTAAGTGGAGGTGCTACTGATCGGTGTGACAATGTTAAATCATGATCCAAAATCAATATAAAAATGATTTAAAGAATCAAAAAACAACGCCCACCCAGAAATTCCGTTTTGACACTTATTATATACAGTATATATATCAATATTATAATTATCGTCAATTTTACTGATTAGTAGTCACAATTTGTTTGGTTGATCGTTTGAAAAGTACCTTATTTTCATTTCTGTCAGATTGTAAATGAGAAAAAAAGAACTAAAAGCTGTTGTGTGGTGGAATACACAACCTACCAACACTAACCTGGGAACATTTTCATTGGCTGCTGACCCTGAAAACTGAGCCTTATTTAAAGAGGCAAAAGTGGATCCGCCAGACGTTGTTATGTGTGCAGTAAGCATCTTGATTAGTAATTATAGCTCTGCTGAGTTGTCATTTATGAGAAGGCTACCAAATTCAATCTCACGTGCTTTATTACGGTTTGTTATACATAAATTTTGTGATGTTATCTGACTTTGCTAGTTTGCATGTTTGCAATAAGTCTATGGTGAAACTTAACAACCTCACCAGCAGTTGGCCGAATGATTTTGTTCTGTCTTTGAGAATTGTCTTGAATTTATTACTGCAAAATAGTCTGTGAGTGATTTAAAATGAATCTGTTATTGTCAGATACGTATACTGTCACTGTTTCCTTTACAGAATATGCAACATACCAGTGACCAGGATGATGGATTTTTTTTTCTCCAAGATGTCCATCCTTGGTTGATTGTGTCAACAGTATGAATGCAAAATTAAATGATGTATATATCCTCAGTGGCCAGGGGTTAATACAATGTCTCTTACCATCCAAAGTTACCAACCTTATGGGGTCTTGCCAGTTGGATTGTCCTGAGGGACACGTGTGACGGACATGACTGTGTCAATGTTTTAACCACTTTATATGTATATTCAAAGAGACATCCACAAGCCAGACCACAACCATCCCGGGAGCAACATCTGGCCAGCACATGTGGCTGGGTGGATCGGAGCTGGGGCCCAAAATATGTTATGCAAGGCTGGGATTGCTGGATTAACTTACTTGTAGATCATTTTTAATTACCCAGCCTGCTTACTGATGTGAGTTCTTGTCTCACATGTTTCGGCTAAACAGAGAGATGTAGCATTTGCTTATTAACAGGGGCTAAATACATGGCATTAACTGCTGTACTGTCTTGATTGAGTCTGCTTTGAAAAATTAGGCTTCAGCTTTGACTGAAGGATGTAGACAAATGTTTGAACAACAAAGGCTAGAACCATTTTGTTCTAGCCTTTTAATGTGTTCATAGATTAAGAGTTTCCCAAATGTAAGCAATGTAAATAATTGATTTTATACAGCTAGTTAAAGTTGTATTAGCGAGGGAGGACATTTTTGCAGTAGTGCATTAAAAATTTATGCACATTTTGCTTTTAATCAGATGAAAATTTTTCATGATATACAGCCAAACACTACTCATGATTGGGCAGAACTTGATATCAAATGACATTACTTGTGCAAGATGACGGCACTCACATTGTGGATATTTTGACTTCATTTTTGTAAAGTGGTAGGACAAGCAGATGCCTTGACCATCTTTATTTAGATGGTTTTGCCTGGCACAACTGATTTCCCCTTAACACTCATTTTCCAAACTGTAAAATATTTTTGAAAAAATGCCGAACATGGTTTTGCTCTTCCATTTTATCATTGTGTGTTTAAAAATCAAAATGTACAGGCTTGAAATTTGTTTGACATTGGTAAAGCCTTGAAGTAAATGCATCTCTCTTCCTGTCTGTCTGATATATGGTGCATTTTTGCCCTCAGGGACTCTAGAATATGAACTTTGTGAGTGCCAACATTGTGTTGTTGGAAATTCAAGCCCAGAGTTATCAAGGAAACTCAGCATGGACAAACTCTAACTGCATAAGTTGCTGATTAAGATATCTGTTAGTTCATTCTGTCTACATAATTAGTTGTTCCTTATTCATATCAAAGTAAATGTTCAGAGATGCAGGCAGTTTTCAGACACTTCTCATAATGGCTAATGCTTCATATTTTTCCCCAGAGGAACGTCAGTATGAGATATGTCAAGTGATGAAGGCAGACAAGGGCCTTTTAAACTCTCAGTCTTGCCAAAAATGACATTACATGGCCCATATCGTAACAGTTAGCCTAACTTTTCATTAGCAAATGTTCTTGCAGGCTTAGCACAGACAAAGTCTAAAAGCTATATACCAACGGGATTAATGAGACCATACCAGACCACCTTGGATTGGCATCACTGAGAAATCTTACATGGTGATGGCCAACAGAGCCTGGGAAAGAATGTCAATCTTCTCAGACATTTTAGTTAAAACAATTAGAGCAGCAATCAGACAAATCAGCCCAAACAATTCAACATGAAGCCTATAGCAAAACATGTACAATCACATTAATCACGTAGACCTTTTATATTCATGATAAAGTAAATCAGTGATTCAATCCAACATGATCAGGACCTTAAACCAAACTAAATGAGAGGCATCCAGATACAAATATTTACTCTGGTGAAGACCCAAACATGGAAACAGTTAAACAATGTCTGAGCGAAATTTTGAGAAAAAAAGAAGAAGGGATGTGCTGTTACTTGAATCCAACAGGGAGCGACGAACGTGGACATTTAATTGATTGATGATATCTGGTAAATGAAAAGTTAATGTCTTCGGTTAAACTGTCAGCACATCAGCCTCATTTCCACATGTATTGAAAAAGAGGGAAGTTGTGGTCTTTAATATGATTCCTGATTATTTCAGTATGTAAACTAGTCAATCATTATTTTTGCACCCATTGCAGTGATTACAAACAATATTGTTACAAAGCAACTTTAGCAAAACACAAATTAATTGACCAGGATAACATGAAGCAGTGTTGTAAACAATGATTTAGCTTTTCCCCAACAGTGATGACACATTTTGGTGTTAATGCTTTCCTTCTTCACAACAATGTTCTCTGCTCTTTGATAAGTGTTGACTCTTCCCTTGATGTTTGCAAGCACCACTTGTGTGCAATGCCATATTTACAACTGTTTCGGAGGGTGGTTCAAGCATTCTGGGGAGTTAAAAGTGAGGGATTTGGGCGGGGTGGGGGTGTCTCTTCATAACAGGCTGTCAGCTGTTCCACATGGAAACACAAATTATGTCTTTGCTCTTTGAACGTAGTCGAATTTTGCTCAGCAGTAGTGCGTTTAAGGAATTTACATCATGTGGGAAGCTGATTTTAGCAGTAATCACACATTTCATACAACATTTACATGACATAATAGCTTAACACCCTGGACTGTATTGCTATATCGGTACATGTGCACATGTAACTTCAATTTCGTGGACTTGATGACTAATATTATTTTTTATGACTCTTGTGGATCTAAAAATTGTTGGAAAAGAATCTCAAGTTGCTGGTGCATTCATGCACAAAGTGAGAATTTCAACATGTTAGCTACATTACAGGAGAATATAGTAGCCCTGTCGATGACCACTCAGTTGAAAAGAAACGGACGCACAGCAGGTCCTGAAAAGCTTTTTGCAACTAGCTGTTAAGTCTGCGGCCGCTGGCGACTTTCACAATAGATTAGTGTCAGCAGGTAACACAGTGTGGAACCCCTAAACCTTCTGGGATGAGCTCAGGCAAGACAACGTTAGACCAGAGGACATGAGGGATGGAATAAGAATAGGGACATACAACTGTGTGATAAGTGCTAAAAACGTATGAGCTTAATGCGATGTAGATGTGACCTCTCCTTAGTTATCCACTGTAACAGACTACTGTTCGAGCTACTTTGCATGTTATTAGTGGATTCATATTTCTTGGCCGATGTTCATGAACAAAAGATGAATAGAATTAGATGTCAGAATTTTAGAAAAAAGTACTAGCGACATTCCTCCATTCTCTAATTTGAAACCAATAGTTCCTAACAAGGAGAAGTCTGAGGCGGAAGGCGTGAATATCCTGCCAAACACCTTGACCTATAAGCTCGCCAGCAAGGAGCTGGGAGGAGTGGGTAGTATACCATTTATTTTGTTGGTTTAAATTTCCAGGTAATGGAATTCCTTTCCTACTTAATAATCCAGCACCAGTTCTGAGCTCATTTTCAACCCATTTTTTCTTAGTGACAGGGTCTATTTGTTCTATTTTATCTGTGTATCCAAATTAGACCACGTCAGATGTTCCAAATAAAGTCGATAGAATGCTGGCATCCATTCCAGCAACAGGCGTGTCTGAAAAAAGCTTGTCAGTTTGAAAAGGTCAAGGGGACTCTTCTTTTGTGTGAATGTAGCTTTGAGATAATCCTAATCAGGTCATCGAAGAGAACACGAATGCTCGGGGTGTGTGAAATAGAAAATCCTTTGCTCTGAGTGTATGCATGTTTCATTGCATTTACGGCACACAGGGTTGTGCAAGCAACTTTTTAAAATTGCCCCAAAGTTAGTCATGCCTGGCACTGATCCCGCTTTATGGGGGAAATACAATCCTTCTTCTCCTACTTTGAGGCTTAATAAAGGAAAATTGCAGCATGAAAACAGGTCCTGTTCAGTGCCTCACTCTGGAGAATGTAAACACAGGTTACAGGGGACAAACAAAATGACATTTCATACACCGCTAATTCCAGCTGGGACCACTGCTGAACTGTTGGAGATTTTTTAGTCTTGCTCTGTGGCACATTTCACTCACACTCACTTCATCTTGCGTGGAGAGAAATATGTCATTTTTGGACAAATGTTGACAGCCGTCATCAGGCCCGCCCACAGAAAAGATCAGCCCACTTTATAAGGACAGCAGCCCCTTCGCTAATGCAATTTGATTCGTAGCTTGAAGCAATAAAACTTATATTAGAGCTAACACTATCAGATGCCCCTTCAGTCAGGCTGGGAACAGCTGTCTAAGCTGTTTATTATTTGGGTCTTTTTCTCTTTCCCACATAATTCCCTTAGATCACGGTTACTCATTGCGTGGCTCGCGAGCCACATGCAGCTCGACAAGCTTTAATTGGTGGCTCGCATGGTAGCTTATAACAATATAACACAGCCAATACATTCTTAAAAATGTGCTACATAAATATACAATGAACACTACATTACAAACACGCAAACATCCGCATTGTATTTCTCCTTTCACCTCAATTAATGTTGTTTCCAAAAGGGAGGTAACTGTCAAACCTGGCAACGCAGCAGGCTTACAGCATTGTGTGCAACACCGGCTCACTTGACCGCAGTGCACGCTTGCAGGTCATGATAGCTCAGCTAGCCAGCGTGACATGCACAGGGCACAAAATGGATCGATTTCTAATAAAAAAAGACAAAAACCAGACGTAACGAATAGTGAATATAAAGAGTCTGAGGAAGCAGCAAACGAAAATCAACATGAAGACGCCGGAGAGGGGACAAGCAGGCAAACTGCAGGTGTTCAGAGTAAAAAATGAAAGGTATGAGGCCTACAAGATGATCACAGGACATTTCAAGAGAGTTGGATGGACGAATTCTTATTTGTTCTTCATGATATGACCTCTCTGTGCTTAATATGCAAACAAACCCACGCCTGTTTCAAACGAAGCAACTTCACCATTTCAAAACGGCGCATCCAAAATTCAATGAAAGCTATCTTCCTGGCAGCGAACTGAGAAAGAGAAAAACAGCACAGCTTACTGCTTCACTTTGTGAGCAGCAAAATCGTATTCACAGCACAACCTCTGCTGCAGAGCGTTTAACAGAGGCATCT
>KV751324.1:10369128-10382948 GCA_001698575.1 Mola mola | reverse complement strand
TGGGAATTCATGTCTGGTTCAAGAATCCAGCCATCCATCATTTTCTCCAGCTCATCCTGTGCAGGGTGGTGGGTGAAGGCAGTGCACATCCTGGACAAGACACCAGTCCATCACAGGGCTGACTATAGAGACATACAGCCATTCACACTCACAATCACACCTATGGGCAATTATGGCTGAATTATTCCAATGCTGCAACTTGCCACTGTGCAGCATAAAGTATACTAGTATACTTGGGAGGATGACTTTTAACTCAATTTTCTCCTTTAAAAAAAAAAATGCAATTTTTAAAAACAGAAATAGTTTTTTGGGGGTTTGACCGATGGCCAGAGCAAGACATACTGACGGTGTGCTTTAAAGCAGAGTCTCACAGTACTTATCAACTAATTTTCGAGTAGTTAAAAAAATTTGTGGTAAATTATATTATTTGATCATCAACATTTATTGACACATTGACACGTATTATTTTATAGTTGTTATACTAATTAGTTCGTACTAGTGTTTGTTTTATGAGGGACAGGTGTAACCAAGCGGAGTAACATGTGCTTTGAGTTTGTATTGGTATACTGTTTTGCCCTGTTGGTTTTAATTAAAGAGAAGCAACAAAGACAACATGTAGCCTGTTTACCACCCAAAGCTCAGAGGGACTGGAGAATGTTACCAAACAGATATAAGAGTTTCAATAATTCAAACATATTTAGAACAAAACACCCTGTGTACATATAACTCTGATCAGAGATCATTGTGCACATTTTGTAGACCTTTATTTACCTATTGTGACTTTTTTCTGCATCTAAAGTGGAAACACATTTGATAAGATGCTTTGAGTGTCTCTGATTACAAAAGACTAGACATTGTCAAGCAAAACATTCCACTGGCATGACAACAGGAGACAGATAAAGGTTTAAAAAGAAAGAGACAACAGATTTTACAGACTCCGGTGCCTGCTTCATAACATTCAAAAAGATAAAAGACGCTCACTCTTTGCAATCAAGTTGCACACTGAAATTCTAAATATGTAACCTGTAAACCAGGGGTGCAGAGTTTGTAATCAGTGTGGACTGTGATGAGTTCATGAGAAAAAGATAAGAATCTTCTTGTTTTGTCTTATTTTGATGAAAACATATTTGAGTAAACGCATCAGACAATATATGGCCCTGTGAGACGCTGGATCCAATTTATTAAATCTCAGTCCCACAATGGGAAAGCCAAAACTGAAAAAAAAATCATCTAGACATATCAAATTCAACCAGAAAGCTAATTAATGCATGAAGGGATATGTGGTCACATGGTAAGTTAGAGGATGCCCCCACAATGACATTACAGCACAGTGTCATGGTGGGCTTCCATGTGGTCAGTGATGTCACCCTCCAACTATGTCCCACATTGTGGAGGGACACAGAAATGTAAAGACATAATCTGACTATGGAGACACAGACACAAAAGCTCCCTTTGAAACTGGGCCACTATCATAATGTTGAATAGTGTCATCCTGGTCTCTGAAGGCTGCAGGTTGCACAAGGTGAGTCACAGAAAATATCAAAATTAGTCAGCCTTCATTGCTTGGACATTAAAAAAGCCCAGGGATACAAGAGAGTCACGGGAGACAAGGCAACCCTCACCTTTCTCTAATAACAATGATTCCAGGACAGGTGATGGATGTACAATAAGAAGGCCCATGTCAGCAGAAGGGTAGAATTAGTGCCCTGAGGATGGATCTTGTCAGCAACATTAACAGCTGGAACCTTTTCTAATTGCAGACTCACATTTCACACAAAGCTGAATGAAAAAACTTCCATCAGTTTTATGACATAAAGAAATACTATTCCTGCAGTTGAAAGATATGAGTCTGTTTTGCGGCCAGGTTAAATGTAGGTTATTCATAAAGGCATGCGTTACGCACCCACTCCCCCCTCTGCGGTCTTGTTTCAGTACGCCCTTAGTGGCCTTTGCTTATGAGTCATGTTACTTCTCTTACGGACGTAGTTGCTTGCAAAAGTATTTCAGATTAGTATTCAAAGGGAACTCATTCTGTTTGATGACTGAGAGTTTTGATAGTCCATCATAATGCATTATGCATAAACTACAACTCTAAATGCTGTACTACAGACACTAACTTATGATCAACAAGCTCAGAAGTTCAACATTTAGTCCAGGTTTGTGAAGATTACTGATCAATCCAAAATAGTACAAATTCTGCAGTTTATTAAAAGGATAATACAAAACTTCGATTTGAATTAAAGAAAGATTCTGGTTGATTACTTTTTGGATCTTATTTTTTGCCCTAATTCCAATCAGCAGTATTCCTACGGAACAAATAAACGAGCGTGCAAAATCAAATTAAAGAGTTTTCTCTTTAAGTCAGTTCTATTTTCAATGAATGCTTGTACATAATTCATCCATATTTCATCAATTTGTGCAGTTCAGATATGAAAGAAAAGTCATAGAAATTAACAAAAAGTTTAAACACCCACAAAAAATGTATCTTATGTGGACAATTTAGTTTATCGCTAAAGAAAAAATAAAATTCAAACAGACTTGATGATGGTGAATTGTGATGTGGAGAAAAGCCCACACTCCTTGAGAAATAATCATAAGTGTAATGTTAGCATTACATTTTCTGCACACTTTGGCAGAAAGTTTGGCGCTCTCTTATTGAGGTCATCTTTTAATTAGTCATATTTGTTTGAGCTCCTGCTTAATAGTTTTGAGCAGTAAAGTTTTCCGTTCAGTTTGTTCGTTAACAGTGTCCACGGTTTTTGTATAAATCGAAAATTTGGCTTTTCGTTGGGCTCCTATTAGCAGTGGCTTTATCTGATTCTGGGCTTTATAGATGAAAGGTAAAAAAAAAAAAATCTTTTTACTACTCTATTTTATTTCTATTTGTTACCATTATAATACTTGTTAATACTGGGTGAATATCCAAACCATCGTCATCAAAAAATTAACCAATTATTTAAAAGTTACTGCATTCCTATTATCTCAAGATTTCCTGGACAGAAGTCTTTCACATTGCAACTGAGGAGTCTTCTTCTATGGGACAAAAATGATAAATTTACTGTGGCTTAAAAAAAGTCTAACTTTTTTTTAATGAACAGATATTTGAGAAGCTAAATTCATCAGATGTGAACAAGACCAATGAAAAAAATAAAGATATTACAAAGAGTTACATACCTCATAATCAATATTCACATTTTTTCCTTTTTTTCCCCCAGTTAGTGAATTTTGGGTCTTAAGGACATTTCAGCCAGATGTCCCAGAACAAAATAGGAATTGCTGGAACTTTGTGGCGGTAGACATTCTCTGACCGCTCTACTGAAAGGGCAACTTTTGACACCTAACTTTAAGTTTTACTGAACTTTGAGCTTCTCTATTAAAGAAATAAAATAAATCTGTTTTGAATGTCCTCTCTGAAAAAAATTGATGACTATGTTTACAACTTTGAGGTTCACACTGAGGCTCTGGGTTGTTGTGTGCAGCATGGAGAGACAAATTAAGGCAATGCTGTTGACAATAATTAGTAAGAGAAGTGTGGATCTGGAACACTTTCAAATATTTCAAAGGTGTATTCCTGGTTGGAGAAAAGCAGGGAGGCTCTGTCACAAGCCACTGTAACCGGATGCTGGTTCTCCATGCGGTACGTATCCTGCCTGTCACAAACTCTGTTTATTTCTAATAGTTCCTCATGTGGGTGCATGTGTCTTTTCGAAAGCCATAATTATCTTTGACAGCTGCTGGAAAACTGGGAAAATAATTAAGGAAAGGAAATCCTCAGTTTTCAACTCAGTTGCAACTCAGACCCCAATTGTGACTCTACACTTTGTAAACAAGCTCTTCTTGAAAGTTATGGGTCAACAATTTGCCGTTGTATTATAACACTTAGGGAAAATGGGCAGCCTGCATAGCATTAAGCTTTTCTCATGGCTTTTTAGGTGCACAAGTGATTTAAGGAGCAATACAAAATGTCACAGTATAAAGTTAGTCATGAATTCTTTGATGATGTCAGGGTAGAATTATATTGATGCCTGTGCCTTTTTTTTTATTGCTGTCCTACCCCTTGTTTGTCCTCTGTTGTACAGTGACACTCAGTTTCAGTTTTAATAAAGTATTTTGAATATTGTATTTTCATATAGTCTCGTATCATAAGTTGATAATAATCGTACTTAAATCTTGTCTCTAAGTTAAGTTGATATTTTGTACAACTAATTGTTACATAGTTCTACGATACACCTTGTGGTGGCCACGCGTCACCCCTCTTTTTATAGAGCCAACGGGAAGTTTTTTCAGAGGCTTCCAAGATGCATTTGATGAGTCTTCATCCCTGCAGTCCACTCGTCCTTAAGGGTTCCAAGACCCAGTACAGAGACTGTCCTGCAAAGCCCCTGCAGCCCACTTCATCTGGCTGGCAGCAGACTTTCCACCTGTTCCTCCCACATGTGTAAAACTTGTAAAATGCAGATGGCAATGAATGACACTGGAAAGGTTTAAAATCATTTAAATGACCTCAGAGGTGGGCTGCTCTTCATACGCCAACACATGTGATCACACTGGCAGGGAACTGTGAAAAGAGAATGAGAAACTTTTCAATGACATGTCGAAGTAGTTTAAAGGTTAGTAAGAAAGGTGTTAAGTGAGTTCAATAACAATCACAAATTTGCCTCAAGGGGCTCGACAATCTGTACAGGACACACCAACTATGTAAAAAAAAAAAAAAAAAAAATCCCCAAACACAATGTCCAGGAATAAAAAGAAAAAGAAAAATTACAAGGTATATCACTGTTGAACATCTTTTCATCTTTAAGCTCTCTAACAGCTGTGACACACTAAGTTAATGGTGCCTTTGCAAGATTACTCACTATTCTCAATTTAGCAATAAGTCCAGTGCCACCCACTGTCCTTACACACATGCATACAGACTGATGATAATTCTTAACCCGGGTATTGTGGTATTGTGACATAAGAGGCTATAAAGGAAGGCCTCGACAAACAGCTGCAGTGAGGACACCACTGGCCTCGGACCTTGCGATCTAAATTGAACAGCGTCTATCCCACGGCTAAAGTCTAAAATACATTTTGTTCATGCAAAGACATCAAAGCAAGAACAGAATTGAATCCAATTGAATTTGTAAAACAGCTCAATGACTCAGAGTCTGAGACACTCAATGACAAAAGCACACAGGAAATCCTGTTTTTAACTTGTCGTATACATTACTCACTAGCAACACTATAATCAGCTGTCATGCATAAAATAAACTCCCTTCACAAACTTTGTTTTGGAAAGTAAATGGAAACAATTAACTTGGTGCTTCAGTGGCCAGAAGTTCTGCCAACATCTGTATGTTGTGGCAGCTGCCTGCTTGAAACATGATGAGTGTGTTTGTGTGAGTGCAGGAGGAGGAGGTGGTGACACCAGCAGCTCAGGTATCTTACAGCCACGGATAGAACAAACAGAAGGATAAAATATTATTTGTTTTTGCCAGTTTCATATGTAGTAAAACAAAGCAAAAACAATCATGATGGACAGCCTTCAATTTCATTGAATCAAGATTTTCTTCAGATGGCTACAGCCCCAGTCAAAATGGGTATCAGTCCAAGTGAGCAAACAGATGTAAAAATGGTCATGTAAATCAAAAAATGATAATAAGGGAAAACGCATCAACAAAGGTGTAAATAGAAAATGACAAGTACAAAGAGGAGCACAGGGAGTATCTATGGATCTTCAGGGACATGGCAAACAACAGACCACAGGTGGAACCACTCAGGGTGGGGCTGAACGATAGTACACAGGTGAAACACATGGGGGTAATCACAGAGGAAGAAAACAACAAAGAAAGGACGTGAAAATTAAGATAAGACACAAGAGGGAAAAGAACTTTAAAAATGAAATGGGAAACAAAAAGCTAGAGATGAAAGCATAAGACAAAACAAACAGGCTGCTCTTAAAGTAACACCACATTCTCCTGTTTCTGTTTTCTGAAACGTGATGTACCGTAGGAGCTGCTGAGATGTGTTATTTTTTTTAATAAATGCTCAATCAGCGGTAAATAAAACAGCAAGAGGAGCAACTTCACATCTAACTCTGTGATTTGGCATTTATTTCAATCAAGTTTTAAAAGTTATTTGTAGTTGGAAAAGTGGAAAGACAAAACAGGATAGTTTTGACAAGGATGTTTTACAAACACAAAACCTCAGTGGAGCAGAAACTCATAATATAAAGCATCAAAACTGACAGGCTCTGTTAAAATGGTGATCTGTGGGGACATTGCTGTTTGGCTTGCAGGGGAATTGTTCACAGCGAACTCGAGTATGCTCACTGGGCGAGGCTGAGAGGCGATGCCAAACTTCTTACTTTAGTATATATCGACAGGTTATTGGTTTGAAAGCTAAGTTTTGTTTTGAATGTTATGCAAATAACTTTCTTTCAGAAGTCTGATAGCTTGCACTGAAATCATTTGATTGACAGTCTACAAACTGAGGCCTGTGTGGACCACAGAGGGTTGGTGTTATGCATTGCCATTCCTCTCTCTAAGTGCGGTGGTTGTGGTCAGAGCAAGGGCCCTTAGGGACTGCCGGGGCAATCATCCCAGACCAGAAAGGGAACAGGTGGCTATACTTGTAAACAGGGCTTTCCCTTATATCAGTGCACTGAGTAAGCATCACCCCAAGGTGATTTACAGTACATCCTGCATCATGACACTTGCATTAAGGGAGACATCAAAGGTGGTGCAGACTTAAAAATACTGTTGCCTTAACCAATAATCCATTAATGTTCCAGTTCATCACTCAATCTTTGATGTATGTATCAGCTTTAATGATGGAAGGTTAGAATTCCACAAGGAAGGACAAGCTAATGCTCAGTACATCCTACTTAATGCTGCATGGAGGTCCCAAAATTTGCCTATAGTGATTGTGGCTGACATTAAAGAAGCATAACAGTACAGTACAGGCTGAGCGCAACAGGCTGCTTGGATTAGGATGTCAGGACCATTTGCTCCAATGGGAAAGCTGAGCCCAGCTTGATCAAAGCAAGATGATGCAGATGTGGTGCCGGCCAACAAGGAAAAAGCACGAGGGAGCACAGGGAGCGGACATACAATGCATTTCTAAAAAAATAAAGTTTGTTTTTTTTTTGCTTTGCAACACACATGGATTTGAAATAATAAATAAAATTTCTAGCCCTGTGTTAGTTACATTTTCAAAAAATCATTAAAATATATGAGGTTTAAATAATGTGACAAGTGAAATTTAATGCTTCATTTCTCATATCAATAAATGATAATAAAGTTTCTTTTTTTTTTTTTTATCATTGCTTGGATTACATTTCATCTTGTTTTCCCAAAGCCAATATGTCCTGTTTACCCTGGAGCACCGCTGACAAAGCATCTTACTGGGGAAAGTATAAAAATTTACGCGCAATATCAACCCACCAAAGAGCGATATCATACATCAATACGGTGTATATTGTTCCCCAACAAATGTGTATTGTTTCCAAACAAATGCCATCATCTAGCTCAGTACTGAACCAGCACAGTAACAATTGCAGGGAACAAACTGGCAAAATGCATCTATTGAGAGTGTTACATAAGCTACAGCAGGATCATAGCACAACATGTCCAAATGTGTTACCTGCACAGTGCTATTTAGAATCTGTATGATTTGAGGCCGTACAAAAAAAAGCAGAAAAATCCAATAAAAACAAATGTTCACTTTAGAAGATTTCCCAAGTATGTTTGCACAGAGGCTGAATAATATGTGCCTCGTTTGGGGCGTGTCTTACACACATACAGAAAAGGCATTTGCTTTGCTCATTCTTCCCAAATGAGCCTGGCCCAAAGGGGAAGGACATAAATCTCACTCTTTGAGAGATTACACACTATTAAAGGCATATGATTCAGGATGGATGGATAGCAGGCCTGTAGACTTGGGGAAGCTGACACACTCGACCCATTCTGTGCCCCTTTCTCAACCCTGCAGGCAGGTTTACAGCTGGAGTTCTGCCTGCATGTTTGATTGCTGATGGACCATCATAAACTGTATGTCAGATTTAAGGGAAGGGTCACAATGTAACTATAAATGTATGATAATGCAAAATCCCGAGTGACCTACATAGTACGAAGGGATTTAACATCAGGGAGAAAAATGTTCTGCACTGTTGCTGGCTCACACGTACGCTGTGATCATCCAGTGTTTAAGACTCCATTTAACATCAAGGGAAGAAAATAACTTTCAGCTTTTGGAGGCATCTCCAAAAGCTCCACGTAATCTGTTGCGGAAAAAATAGCTTTGTCTCTACGATTACGTTTCACCAGGGACCTCCACTCTAACACAACCTGTAGCCATTATCACTCTCAACATGGAGGCCTCCTGGGTAAATTACTCTGAATGCTCTCGGATGAGCTGACATCTGAATGTAAAACGCTGAGTGGTTTTGATGATTCCCTCGTCTCACGTTTAGGGTCACAAACCGAGTTAAAAAAAAACCCACACGGTTCGTCTTTGGCCCCCTTGGATTAACTTTGTGAATGACACAGCTGTTTTGTTTCCTTCTGTTCAGTTTTTAGGATATAAACAAGAATCATCACAATCAAGACTAACACCACAATCAATACTGAGTATGTAACATTACCAAAAATAACCTGCAAAGATTTTGGATGATTAAACATTATTTTTTGTCATTGGTGTGGGCGTGAATTATGAAGAATCATCCCGTGTGATCTGGTGGGATCTGACCGCAAATGGCCAGCTCCTAGTGCGTCGCTCCAGACCTGTCGTGATGCATTGCAACATGTGTATCAAGCGACCACTTGTAATTGAATCTCACTACCTCACGCTATGTTAACGAACACATACTTTTATTACTTATTTGTATCATCACGGAGAAACAAATGATTGAATGACTGCCACATTGAAAGGAATACGTAACACTTTTTTTGAAAATACTCAGAGACAGCATTTCAAGTTTCAATTGATTCATTCATTATTATTATTTTTTTTACTTTTTAATTGAGTGTGGGATGTTTCTCAAGCCAACAAAAAAGTTTTGCATACGTTACTGTATTTGTAACTTTGACATGTTTACTGTCAACTAAATGTCATAAATTCTGTAAAAACAGTGAAATCAGGCAACACATTGTGTGCATACAGGTGTTAAATGTTAGCTGGTAAGAGACGACTTCATATATTCTATTTAATGTTAAGTTTATAAGAAGGTGTACTGATTGAGACTTCATTTTGCAATTTAACTCCCCTGTTACTTTCATGTGTCAGGGTCCGCTAGTGTAAAGTGTCTGTCTGTTAGGGTCAGTCAGTGTTTCCCCTCTTGTTTTGAAATCCCTATGTGTCTATTCCCCACTTCCTGTCTAGTCTTGTCCCTCAGGTGTGTCTGATCATTCCCTCTCCCTAATGTGTCCGATTGTCTACCTCTCCCTCGTGTATTTAACCCCCGTGTTCCCTTCCTCCTGTGCCAGATTGTCTTGTCTACCTAGCGAGCATTCCATCTTTTATTCCTTGTAAGTTTCCTTGTGTCCGATCTGTATTCCGTGTTCCGATTACCGAGTTTGCCTTATCCTTATCTGTACCTTCGCATAATTTGAATTCCTGGTTTTGACCTTCATTATTAAAACGACTACCGATTTAGAAAGCTCCCTGTGTGTCTTCGCATTATTGGATCCCCCAGACCTGGTACCTGATATCATGTTAATGAATTAAAGACCAAAATCCAGTATACTTAAAATCCCACAATATCAAACAGTAAGAGTCACAGCTGTATACATAACCACGAAAACAAGTTGATAATTCAACACATCAGGATGTGGCTGACAGTACATAAAAATAACAAGGAACTCATGTTCTTGGATGTGTAAATAATCTCAACATTAAATAAAAGTTTACACTTGCTGCATGTTTGTGGTTACAAGAAACACTTCCTGTCTGACAGTTGCACAAAGCTCTGTTTTAAACTGACTCACTTGGCTTCTCCCCAAGTCCTCCAATGGCTCATTAAAGTGAGAAGTAAGAAAGAAACTCCATTGTGGTTTCATGGTAAGCTCGAACATGGACTCAGAGAAAAATAGTTTTTTAAGGTTCCAAACAGCTTTCCAACTAACACACACAATAAAACAGAACGTCATAAGTTAAAACAACACAAGATAAAAACAAAAATTACACAATTAAATGATCCACCATTATAATTTAAAAAATGAGAATTTAAAGCATAAATAAAAGCCAATGAAAAATGGATGACAATGGGTTTGACTATGTATGCATATAAGAACTGTTATTTATCCACACTTGAGACACGAGAACAGCTATTTCTCATCTTTTACCAATTGGCAGAGAGGCTCTCACAGCAGGTTTCCTCACACACAAGGACAGGTGTACCAGACAAGTTAATGTATCTGTCCCAGGGAGGGTGTGAGGCGTCAGGACGGTCAAGCAGGAAAGCAGGCCGTGGTTTCTGGATGGCTGCATGACAGAGAGAAGAGGGGGACAGCCGGACCGGGTGCCTGGGAACCTTGCTCCAAGAGGATGACAGCTCTATAAGTCAGGCCCTGATAAAGCAGTCAGGGGTGACAATCTCTGGGTCCCAGCCAACGCAATGTCCGTCCTGCTCAGATAAAGTAAGACAGGCCATCCATCAGTCAGGAGACAGAGATCTGGACCCACGCTCTCCTGCCTCAATGGAAACAAGTCAATGACCAGTCACTGCTGGAATGTGCGGAGCCTCTTGCTCTCAAGAGGTTGTGGTGGGAGGAACAAAGATGGCTGTGAAGCCTCTCTGGAGGAATCATGCATAGCGATTAGGGGGAGTGAGTGAGGCATAGTCCGCTAAGAGGTAGAGGTGCCTCGTCTCCTGGTGAAAGGGTGAAGATGGCGGTTAACAATGGACATGGCACTTCTCTCTAGCTAAGAGGACCACCCCAGCCAGACAGCCTGCCAACACAGAGAACCTTCATACCATAATGAGAAACTAATAAGCCATGGAAAACTGCAAATGTCACACAGAACATTCCACACGTCAAGCCTGCTCGACAAAAGACAAAGCCGGTGTCACGAGTAAAAATGAAACAAAATACCACCTCTGAGTCCCTTTCACAAAGGTTTGGTTTGTTTGGTTACAAATTTTCAAAAGAGAAAAGGAGATTGGATTTCAGATAAAGGCGCAGGGATGGATGGACACAAAAACCATTTGGAAATTCCCTATTTCGCAATGTTTACTCTTAGGAGTTGCAAGTCCGTGGAGCAGGAGGTCTTCACGGGTTATAGACTGAGAAAAAAAGAGTTGGTTTGATTTTTTTGGAAAATATTCTTTTATTTACAATAATATAAACTAATTTGCATGCATAAAATAAGTCTAAATATGCTTAAATCAGTATTATGTATGTAGAGGAACCACTCCAAAAATGAACTAATTGTTTACCTCAGTGTATTCAACTACTACTTAATCCTTCTGATAACTTATTAAATGGCCCTGTCATTGTAATCTTGTGACTTTCACTTTAAGGCTGCCATGAATCAAAATCATGTTTTGAGCTAAATTAACATTCAAACAAGGTGGGTTTTTTAATGTATTACGAGACGCATCCTTAAATAAGTAATCAATGTCGTGGCTGAGGATTTCTGCAATCCACCAATGGGAGGCTCCCAAAAAAATAAATAAATAAACAAACTCCCTGCACATAAAACCAAAGGAACCAATCATGCTAACTTGCAGGGTGGGGCTTCATATTGTAGAGAAAAATCTTTTCATACTGATACATTAAATGACCTTGAACAACCTCTTCTTCTTCCTGTGTGGTTCAAACATGTATAGTTCAATTACTCCAGGGTTAGAATTGGCACTGAGGGACGTATAGTAGACAAGTTTAGAGGTCAGTCGATGATCGAAGAAGTAAGCGCCGGTTTGCTCCAGCTGCTGTGCGTGGTGAGCGGACAGGGGGTGGGACTAAAGCAGCACATTTATAGATCCCAACGATCTACAGTAGATGAGCAAAGGTGCAGAATTACATACAGGAAAAGGAAAAACATAATATTACTAAATAGATATTAGTTTTTAAGGGTTTAAGGACTTAAAGGTAACATTAGTCTGGATAAGAAAGCCCTGAAAAATGATCTAAACCTGATGACCTGTGTATGACAAGAGAGACTGTGTAGTAGCAGCAAAGAGTTGGTGCTGCAGTCCCCACCTATACATTCATTTGGTTGTCAATCAGGAAGTTTCATCCTGCATATATAGCATTCATTAGCACTAATTACAACCAAAATGATCAGAAAAATGAACATTGCAACATCAGCCTGAAAACATTATTTTAGTTGTGCTTTAAGTTTTCAGTTTGGTGCAAGTCCTACCTGATTTAACTTCATTTTTAGCGGTTCTCATGTCATCATTCTTTACATAGCAGTGCAGTCAATGGCTGTGAAGTTTCAACTTGTTTGACCTCTGTGTCGGAGCTGACGTTCAGTCTATTGAGTCCCTGCCTGGTCTATCCCAGGACACCGATTATTATTTTCCACCAACCTCTATGAAGTGTCACCTTTACAGGGAAGTGTGCTCATTGTAGCCTGACACAATGGCTCGGAGTCAGACTTCACCAGAAATAGCAACTTGTTCACATTTCAGAGTCAAATGCCAAGAGCAAGGAAACAGCATTCAACAATGGCATCCAAGTCTTGCTTTGTCGTGCTTAAGGAGGGACTGTTTTCTAGAAGCAACCTCTAATCATGCTCTCAGAAATGCTTTTAACTTGGCACCAGAGAGAGTGTGAAGGACATGTTAGAGAAAGTCGAAAAAATGTTATTCTGTCTTCAAGCTGAGACTGCCATTCCTCAACTCCTTTCTGTCTATCCAAACACATTTCTTTGTCATATTGTGTTGAAACACTTCTTTAATTACACCATAACACATAGAGATGATCGGATTGGCTGTTCTTCACACCAAACATGGCATCGGAATTAATGACTGGAAAGTTTGCATTGGAAATGCCTCAGTGACAGCATGTTAAAGCAGAACTACAACTTGGAAACCTCTGCAGGCAAATGGACAGGCCATTAAATTCCCTCGCGCAGAATACATTTTGGAAAACATGACCACCTTAAAGAAAAGGAAAAAGGACGTCATACTTTGAACCAAGGATCTAGTATGTATTAGTAAGACTTCACCATCAAACAGCGCCTGCAGGCTGCCTCTAACTGAAAACAGTCAAGGCAGGTGGTTGGATTTTGCTAAAGTGATATTTTTCCTATTCCTAAAACTCGAGGATCATACCCAGCAGCTGTTTGTAATCAACAAACAAGTCTTCTCGCAGTTATTGTTGGAGCACAAACCCACAAGGAAAACTTGTATTTGCTACTGTATGAGCAGGAGTAAATCATGTTGCTCAAGAGGCCATGCTCTGGATGTTTAGAACGTGTAACAAGAATAAGGAACGTCAAAAAAAAAGCTACAAAATGTAGAGCCAATCAAGAAATGCAGAAGAGCATGATGAAATGATGATCACTTTTGATCTAGAGCTATCCTAACTCCATCTTTGCTTCACGTGTAACATGAGGCACAGCAAGGAATGTATGGTCACCCTGTGTCTGTTCTGACGCTCCGAAAGTTGCAGGAGGTCTCCTGGCAAGAGATCAGACCAAGGTAAAGGCTGTTCCTCCATCTGACTGTCTTCATGTTGGATAGATCTTGCTAGTATCAAAGGCAGGTCAGCTGTCATCGGGTTTCCAGTCCATCTGGCCCACGGGAACATCTGTCCCTCTCACTGAACCGACTCCAACGTCTCATCAAGGCCTTATTTAGAGATGAATGGGTAATGGGACTGATGCGT
>KV751324.1:10292288-10362448 GCA_001698575.1 Mola mola | reverse complement strand
CATCGTTATTACAGTACAGACCTCTCACAGACATCATGACATAAAATGAGACTGTTAGTTGATTTTTGGAGTTTAAGTAATTAAGGGATCAATGCTGTCTGTCCAGCGTTTATATGTAAAAGCTGATTTGAAATTGCTATGGGCATTAACTGTCTTATAGGAAAACTCACTTAGCTGAAGGCACTTAAAACTCAACTGAGCCATTTTCGGATTTTGCCTCAGACACAACAATCACTCTATATCGCTTTCTAATCGTCTTTAGTCAATGTGTAAACTTTAAGTCACTCTAGAAAAGACATAGTTACATGTGCCAGCAATTAAAATGCAGGCTACATTGCTAAGAGTTTATCAGGAAATGAAGGCATTTGCGCAAGGAACCATCATTGTTTGGCAAATAATTGTATAGCAAAAAGAAACACAAGAAAAACCAAAACACAGCAACAACAAAAAACACATTGCTATGATGTAAACACCAAATGTTGACAGATTGACAGGCAACAGAGCGGATGCTTGAATATGGGATTAGAAGGGGCTCCACCCCCCCCTTTTGTCAGGTTATAGTACACAGCGACATCGTTAGATTTAAGCGTTGAAGGGAACATAGGAAAAAAAAAAAAAACCCTCCACGATGTACACAGACAAAGAGTGTGTCTGTAATGATTGCGATGCGGCATAATTGGTATCGATAATCCACTTTCTATCACAGTACTGATACAACTTTAAAGACTCCAGATACAGTAGCTGGGGAGGCGGTAGTGCTGTACAGGGGCTACACATCTACGGTAGTGTACTGGGTGGTGCAGGTGGTGACGGTAGTGAGCAGAGAGCTGAATCACTTCACAGAGGCAGTGGAAGGGATGGCTGTCAAGGACCCATGACCATTAGGGGGCTGAAGACACAGCTGCAACTAGGGAGGCTTCACCTTCAGCTTCTCCGGGACTTTGAGTGCTGGATGAGCCATTGCAGCGTGATATCTGCACATAGAGAGAAGTTATCTGTTTGTTATCTTTGTGGTTTGGGTATAGAGTGCAACACTGTTCTCTGCATCTTACCTATGTTGTCTTTCTCTTTGCAGGAGACAGAGTAGCAGCAGATCTCTCGGTCCTGAATGGCAGACAGATTCCTGAAAAGCGAAGAATTTAGGAGTCTTATGGCTCATTAAAAATACATGCCACAGTAAAGACTTGGCTGATCGGTAAGTATATAAATATTGACTGAATGTGAGTGAGAAACATGGAATTAATAGCTACAAAAACAGCTTCACGGCAGCCTATAGTCCTAGCATTTGACTTAGGTAGGTATTAGGTATTTTCGCCCATACTGGTCTCGTAAAATACACCCAATGGCATATCATAAAAAGGGGTAGAACTAGAACAGTTATTTTCTACTTTATCCTAGAATCTGTTGAACATGAAAATGTTATTAATGTTGAAACACATAATTCCTTTTAATGTTGAATTGTTGAGATGATATATTTTATATCTTTTTTGTGTTTGCTGATATTTTACCTATGCAAATAAATTTAAAAAACAATAACAATTGCTGAACCACACATTCCAAAATAATGGATTTTAATATGCTGCTACAAGAACCCTTCCCTCTTTTGTGAGGGCTTATCATTACATATAGAATTAAGTATGTTAAATTTAACAAAGGGATATGGATATCCATGGTCACACAGAGGATCATTCATTCCCCTGGAAATGTTAGATAGCACTGTGAAAGACCCCCTCAAACTGTGTTTCATACCTCAATAAATTTTGAAAAAAATGCCAAACACATATATTCAATATACATTATATCATCATGATATGGGATTTTCAATGTTAATTCCTGGTTTTAAAGGCTGCATTACAGTAAAATTGATGTAATCTTCTGAATGTATTTATAATTTAAGTCTTTCACTGTGCTACTATTTGCCTTCACCTATTTCAGTCCTTAAATCCACATTACTGATGATTACTTATCAAAAAATCTAATTGTATTAATATTTTGTCACAGTACTAAAAGCCTCCCATATTGATATCAAGGTAGAGGGATCAAAACTATTGTGAGATCTGATTTTCGTGTCCAATCATAGTATTTATGAAGAGCTCTGAGGAAAAATCAGGATATATCGCATGAATTGAGACAAGGCGTCAAAAAACCCGTGGTAATATTTTAGGGCCATACCATCCAGGCCTAGTCCAGACTTGTGTGTGTTATTAAGTGTCTTACATTTTCTCAATGAGTTGTTTCTCATCAAGTGCGTTGGAGAGGTCTCGTTTGTTGCCCAGTACTAGAACCTGTCACGTGAGAAAAGAGAAAAAGGGCTGATTAATATCCAGCACAGCAACATATCTGGATAATCACACAGTGTGAGCAGGATATTTAAAAAGACTTGTCTTTGCCACATTTTTTTTTTCCTTCGTCACATATTCCTTACTGTTAGAGGACTAAATACACTGAGTGTGGTGGCGAGTCACAGAAACTAGGAGTGTATCGATAAACCACATCAAATCCTGTCAGGTCAATTATCCTGTCAGTTCAGTTCAGTAAAAAAAAAAAAAATCTTGGTTGGAGTTCAAATGACCACTAAGTGTAAAGTCATCGAGCCTCAGTCACTAAAGTGACTAATTCTGGGTTTCATCACTGATGACGACTGGTGTTACTGGAACCTCAGAAATTACTGTTAAGAACCAAGTTGAGGCTGTAAAATCATGAGCTTTTGGGCCAAATATCACAAGCGGAACCTTACAGGAATTCCTTGAAGTTGTGGCTTGTCTAAAAGGTTGTGCAGTTCATTTCTTGAAGCTTCTATCTTCTCTCTATCTGCTGCATCCACCATATAACTGCAAGGGAGAATAAAATGACTCAACTTTTGGTGGCACCAATCAAAACTGAATCATTTGTTGAATACTTTACAAACATTTTTAGAATATTCAAACTTCTACCTGTGTCATTACAATTTTTTACTTTTAAATAACAAAAATTACAGCATATTTATAATTTCCATTTAGTTTTCCTGGCTTCCATCAACTTCAGAGAGTAAATGTGTGCTCGGAGAGGCCACCTACTGCACTCCACACACTTACACAATAGCATTGACTCCTCTACAGTAGCGTTCCCACATGCTTCTGAAGCGAGGCTGTCCACCTATGTCCCATATCTGAGGCAAGGAAGCACATTATATTCTTAATTACAACAGCACTGCAGAAGATACAGCTGTAGGTCATCAGTGGTCCAGCATGAAACTGATTTCAGTTCACTCATTCAAATTATCAAACTGTACACTTTTTCTCCTTGACCTACCTTTATTGTCACATTGCCTTTAGTGACCTTCCGCATGTTGAAACCGACTGTGGGAATCATGTCTTCACTGAACTGTCCTGACTACAAGAGAAAGGCAAGACAAAGGGCAGCGTGCCAGTGAATACTGCATGTAAGGTTGTTTAAAGACACTTAATCAAGAGAATTGTTTTGGGGTTTTATAAGTGTGGAAGTAGTAGTCGTTTCCAGTCAGACCGATTTGATCACAAAGTGCTTTTGGCTGCTTGAAGCCTCTTGCGCAATACTAGCTCTTAAACTCCATGAATCATGTTCAGATGACGCCATCTATGCATCTGCATAAGGTACTAGGGATTTACACTATATCAACTCAATATCAGTATAGGCAGAGGTTGACGTGTGTAACTGATGTTTGTTACTGGCAAATAAAGTGGCCAGTGCATAGGTCAATAATAATCTGTTGTGTCTCATTGATTAAGCACTGGCTTCCTTTGCTGTCCTACACCTGACTGCAGCATTGAAGATTCGCTCTGATGAAAATCACATCTCTGATCTTGTTAACATGTCCATGTGGTGTGTGTCATTTATTTATTCATTTTTTTATACAGAGGATTTCTTTATTTCAATAACACTAAAGGGTACTGGCTATCAGCCAAATTGTTATTCTAAATAGCGCTAATGGCCCAGAATTTCCATATCGATGCATCATCAATTAGTACACAACCAGGCTCTGGGCAACCAAACATCCCAAAAGATTAAAATTCTGTACAAGGCATTGATTCTGAGGATTCTAAAAGAGTGATCACACACCATGATGTAGGCTTAATAACATAAGCAGCGTAAATAAACGATATTTCACATATGCTACATAATGAAGCTAGGAGCGATGGCCTTAAAATATTATCACTGTCATTATATCATTTTATGTAATGGAGGATTTTAAAGCAGAACAAAAACACTTATGCCATATTACAAAGCCCTACCATATAATTTCAAAAGGCTCATACGGGGCCTGGGCCCAGTCCAACGACGTTGTAAAGACTGAAGCGGAAGCCAGCTTGATCAAACCTAATTACTGATCACCGGACATGACCACAACAGAAAAATAAAAAATGTGTATTCCTGTAATGAACTGCAATGAGGAGGCGCCTACGGGACAGTGATGTACAACTTGACCTGTTAAGACTACAGGGTGGTTTTTCTCATAAGAAACAGAGTCATTAACAAAACTGGACTGCAGATTACAACCATACCAGCTGATTCCCAGCCAAGGCTGTGGCAGGTAAAATCTGCTGGGAAAGAGAAGATCTAACAACGTTAACAGTTCGAGTGTGTTTGCTGGGAGGGATCATTCAACGGCATATCCAAACAAATAAACAAACACATCTACATTAAAATGTATTCTGACAATACATTCTGATAGTCTTCTGTTGGGTCCAGGCCTCGTCGCTTCAGTTCCCCTAGCTCGATGACGAGAAGTAAACAAAAAGAATGTTTTTAAAGTGAGCTTGTGTTGTCAGCACACCCTTGATGTTGACACACAGGCAGGTGCCGCAAAGCTCTGAAAAGTCGGTTCACATGACCGGTTTCACAATTCAGAGCACAGTCATACCAAGAACTTCGTCACCCAGCCAGCCCAACTACAACTGAGATCGAAACCTGCATATTATTATGCATTTTTCAAGGCACAGACAGTGACCGCGCCGGCCTGTCCCTGAATTGGGGGACAATGACAGAGAACTCTAATTTGATAACCCTCTCTCAGGTAGCAGACTGGGCCCCCACTGACAGTGCTCCCTTTGCTAGCTGACGTTACTTACCGCTATGACGTTAACGAAGGTGGTTTTTCCTGAGTACTGGAGGCCCACTAACGTCAGCTCCATCTCCTCCTTCCAAAACAGGGACCTGAACCAGTCCAGCAGCCGATTAATGAGCGCCAGCATCGTGCTTCACGCGGTAGTCGCAGTCGCTGTGGGCGTCTGTGTATGTATTAGCTTGTCGTCTAACAGGAAGTGGCTAGCTGCTTTGTCATGTCATGTGATCGTCCGACGAGCGCTGCGGCGTGCCTGCGGAGAGGTGCGCGAGCCTCGCGGGTGCGCGCACGAAACAGGAGCCGAAATTAAAGCAGAAGCTTAATGGACTTACTTAGTGCTTAAGAAAACTGAACATTGACAACACTGACACTTTAAACGTGGCAGAACGCTGTTAAGTAGTATTTATACAGCACCCGAGAGAGCTAAGTAAAAAAGTGTTGGGGGAAATATTAAGATCAAAAGGTCAGCAGAAACAATTAAGCTTAGGTACAAATGCAAAGTACAAAGAACGAAAATAAATAAAATGCAAATAAATCAATTAAGTGGTATACAACGAGCAAAAGACTACAAAAGCGAGTAAAAGTAAAGGTAAAAGAAAAACAGGATGCAATAATTTGAAAAAAGAGTGCATACTGTTTATATCAACAGCGGTATTACAACTGATTATTCAGAGGTTGGTGCTTTCAAACTCAGTCATGATTATTTCACCTGTCACCTGCTTGTACATGGAATGTTTCAATGTTTTAAAGAATTCCACAATTTTCCATGCCTTGTCACGTCTGGATGGAGAGGACATCTAAAACAATGTCAATTAAAAATGATGAGCGACACTTAACGACGATCTAAAGCGAAGTGAGTAATCTCTGTCTGTTGATATGTCCTTCGCATATATCTCAAGAACTATTATCTGATCTCCTGTGTGCCCAACAGCTGTGTGGCTGATTGCCATGACATTACCATGTCACCAAACCAGGTAACTCCTGCCCGCATCCCAACCTCTTGTGCCTCTCCCACAAATTAACATGGGGATCATTTGTGTTCAATTTAATGTCCTCTATTTCATTACTATTATATTGATCTGTTAATTGTGATTAGACATTTTAATTCATTTGTTTTAATTGACTGTGAAACATTTTTCAGTGCCCATATTTGTTACAGTGCTCTTTCTTAATGTTTCAATGCCAATATTTCCTTTTTCAATACAGAACGCAGATGGATTATCTAAAGACAATAAAGACTGAAGAAAAAAATGTAGCCCAGCAACAACACTCATGACTCCATTAACAGGTTTCACTTGATTCTAAAAAAAAGTTACATTTGCACTGAAGCCTTGTCAAGTTTCTGCGCTGCTGGGAATCACACAGTGGCACTGCTTTTTTAAACCGCACCCTACAGTAACATGGACTTCAAGACACTTGTCATGCACCAGCCAAGAACACAGGTCAGATACTAATATTTTTTCACATTTGATGTATGGTGATTCAGTAGGTACACAAGAGAAATGGAGGCCAGGGCTTACATTTATCCAGCTTCTCAAAGTGCCATTTTAGTATTAAATGCTTAGAGTTTCTTAAATGCTTAAGTATAAATGAAAGCTATCAAATCTCTTAAAGCTAAGAATCATTCTTACTCTTCCAGTAAATTAAGACAGCTCCAGATGTCTCAAGTGGCTTGGAGTTGCAAGCAGGAGCCAATGGAGACACAGACATGCGCGAACCTTCCAGGAGAGAAAGAAAGTGTTTGAATTGTTTGATGACGTGCAGTTAATCATGATTATTGCTTAGAGCAGGCATGTTTGTCACAGATTTAGAGAGGGACGTCATCTCACGGTCCACTTTATGCAGCAATGTGGTCTCAGCAGAACTGAAGCTAGTGATGATGCTTCGTTTCCTTGCCACATGACAAGTTCAACCATGACAACCGGATGACTGGGGCCATCACAACCATCAATTTGCTGAATTGTTGGGGAAAAAATTATGGCACTCACCGCTCCACACATTGTTTCTCGTATCATCGATTTTCAAACAACTATAGAGCAGAAGCAAACAGTTCATGCAAATAGTCAGTTTGCCGGGAGGAATAGGTGCTGTCGATGGCCGTTACATAAAGATCAATCCCAGCCTTAATGTGGACGTGATCATAAGTTTTAATATTTTCTAATTAAATAAGGCACCGTAGTACAAATGGCTCAGTCATGGTCATAGGAAAGAAATGAACTGTAATGAATGTGGTTGGACCCAATTAGAGCAAACTCAAACAAGAACAGTTTGTAATGACCTTTATATTTATTTATTATATAATGAACACAGGTCGGTATCTTCTCTCACAAGAAGCATACTGCGCAGCAACAGGCAGAACTCTTAATCAGGAATGGACGGCTGGGTCGTTACCAGGGCAAAGAAGAGAACTTCAAAGCCAAGCACGGTCAAAACCAAGAAATCGTTCCAAGGAAAAATGCTGGAATGCCTTGCATGAATAATGAGCAGGTGTGGCTGATGGAGAAGGTGGAGCGGAGCTGAATTGAAAACAACGAGACCAGGTGAGTAACAGGCTGGAAGCGCGGGCAGACCACACATACCATTGCACATAATGTTAGACTTTAAAGTGTCTATTTCTGTGCAGCTTTTGGAAATATTGTGCTTCTCAGTCAGATGATGAGCAAATGCATGAGATATGTGATGTGTTCAAACGTCTGGGGATGTCTTCCCATGCCTTTTTCCTCTCAGCACTAATGTGCGACGGAACTTGCCTTTTATTATATGTCTTTCTTCAGTCAATTCCACAAGTCGCAGTGCTTCTTCCTCTATCCAGTAAGGTTTTCTTTTGAAATCCATAGTGGCTGTGAAACTGAGATACTGAGGCAATATTCGGACTCTATGAAATCTCTGTGACACAGTGTGGGTTCATCATCCGCTGACTCTCCTTCTCTTGGAGCCAGTCCTGATGCTGAAGTCTTCAATCCAAAAGAAACACCACCATTTGGGCTGGCGGAGGTTAAGTGTTACATGTTCCTGATCTGATCTAAAGGCCAAGCCACCAGTACTGGGTTCAAATGAAACTTTACAAGTTATAGCGTGGTCTTTTGAAATAACCTTTAGTTAATGCAGGTCATTTCGTTTTTTGCCAGAGAAGCATCCCTTGAGAGCGCCACCACTGGAGGCAGTGATATCCCACTTCGCCCAATAGTGGAAGTTACGTGACATCATTGTGAAAGGGGTTTATTCCATTTTTCTTTGCAGCTGCTCTTGTTTATTAGAGGAGCCCTGGGGTCACTCAAGCCTGTTTTTCAGAAATTTTTCCCTATGGTACCTCCAGCAAACTCTTGCTTGTCTTTTTTGTATTTTGGAATTAATTCCTTAGGTCTCCAAACACAGATAAATGTAGTATCATGAGCTGGAAATGACAATACATTGAGAGATGCAATTTGAAGAAATTTAGCCAGAATTTGTAGACATCTCGATAGGGGCCAACTATCGCGAAACGTTCTGCTGTAAGCTGGTTAGCTTATTGGGCTGTGTAATTGGGTGCTTAGCGGCCACCAATAATGGAATGTGCAAAGTAACTTAACATCTCCCAGTCAATTTAAGATTTAATTTGGAAAAACCAAAAGTGAGTTTTGTTTTTCTGTAATCGAAAGTGCTACTAGGTCTGATAACATTACTACACTGAAAACCCTGTCTTAACTCAATAACTATGAAGATACCATATAAAACAAATATTTGCAAGATATATATGTATATATATACATATACACATATACAGTATGTATGTCTGCATGTTTTCTCATACAGACACAGGGAGAACATGCAAACTCAGCACAGTGGTCTTCTTGAGGGTCTGTTTTGTCTGTCTAGTTTCAAAGTGTGAACTTAATATCACATCTGTACAAACGTTAACATTACCTCAATTTATCACCGACTTCAAATCAAAATTTGAATATCTCCGAGCCAAACCTAACATTCATTCTAATCTTAACCAAAACACCTCATGACTGACCAACATTTGACCAGAAATGCATTGGTTTTCATTTATTCACATCATAGTCCGTCAGGATTCTGCCTTTTTCCCCCTTATCTCCCCTTGTTGTGTTTTGTGTGTTGTTTGTCTGTCTGTGCACGTGTCTGAGCATGTGGCTGTCAACGTGAGCCGCTCTGCTGCCCTCATTCACCTGCACAGCTGAATTCCTTCCCTAATCACCTCCAGCAGTACATCTAACAGGCTCAGCTCTCCATTTATTGCCAGATTGTCTGTTTCCCTGTCTGATAACTGTTCTAGGCCTAGTCTGAGTTTTTGATCCTTGAAGTTTATTATAATACTCCATCCGCCTGTTCTCCAGTTCAGCTCTCTGGTACATCCTCCTGCCTCACTCAGCTCTGTCTGCTCTGGATAAAGACTGGATTTATAGCACACCTGGCCTGCCTGCTCCACCACCTTCTTCAAGCCTTAGATTCAAGTTAACTTTACAATAACTTTCTGTAAACTGCTCAAAGGTCTGATTATTGTTCTGCACTCCTGGGTCAACTTACAAAACCTTACATATTTAAATTTTAATATCCAGATATACAAAAAATCTAATATTCAAATTCATATATAGATAACTTAAAGTGAGATCTGAGAATAAGCAACCACTTCCACAAGTGAATTCTATGTGAGGTGTTTATTTTAGATTTGATTCACAAATCATACTTCACATTACAGCAGAATCTGTTTGTTTTTTTCTGTATTTACTGTAAGTTTAAAGTCACCTAAACTGTGTGGTTAAGAGAATTCTGCACAGGCAGTGAGTGAGTGTTCATCATCATTAGAGATGGTAATACTGTACCTGGTCACAACGCAATAATTACAATGTCACACCAGTAAACATTTTGCCATTAGTTGCAATTTATTTCATGGTGACAAGGCTATAGTTGTCCTATAGTTTTCCCTGAGCTTTTCTCTCCTCATTCTCCAGGTTCCCTGCTCTGTTTCTGAAGATCCTTTGTTCATCTCTCTAGACCTGTGTCTTGCTTTCTCCATAGTTCTCTGCAGTTGCAGCTGTGCTATTTCATAACATATATATACATATTAACTTTATTAACAATTTTGAATGGGAGTCAGTAAAATGCCTTATAACTAAACATAAATTATAATGGAAAAGGACATTTTAATTGAATATTCTGGCTGCAAATTTAGCTTGTTGTCCACGTGTTTGTTCCCATGTGATATTCTTTTCAAGTTTTGTGCTGTATTTTGGACCCTAGGTGACAGTCATCAGACTTTAAAGTTTCATTAAGCTTGGCAAAAACAAATTGATTAATCTGTATTTAACTGTGATGTTTAGACACAAAAGTCTGGGCACTCAGGTCGGTCGGCATCCCTTGAAGAAGAACAGAAAGCGTTGGTAAGAGAGGGTCTCATATTTAAAGGACAAAATATTTGAGAAAAAAAAAGACCAGCAATGCAGGTAAAGTAGGATTTAATATTGTTACCTCCGGCCTGACAAGTGTGTTGTACTTCTCTGGGGCTGCTGCACTCATTGTTGTTGTGTACACAGTATGTCTAGGAAATTATCAGCCAAGCAGACGAGAGATTCAGTCATAAACACAAACTTGATAAAAAAAAGAGCATATAAATAATATGCCTCTAAAACCAAAGGCTGTGAACCAAAGTTTTAAAAACTGATGTTACGCTACTGCTGCCCCATATTCCCATGTTACTTGCTATGTGCTTCGTTATGAGGTCAAACAAAGGCCTATTGACATTACTGCTGAGGTTGGGAAAAGGGAACAGAAACTGGCATGCCTCATCACAACATTAACAGTCACGTGATTCCTCCGAGCTAAAGTGAGAGCATATTGAGCGTTCTCCTTACCCATTACACACTGGGAACAGTGACAGAACCTGGAGGGGAGAATTCTGTTACCAATCCATACAATGTATCTGTCTTTCAAAATGTGTCAGTATCACTCGTACTCTGGTCCCTAAATACTGATTAATCACTCCATACTTGCCTGATAAAGTGTTTCCATGTTGATGCGAGCCTGGCCAGTCGCATTTAGCATTTTGTTGGCTGCTTCCCTGTGATGTGAGAGCATAACACCAGCATAATGACAGCGGCAACTACGATATTGTGGAAACGTTCACCGTGTGAGATGACTCACCTTCGATGGTCCCGGGCTGGAGGAGGACGCCAGTGGTCAAAGTTTGTCTCCACTCTGTACCATCTGAGACAGGAGATCATTTTAGGTTAGGGTTGTGCAACACTTAACTGGGTATCCTCAGATCCTTGATTTTGTTTACCCTCCATTTAATGGATCTAGTGGCCAGATATCAGCAGGTCCCGTCCGGTCTCTGGTGATCACTGCCCCTTCCCCCCCTCGCACCCCGCCCACTATGTAATACACTCCAGTGATGATGGGAATTTTGGAAAGACGCATCACTGCATCCTCAAAGTCTGCTGCCTCCTCCAGCGTCTACACAGGTTACACTCCTTCAGTCAGGGTATCACTTTCTCGTCAGTCAAATCGTCATTAAAACACGCTCACCTCCCTCACCAACCAGCTCACCGGGGATCTTCGCAAGAGGAAAGCCGACACCACATTCTTCCACCAGTTCCACCAGCGCTCGCTGCCTGGTGATCCAAAACGCACAAATACATATAAACAAATAAAGAAAAAAAGAAACCCTGTAATGTCAAACCGATGGCATCTGCTCACCTCGCTGGTCACCAGAGACGGTAAACTTGTTTGGACTCTGTCCTGTCCACAGGCCCACGTAGCCAGCAAAGGAAGTTCCACGGTACGCCACCTGCACAGGTGTGTCAACAAACAACAACATTGTACAGATGTACTGCCATCGTGGAGATTTTTGATAAATGATTTCTTTCTTTTTCAGTTTGAGGAGGTAGCACAGATTCTTAGGTTTTTATACTGTACCTCTCCATTCTTTAAGAAAACTACATTGAGCGTCAGATTCCTCAGAACAGGATGTGGATAATCAAGGTTCCTGCCATGGTACACGTGTCCGTTTGTGTCCTGAGCTACAATACTTGTGCAAAATCTAAGAATGCAAAGCATGATTTTTGCATGAAAGATATGTAGACATTCTGTGCATTTGCATTGCACATATTTCTATTATATTTAGCTTTTGAGTGGAACATACGCTGATATTTCATAGGCAAAGTTGAGAATGATGACATCTGAGAGGCTTCCTCCAAAGTGTGAGGCCAGGCCACGAATCTCCCCAGCATACGGCTGGGGAATGTACTTCTCCAAGGCCTCGACCACAGGTTTAAGCGCTTGATGCACCCACTTTGGAACCGTGGAGCTGACACAAAGTGAAACAAAGAAACAAAGAACAAGAACAAAGATCCGTGTGTAATCACTGTTACTAGTCAGATGAGCAAACAAACCCCGCTTTTAGTTTACCTGCTCCTCACAGACACCTGTTGTTCTTCCAAAACAGATTTATTTATTCTTTGTAATATCTGAGGATATGCTTTTTGTGATTATAACTCATCCTCCTCGTACATCATAAAAAAAAAAAAAAAAAAAAAAAAAAAAGAAAAAGTAAGCAAAGCGTGGCCTGTGTGTTGTGGTTAGATTCTAACTAGAATTAGAATTCTAACTATTCTAAGTATATTTTCCAAAGTATATTCAAATGTATTTTCTATATCAACTGACATAGTTAGAAACCAGAGTGGTATTAATTTGTAGTTAAGCGTTAGTATGTATAACATACATTACATTATAATAAGTACTAAGAAAATAATAAGAATAAGAAAATAGAAACGACAAACATGACTTTGATTGTTAAATTCGTGGTAAAACGCATTGTTAGAAGGATACGGAACAACACTTTAACAGCATCGTATACAAGTGTAAAACTTACTCAATAACCTGCGCAGCAGCCTTCTTCAGGTAGTCCACATCAAAGACTTTGATCAGAGGGGTCCACCTCACTTCCGGCTCTTCGTCCAGGCTTATGTTCAGCGTCAGCGGAGCGAAATCCGCCCGGACCGCCGACACCAGTCCGAGCAGCAGCAGCAGCAGCGAAGCCCGCATGATCACGAGCTGCTCAGACCGAAGCACACACTCCCACAGGGAGTCTGGAGTCTGTGCGAGTCTGACAAAAAGTCGGAGAAGAAGTCAGGGAAGAAGAACGACACTTCCGCTGACACCTTTTCAAAATAAACGCACATGAGGAGGAAATAGGGGAAGTGGGGCAGCACAGTGGTGCAGTGGTTAGCACTGTCGCCTCACAGCAAGAAAGTTCTGGGTTCGATTCCCGGGTCAGGACGTTTCTGTGTGGAGTTTGCATGTTCTCCCTGTGTCTGCGTGGGTTCTCTCCGGGTACTCCGGCTTCCTCCCACAGTCCAAAAACATGCGAACTGGGGGTTAGTAGGTTAATTGGTCATTCTAAATTGCCCATAGGTGTGAATGTGTGTGGATGTTTGTCTCTATATGTCAGCCCTGCGATGAACTGGTGACTTGTCCAGGGTGACCCCGCCTGAGGATGAGTGGTAGAAAATGAATGGATGGGGGAGGAAATCATCATTACAAAACTACAGAATTATATTTCCCATACTAAATGGATCTATACAAGGTCGTTTGACTATCTGAATGATTCTGTGTCTATTTCCAAGTTTTCACTGTGAATGTATGTACATCTATGTATATGTGTAGATGTATATATACTGATATACATTTTGTATTGATGAATACTCATACATATTTTCGTGTGTTTATGGTTGACATATCAAACATTTTCCCCTTTATTAATTTACTTTTTACATTTTTATTTTTTTTACTCAATCGGATATTTGACTTTTTTTTCGTGTATTTCGATATTTTTCAATGTTATGTAACCTTCAGTTCTTGTAACAATAATCAGCAATTATGATTAAAAAATTCTTAGAATGCAAACAAAAAAACAGTTGATTAGTCTCCCTATTCTTATCCTGTACTGCTATTACTGCTACTAATAAAAACAAAAAAACAGTTGATTAGTTGTATTACTCTCCCTATTCTTATCCTGTACTGCTATTACTGCTACTAATATTTCAATAATTGATTAAAAAGTAATTTCTTATCAGCTGATAGCACAAGTTGTATAAATATAGGTGAGAAAAATAACAGCTGCGTGACTGAGAGTGCCAGAGGAACTCAAGAGGAACCAGCAGAACTGAGTTCAAAAGAGGAACTCTTAGTGCAAACTTAATATCCTGTCACAGTGGTTGATGTCCTACAGTCATTTTCTTGCAAAAGTGAGGTCTCATTTATTAAAGCAGCCATGAAAAGGCTGTGCCATCACTTCTTATAGCATCACAACTGTACAGATCAGCTGAAATTCACGTGCATTCACGGGCCATTTTAGAAGGTATGTTTAAAAAAAAAAAAAGAAAAGAAAAGAAAAGAAAAGAAAAGAAATGTTAACATAACAATACTGGAAATTGTTTTATTGTTCCATTTTTTGGGGGTTAGTAGAATGCAGTAATACCCGATTTTTGCTTCCAATAAGTTAGCTTTAAATCTTTGAACAAACTATTGATCACTATTTCAGCTGATTAAACTCCTGAGGCAGCAGGGAAACATTTTAAGCTGTTTTGCTTTCTATTAAGGTACTGCACTGTCAACATAGCCTGTCTGATGAACATTACAGAATGTGTGGCACCATTTTACAATGTTGTTAACTGATGCAGACTCCAAATTGCTTTACAACTTAGGATCAGCGGCTCTATAGTTTGGCTTTTACAACCACTTCATTTTAAAACTCTCTTGCTTTTGTTTGACTCCATAAAGGGGCTTCGAGCTTCACTCAGTGAAAAGTCGCAACATTAATAAATCCGTTTTTGAAAACATCGCTATTCATCTTAGTTTCTGTGTAATCCATAGATATATACATAACGTGTTGCTTTAAGTGCGTGTGTGGCAGATTATACTTATAGTGAGTGTTTACCTTTAGCAATGGGTTCACAAAAGTGTATAGATCAAGTATAAAATGGGACATTTTTACATTATGATTCCTAGAGCCTCCTTTACTGTTTAATAGTAAAATTGCCTCCATTGTACCCATCAACAAACTGTCTACTCCACCAGCACGTATGTTGTTGACATTTTGTTTAATTGAAGGGGAGAATTGAGAATAAAAAATATTCTGACATTATTATTTGATAATAACAATTTAGTCTTCCCAAACCATCTCATATATCACTTGTCCATAAAACAAATTTAACTCTGGTGACGGTCACATGATGTTTCCTTACTGTGACACCTAAAGCAGTTCTGCATCAGGTTCTTTCTTGTCATCATGCTCCTCTGTGAAACTGAAACAATGCTGGCTGTTTTTGGAGCCACTCTTTAAGGTCATCCCTGTTCTGGGATGAATGCTCACTAAATATTTGGAGCCTTATGAGAAATAATCCTCTCAGGCACAATTCTCCCGAATGCATTATTCACAATGCGCGCCCTGTTCTCAGGAGTAATGAGCGTGGAAGACACGTCCGCGCACACAAGCTCCACAGTAAACACAGATGTGATGCTCTTTATGACACAGAGTTTCAGAGTTTGTCAGGCAGCATCTCAAAAACAAGGCCATTCTTTGAGTGTTGTCATATTTCACTGGCTTTTTGTCTTTATCTTGTGACAACCCTTTTTTCTTTTAAAGTTTTTAATAATGGTATTAAATCAAATCAAATCAAATTTTATTTGTATAGCCCGAAATCACAATTTACACATTATCTCACTGGGCTTTGACAAACTGTACAGATGTGACATCCTCTGTCCTTAGACCCTTGAACCGGGTGAGGAAAAACCCTAAAAAAAAGCCTAAACAGGGAAAATAAGAAACCTCAGGAAGAACCACAGAGGAGGAATCCTTCTTCCTAGAACGGACAGACGTGCAATAAATGTCACTTGTACAGAACACAAATACATGATAACAACAGTTCATTTAGAATGCATAAAACATCCATGAGTCCCAGAGTCTGTGGATTCTATGAGTCCGGATGTATGGAAAGTCTAGTGATCCAGACGCAGGTGGACTCTGTTGGTCCAGGAGTCATTGTACTCCATGTAGGAAGATCTGGGTGTTGCTGAGTCCAAGAGTATGTAGAATCTGTAAATCCAGGGATATGTGAAGTGTAGTGGTCCAGAAGCAAGTGTAGTCTATTGATCCAGAAGCCATTGTGATCTGTGGGTCCCGATTTGCACTTGGAAATCCAACCTAGGATCCAAGTCACAGGATCCAAGTCACAGGATCTCCGTTCCTAATGTGGCCAGGGGGCATCAGGCAGGACCACAGCAGCACCTCCCACCGCAACCTAGAAAAACCTGCAGGATGGTAAAGCACAACGACTCCGGGGAAGAAGTAAAGTTAGTGTAAGGATATGGACATTTACAGGAGCAGAGAAGGAGTCGGAGTCAGAGGGGGGAGAGAAGAAAGCTCAGTGAATCATGGAGTGTTCCCCCAGCAACCTAAGCCTATAGCAGCATAACTAAGGGCTAGATAGGCCAGCCTTAACTATAAGCTTTATCAAAAAGGAAGGTTTTAAGCCTACTCTTAAAATCAGAGAGTCTATTAATGTTCTCTGCAGTAGCCATTAGGCAGTCAGACTCCAGGGAAGCCACATCCTGCCACGTCTCAATTATGAACTCCTTCAACTCAGCAATAATATACAATTCAAAGTATGTGTGATATCAGTACTGCCAGATTCCCACCGTGACCAAGAAATGTTCTATATAAGTTATACCAAGACTCATCTCGGGGGCTTTGGTCTTTTTTGGGTCCAATTTTAAACCAGTATAATTTATTTTTGACCACTTGGGAGTAGCAAAAAAGAAGCTGTAAGCATTGCATTAACATGAGTTTGCCACGCTGTAAACTTATGTCAATTTGGTTGCCAATTGTTGATCATTTTCATCTTGCTGAAGGAAGAAACATTAGCAATAATGTAATCAAACTTTTAAGTCTACACAGACCAGGCTAATCAAAGTTTTTTTCCCCATTGAAAGCAACTTCCTGCTGGAAATGAGGCTGAAGCGATCAGTAGAAGTGAACCAAAATATAAAAAAAGGTGCGGGTAGCAAAACCAGAACAAAGAACTGAAAGTCACTTAACACTCCACAGGAATTTCAGTCTGCTGGCTAATAATACTTGGTTAGCCACTACGAGTGTTCACAGACATAAAATGTACTTATTTTTGATTGATTTTGGATTGAAAACACAAAAATATTCATTAGCGCAGCTTTGAAGACTTCTGTTCTCTTCAAACTGCAGACTATTCAATATGCATCACAATAAAACGGGGGCTTCACCCTTTACTTCCACAACTTTGCTTCTGATATATTCTTTGTTGGGGCTCCATAACTCCACATCAGACTCAAAAAAGATGTAAGTTCTCCAATGATACAATGGAAGCACATGTGGAGATCTAAAAACAAGGGTGACTAATCTCAGTTCCACTATTTTTTCTTGGGTTTTGTACTAAATGTCAAAATTGGCCAGGATGGTAAGTAACTATAGTGCAGTTTAGTGCACATATGTGAATCATGTTTAATAACAGATCTTAATTTACTGTCAGACACTTTTGTGTGGAGGACTTTAAGAAACTTTTTTTTCTTTTAATATCTTATTTTTAAATTAATCACAAGCAGAATGTTTTCAGTGGCTAAATGGTAGCCAGTGTGGTGTGAAGCACCAGTTCCACAAGGTGGAGCTGGTCATTTATTTTTGAACATCAGTGACGTCATCACGGAGCCAATCTCAAAACACACCCTTGAGATTATTTCTCTGCCCACAAGATCAATTTACAAATACTGTTGTGATTACAAAAACAGAAAATGTGCCGTTTCCACATTTCTCGGGGAGGGAAGGTGGGTGGTAAGCAGATGATACAGGCCTTCTCACCATCAATACAACCACTGAGGAGTTTCCAGTTGTGCAACACAGGAAGAGCAGCAGGAGGTTTGTTGAGAATGGTCTGCTATCTTATCAAAGGTGAGAAATAAACAAAGAATCACAAACAACATTTGCCCCCAGTCTCAAATATCATCCCCGTCAAGCGCCGTGTTCGGAAGTTGCAAGAACTCTTTTTCTGCTCCCACTCAGCAGACTTTCAGTATCGTTTACAGTAGCTGCCATACAGTAGGCCTACATAAATGCCACCCCTATGGGTGAGAAATGACTAAACCGAAGTAAATTTCATGTAATTTAGTGTATTGGCAGCTTGTCTGCATTTTCACTAAAAACAAAAAGTCATTGTCTTTAGTTTGTAATATCATGAATTGCAGGGTGTTCCCTGTGTTTTATGAGCAGCTTCCTGTTAATGAGAGTAAACTAGAGCTTTTTTTTCAAAAGATTAATTTCCTTGCCAGTTAATTCAAGAGATGCTTTATAATTTGAAATGTTTACAGCCTGTAATCTAAGACAGGCTATTGATTTACATGGGCCGGGCTGCTTGATGGGTTATGTAAGTGTTATGTAAGTATGTTGCTATGAGGAGCCGCGGGGTCGACAACATGTCTGAGCCATTAGGCCGTGAAACACAGATTTCACAGGGGGAAAAAAAGCTTTATTAATATTTTAATATATATCAATAATGCTTTATATACAAAATATATACAACAAACAACTTTTTGTTACTTTCAAAATAAAAATCCCAAGTACCTCTTTCTATACAAAACTATTATTTTTTTGTTTGAACTCGACATTCACTCTCTTTGCCACAGGCATGGCATTTCAAGCAAATACATTTAAGCACTGTCGTGGCTCTGTCTGTGTTATACGAGTAAAGGCAACAGCATGAGCGAAGGTCAGGCTGCTACTCGACCTGGAATTTGTGGGCAAAGATGCAAATCCAGTTGAGCACATTGCTATGCTATATACTGTACACATTCTCCTGGCAGACAGCGAACAACTACCTGACTCAACCGCTTTCTGGTAGTGATGCAAATGCACTCAGCGGGTCACGTATCAAAAATAGAGATGTACGAGTAGTATAAACAAAAGTTATTATGAGACATGACTTCACAGGAACTCCATCTGGATGCATGAATAGCCATGTGTCACAAATTAATCAGAAGGAAAAAGCACATATGGCCACATTACTCTTCGGAGTGTCACACCTGGATCCTTCTCAAACACGGGTTCAATCTGAGGGTCAAACATGTCTTTATTCTGTAACATTCTAGTCTAGACGGCAGTGTGTTGCAGGTACAGGAGCGACAAACACTGACGGTACAGTAGATCCTCCATCCACAGATCTACAGCAGGTAAAAACAAATCAAGCATCTTCTACGAGGGGCTTTGTTCAATCTCTACATTCTTTATGGACTGGTGTGTGTGTGTGTGTGTGCAAAAAGCAGTAAAATAATAATAGTAAATAACTTTTGGTGTTGGGGGGGGGCTAGGCTTTACTGTACATTCTGGGTTAACCTCTGACATTCGACACTGCGGGTGGGGAGGATGAACAAGAAACAGTCTTGTGTGCACTCTTTAACCTGACCATCGACACAGTGTTACAGAGTCACGCAGTAGGTGATCGACGAGCCTTCACCCGGGCACTCCAGGTTGCTCACACCCAAACCAAGGTTGTCTCGGTGGGAAGGGGGTGGATGATGAGCAGGGTGGTGGCAGTTTTGGGGTTCTTCGCTGGGGTCAGTGTTCTGACGGGCCAAAGAACAGCGGCAGTTTGCAGAGACACCAGTGCATCTGTCTTGGTTTGCCTTCTTTTAGGCGAGGCCAACTAGTCAGTCCTATCAAGCTGCTCAGTCTCTGGTTTCCAAGTTCAGTGGTGGGACTGGCTTTAAAGCTTTGTGGAGAGCAGGGGAGTCCATGGGGCTGTGGTGGGGCACTGGAGACCCTGCCCTCGGGGACATTACCAGAGACGAAGTGAGCGCCTCTGGGGGCAAGCTTGCTGCCGAGGCACTCATGCCCGGGTACATAACTGGCATGCCGCCGGAATACCAGCATTTCTCCAGCATAGGCAGATAGGCTGCCACCGGTGCAGGAGCGGGAGGGATGAGGTAGAAAGGCAGACAAAATGGGGGCTGGTTGGGGGAGAAGCCCATGTAGCTGTTGGCACCTCCTGCTGCATGGCCGTGAAGAACTTCGTCATCGGACGAGTCAGACCGGGAGTTTTTGGCCTTAGGCTCGTCACTCTCCTGCTTGATCGCGCCGGTCGTCCTCTCAGACACGATGCGCTTGAGCTCCCCCTCCTTTGCGTGCCGTTCCGACCACTGGGCTTTGGGATCACGCTTGTCGTGTTCTCCTCCGTAGCCGCTGTCAGTGTCTGTGTCACTGCCGCTCTGCTCCCCTGTGCCGCTGGGGTTAGTCCTCTGAATAACAGGAACACAGTTCTTAGCTGGGCCCTCAAACGCCCTTTGGGGCTGCCCAGCGGGCCTCTTCACATTCTCTGAGGAGTGACTGACGGACTCGTCCGGGTGTAGGCTGCTCCGGTGTTGCAGGACTTCGGCTGCTACCTTTTGGACGTGGCTGACTACATGGGAAGGGGTCAGGTCCCTGCTGCTTTCTTGGCTGGCCACATACTGGAGAACCTCTTTTGCACACAAGTGAAAGCCGGAGCGGAACATCTCCTCGCTGCTCTCCGCGCTGTTGCCGACGTGGTCACCTGGACAGATTAGAACGACATTAGAAATCAGCTCTAATACACAGTTTCCCTTGAGTTCAGTCTGATGCGTGCCCCACATGCCACAATGACAACTCACTGATCTGCAGGTCGTTCTGGAGTGCGATGATCTTCTGCTGCTGCTGCTCCAGGAGCGTGCTCAGGGCTTTGACATGCTTCAGAGTGAGTTCCAGCACCACAGCTTTCTCCAAATGTCCCAGCGTCTAAAACAGGAAGACCTTCGATAAGCATGTTGATCTTTCTTATGTAACACATTCTGCAGCTGAACAGAGGACAAGCCTCGAACACCCGGGAAGTCATGCAATGCACGCACACACAACATTCTTAACAAATCAAACAACTAACCCTTCTTAGAATTTAGACAATAAAGTGAATAAATCGTAAAATGTCAGCATTGGCTCCTCCAAACAAAAGTACAAAACTTATCTTTTGTTTATTTTTTTTTTCATTTAAAAAAAAAAAAAGGCCAAGGCTGGAGCCACAAGCAGCACCATGTGGTGTCTCGTGTTCCCAGACTGTTATGCCAAAAGTGGAAGATAACACTCACCGTCAGCTTGAGATGTTCTGGCAACAAATCCTTCAGCTGGGCGATGCATTCGTTGATTCTGTCACGTCGTTTCTTCTCGATCAGTCGGTGTGGCAACTTGTACGTCTCCTGGAGAGGGTGAAATATTGCCTGTAAAATCTGGGCTGCTCAGTGAAAACTGAAACGTTGAGGAAAATACTGGAATTCAACTTGAATTTACCTTGCTTTCGTCCCCGCGCTTCATGCCCCTCCTGGGTTTATATACGTAGATGGGAAAATCCATCCTTTGGGAACAAGATCAAATCTGTTAGTCTTTAGTTTGGCGGGAGGTTGGGTTTCTCCATAAAGTGCTTTATATAGCCACTAAGCGTGGAATGAGGCTGGACATTTTTTATACTTACGCCTGCATTTCTGTTATATCCAGTGGTGCGTGTTTGGGCACACAAGGAGGTGGCTGCGCGCTGGTAATCCTCTCCATGTCGCTCAGCTGTCAATCCCGAGTCAATTCGAAAAGCCTTCAAAACGGTCCAAAATTACTCTCTGCTGCCTCAAGCCAAAAAGTAGAACCAAAAAAAAGTTGTAAAACAAGAAAGGGGGATGAAGGAGAGCCCCCTGTTATCCAGTGTGCGTCCCCGCTGTGAGCTGGCGTCACCCCGAGGTGCGGACTCGGTCGTAGGTCTCGGGAGGCTCCGCGGCTGGGCGAGTGTTTGAGAGCTGGGTGGGTTCCTGACTATAGCCTACGTGTTAAATAAACCCTGTGACTGCAAGCACGTCTCTCAGCAAGACACACACTCGACGCCGTCACATGAGCCTCACGTGTCGAACGGCGCTTTCAACTCGTCACCCTCCCTCCGCGCGCCTCCTCCCCTGCTGGAGTACAACCCTCTAGTGTAGTAGTCCTCCGCCGCGGCCGAGTCCCGTGTACCACCATGCTCCGACTGCCCAGGCAGCCGTGTTTACAGAGGCGAGGAAGTGGAGCAACAGCCCCCGCGTCAACACCCCCGGAGCCCTCCAATGTATCCCTTTAAACCCAAAATAGATCTCAACGGCAACCAAAACAATACCCGTAAACGTGGTCGCGTCTGGAGCGACACCAAAAATATTTCTTATAGCATGACTATTAACTGCCGCGCGCAAGCTCGAGCTCAGAAAAAGTGCGTGAAAGTCATAATAATATCAGGCTTCCTCTTTGTTCGGGGAATATGAGGTTTCTGTGGACAATGTTTTCATTAGTTTAATGGTAATAACGATAGGAATAATAGTAATGAGCAACAAGAAGAAGAATTAAGAATAGCTTCCTGTCCTTTTAATGCTGTGAATTGCATTTAATAAGCCGAACTTAGACCAGCATGGGTTCCCGCTTTGTCACGCGCTCAGACGCGGACACAATGTATTTTCAGGTTTCGGCACGTGCACCTGCAGCAGGATGACACGGTCGTGTTTGTTCCGGGCTGCCACGCTGAGAGAGAGTATTAAGCCAGCCTGTACCCAGCGGCCGGTCACGTTGAGCTCCTCATGGCCGGAGAGAACTGACGAGGGGTGACGTCAAGCCACTCGCTCGCCCGAGTGTGCCCGAGTGTGCCCGACCGCTCGTTCGGTTCCGCCCGCCCACGTCCCGAAGCGGCCCGAGACATGAAGGGGGCACCTGTGGTGGTCTGCCCGCCCCTCTTACTTATCATTTCACACCTATGCCACAATATAGTGTGACAACATGTTTATAACCAATATAGGGGATAATAAAAACTCCATTGTAAGTAAAAGTCCTGCATTGGTGGGACTCCTGCATCAGAATAGTAATGATAAATGCTCTCTCCCTATTCTGCCGTCGGATCTCAATTTTAGCGGCATTTCTTCAGGGGTCTCAGGGTGTGAAAACTCAACCGTGCAAACTCTCCTGCACACACTAAACTGATTTGATAAATAAGAGGCATGCAGAGAATCTTATAAAACAGATCCTGGTTATTGAGGATGCATGCAGTTTCTCCAATTACACAAATTCCACCCAACACTGTTAGGACTGTATTCACAGTGAAGTTGACAGATATTTCTCTGAAAACCGGAGGTTTGATTAAGGACATGGTCTGGTTTATCAATTGAATTTGATTTGTGAATGAAATTGTGTATATTCAACAGTAGCTGCTTGTATTGGATCACATCTCCCTCAATTTTACTAAAAAAAAAAAAGAATATTTTGAATATTTATTTACTAAAATTTGAGGCAAGATTTTTTGACAATGAGGCACATTAATATTTTACATGACTCTTTTACCTCTATAATAAACAAAGACAACAGGAATTACAGGATAATTACATCCACTTTAATAAATAATTCTACAATAGAATACAATTTGACAGTGTTTAGATTTCTAGTGAATCTTAACATTCATGGGTAACAGTTTTTTTCCTTCCATCTCATTTTTTTCCATAAAAAAAAAAAAAAAAAAGAACAAAAATGTATTAACTTTTTTTTCCAAAAATAACAAAAGAAAAAAACAGACATCTAAAAGTAGCATGACAATTTTACAGAACATGAACAAAAAGGTAGCAAAGAGCAGCAAACTTCTATCAGACTTTAAAATGAGGACCAGAACAGGCACGTTTGCTGCACAACGGGAAATTATGCTGACTCTGTTCATTTCAATGGAAGTTACACCACTCCTGAGCAGCTTTAAGAGAATAAGTGATCTAAATACAACTATACAACATACATGACATGTCAAACCCTGTCGCTGATGATTAAGTCAAAATGAAAGAAGCAAATTAACACCGATATATTTGATTTACACGGGTGAAAGAAAACTCTATTTATATATTGCTCTGACAGAATTTACTATCTCTATTGGGTGTTGGTGACACACAAGAAATAAGCACATTTTCTAGAAATAAAAGAGAACAAGTAAAATTGAGAAGGCCAGGTTATTAAATATTATCTCTATATTTAAGTTAGTAAACACAACAAATAGTACTTCTTATTTCATCCAGTGGCAAGAAAATACAAAAAACAAAACAAAATGAACAAAAAAATTGCCCCACGCTTTAATAAATTACACATGTTTGATGGAACTTAAATGCACACGCCAGAGAGGTTGCATATTTAAGTTAATACATTGCACAACATACAAAAATAAGACATTTTAGACTGCGTGTTATGCCATAAATATAAATAGATAACATAAAATAAATAAAAGCTGATATTTCTCCTTTTCAGTCTGTGCTATCGTTTTAAGTTAACCAGTGAAGGCCATGTGTTGATAAAAAAAAAAAAAAAAAAATCCAATTTGTTTTCTACGTAGAAAAAGACATTTGGCACCGATTCTGACTCAACTAAACAAAGTGAGGTGGGTGAGCAACACATGCGTTGGGTAGTGCTACACATCGCCTTTTGACTAACTATGTTACAGTGATTTCCTTGCTGTTTTAGGTCACACTCAGAGCAGCTTGCTTTCTGCGTGATGCCTGCAGGCTGCTCATGCGGGCTGCTGCGGATTGACGTTCATGTGCTGAGGGTGTCCTAGCAGGCCAATCCGCTGCTTCTGCTTCCTCTGCTCTGTCATCTGAGAAGCACAGAAAGCACATAAGACAGTTTTATCCCACCTGTCACCCCTTTGCCATTTTGGTCCTCTTCCTCTGAATATGCAGCCCCTCCGATCGATAGCTTTCATCCATTCATTCATCCATAGCATTTAACAGAAAGTAACAAATGCTGAGCGCACCACTGCAGTGAGCCGCTCTGTCTGCTGACGGCAACAGCACAATACAAGCTACTAATATTGAAACTCAGCTGCAATAAATTTCAGTGATCAAGCAAAGTGCTTGAGTCATAACACATGTCCTAACCTTTATTGTAGCGAAGATAAGTATGGGCTTTCTACTAAGAATTAACTTAACATAAGGGGCACTGAAACACAACACTGTCAAAAGTGAGACGACAACATGGTCTTATAAAGAGTCTTCCAGGAAAATAGTTACTCATGGAGAAAATTAAAACACTAAATCACTAAAACACTTGACTTAGACCGTTTAAACTAGTTAGCACCAAAACTGGGGCTTTTCATGGAAAACTTTCCAATTAAGCAGGTATATCACTTTTGTATCCTGTTTTTGCTCTTCTAGGAAAAGTGTCAACTCCCTCCTAGGAAAAGCTGAGATTCATGAACTCTTACATTGTGCTGAGGACAGGCCTTATATATGTTGTCTTGGGGCTTGGTGGCACCGTGCCCTTCGCAGCTTTCAGCAACACAACAATCATTTCCCTCTCGTCTGGGTCAAAATGTCTCGGCAACATTCACTTCCTCACTGATAGTTCTCATTTCTAGGGTAGAGACATTTCTTACTATTTGGCTTACTAGAAACAGGAGGGCTTCAGTAGTTGTGCAATTTGAGCTTTTTTTTTTTTCTCTGCGCAATATCAGCAGAATGCATTCTTATACAACTTTAAGTTTAGTTTGTTGATAGAAGTCTTTTCAATTAATCTGTCAAGTCATTAACTAAGCTTTTATTTTAATCAAAAAGTTCTAACTTTATGTTAGACTACTTACTGACAAAGGGTTTATAAAGTAAATAAATTCATGCATGCAGAAATAAAAACACAAATCTAATCATGCTCATCAGGGATGAATTCTAGATAAATGGTTGCTCAATGATACAAACCCAATCATGTTGACTATGATGACTCATCAGCTTTTGAATTCAGCAAGTTGAGCATCTAAAGGGCAGCAACGTGCGGCAAACAAACAAACCTCAAGCAACGTCTGCTATCCACATCGTGTTTATTTTATTGTCATATTTTCGCCCATTAGGTCTCTGTCAGCGTTTTTGTTCTTCCCACCTGTTCTTTGAGCTCGGTCAGCTGTCCTGATAGGTTGGACACCAGCTTCATGGTGGATTCCAGCTTGTCCTGCAGGTTTCTGATCTCGTTCTGCTCCCCGTCCGCATCGCTGCTCACCAGGGACATGGCACGCATCCGTGGGAACCAGTCCAAGTTGTGCTCCTGGGAACAGAATTATTCAAACTAATGTAGCACATTGTTTTTGGTTTTCTACTTCTTCAACCTTTGTACTCATCCAAATTGATGATTATTGTTTGCTTTATCTTTCAGGGAAGTAGATTCACACTTTTTGTCAACAGTGCCAGGCCCCGTTTGATCCGTTTTCCACTGTAAGTCCTGTCTTTTTGTGTCCTTGGCTGTATGCTGTGATTTAAATCCTGCTCTGAAAACTGAATCATGTTAATCATGAGGGTCTTTCTAAATTAGAATCACACTGGATATGAGGGCATTCTTGAAATCACTCGTTACAGGCTCTTCACTTATAGGTGATATGTTTTCAATTGCGTCAATTTCACGACACCACAAGACATGACTGACATTTCTACTAAAATCTGTAAACTGAGACAAACAGCCATATGTCCTCAGTTTATGTTGTGCACTTCTCTCCACATTCATTCTGTGGACAAGTGTTGTCATAAGCTGTTTGGTTTGTGGTGTGGAGGATTTTTAATGCATCGTCAACCGTCAAGTCAAGTCACACTCGTGCTAGTACAGAGGAAAACATCCTGGTCACATGTATTGATTTCATGAGTTCTGTCTCAACTCTGAAGCAAATGTCAGAATCAGGAGGCTGCCAGCAGTGTAGTAAAAGTACACAAAATTATTTTTGTGTATGTGCTGCAATGATAAAAACATGGAGCAACAACAAAATTAAAAATTCATTTAGAACACTATAGAATTTTCATTAAATTATACCTTTTTGATGAAATGATGAAATTGTTCAGCAGTAAACTTTTTAAGTATTCACAATCAGTAATCATGTCTCTATAGAGGAGCTTTTATTGTTCATTGCGATTCAATTTTTCTCTCACAATTACAAGAGATTCTTACATGTAATCATGGTGATCGTCACTGTTCACTGTCCTGACGCTGGATCACACTCCTGTGTGAAGTAATGGTTAATGCAAACCCTCACTGCACCTCATTCACAAGAAAAGCTTTCACCTAGTGAAACTCCAGGTTGCTTTTATGAGTTTTTACACAAATATGTGAATGTAGCACACAATTGTTTATTAAAAATGCCGAAACATTAAGGAATGTACATTTTATCGAATGTAACATACATTTTTAAAATATGACAAATAAAATTGGTACTGATTAACAGAAATAAGATGATCATGATATTAAAAATATATTTTCTCACTGTTACTTTAAAGGTCCAACAGAATTCGAGTGCAATGCAGCAACGATGACAACTATTATTTCACGTCTAGCTCTATTGTAGTTTGTTAGAGTTTGCTTAGCTTAGTTTTAGCAAAACCACAGCAGCAAGAAAAACATACACATCTAACCAGTATGCTAAACTGCTGATTATTTAGAATATTTTTTGCTATATTTAAGAGTTTGGGGATTTTTTTTTTTTTTAACATGGGTGTTTCTTACAAGTCTAAAAGAACCTAGTAAGTTTAACATCAAACTCCATGTGTTTTTACTTTACTAAGAGCTGTCTCTAACAGTGGAAAAGCCACCACATTTGCTCCTCATCTTTGCTCACAAACATGATCTTTTCCTGGAGTGGATATTTGGGATGGTGATAAAGGTCATTTAGTGAAAGCCTTTTTTGAGTTTCTGTGACAACTGGGCACTGTTACTTCTATGTGAGTGACAAGTCCTCCGAGCTGCTCTTCTCTAGGTATTATAAAAAAATGTGCTGCAGCCAGTTGGTTAGCAGACATTCCTGTGACTATTTCTACAACACAATACGTGTTAAGCACCACAAATGTCACTTCTTACCTTTATGTTGATAAGGTTCTTTCTTTCTTTTATTTTTTTTAAACATTTTCAATTGAAATATTGGCCAGACCTTACAAATGGTTCCTTTACCACACCATACATATGAATACATGTTTTTTTAAATTTATATATATATTTTTATTTTTTGCTGGCTATGCTGTAGGGGTGAGAGTTCTAAACAAAGTTTCTTTGTATTTTTATGTGCAATGACAGTAAAGTGTCTATCAACCAGTCGATAAAGAATCTCAGTCAGTGCACTGAACAAATTCGTGAAGGAAGTGCCACAATTTCCCTCAGTTAACAGTTAAACAAAATTAAGACAAGGAAGATCGATTAAAAGCTATCAGTCTGCTCATGTGAAATCTAAAGAGAGCAGATCAACCACACAGGAATCTATGTGTAGTCATGGACTCAGATCTGTCACGAAGTCAATGACCTTAAGAACATTTCAACGATCAAAGAACTGATGTCTCGGCAGGACTTAGAAAACTTGTCCATGCATTTACCTTCAGATGGTTTGACTCTTGCAATGACAACTGCAGCAGATCCAGAATGCTGCTGCTCGAGTCCTCACTAAGAGCAGGAGAGTGGATCATAACAGTCCAGTTCTTAGATCTTTACACTGGCTTCTTTTCCATCAAAGAATGAAGTACAAAAAATTGCTGTTAGTTTATGGCCAAAATATACTGTATTTATGATCTGCTGTTCCATTATCCGTAAAGTCGTCGGGGACAGGCCTACTTTCTGTTCCTAACGTCAAAAACCAAACATGGAGGAGCAGCAAATTCATTAATTTCTCAGGTCTTACACTTCACTGTGACATTTACTCTATAATTTCCTACACATTTTATTTTCTATTTATATTCTTTTAATATTTAAACACTTTTTATGTTGTTTTTAATGTTTTCTGTTGTTTTAAATAGTTTTATGTTTTAAAAAGCACTGAAATGCTTTGTTGTTGAAACGTGCTATAAAAATAACCCTGCCTTGATTTAATGAACTTCAATATGCAAAAGTGGCAGAGCCATGAAATGCAGAAGCTGTGTTAGGGCCTGCTGTGTTCAAGCAGGGTTCAGGGTCACTCGGCCACATTCTTTCATGCTTCCATCTCCTCCGCATGGCACTTCAATCCCACATGCCAATATTATTGTCTGTGACTGTCCGAACATGCTTCCAAATGAGGCAAAGTCTTGGGAAGGCATTTTAACATAAATATCTACGCCTCATAGCCATGTCCGTGTGGCATGAATGAACTGAGAGAATGTTGCATAGCCAGTGAGGTCTCAGGCTAGAACCAGGGCCATGTCAAAGAACTGGCCAAAAAAGTCCCTAGATTTTAGCGGTTGATTTGGAAACATACAGGGGTGAGTGAGGTGTCCGTGCAAGCCACAAACCAGTCCTGGGTCAGACGACAGCTTGAGGGGAATCACACAACACTAAGATAATAAGCACATACTCATTCTGAAAGGAGGAGACGACTGCTGTGAGCAAGTTCCACTTCCTGAATGCAAACAGAGAGGCACGCGTGTGTTTGTTTGACACCGGCAGCTCTTTCCATCCCCAGTGTTTACAAAGGAAAGCAATTCCAGTAAACTGAGAAGTGCAGCCATGAGACTTCGAGACTCTACATCACTTGCTTCAATGGAAATGACGGAAGGGCATTTTTAAAATTTTCTCTTTAAAAAAGCAGCAGAGAAACAGGATGCTCTGTGGTTAAAACAGAAACAGAAAACATCACAGTCATGCCACAAGCCACCTGATGAGCTGATGGCCCCCTCCGTCAAATAATATGCAAATGAAGGACAAAAAAACATACACATTCATGCTGACAGGGGTGTGATTTTAGTATCTTTGGCTATACTTAGATGATAACCCGTGCAATGTTTGTGGCCACATATGTGTCAAATCGGCTCAAGGAGCTGGGTCATTCTGTAGTGGTGAGCACCATAACAATGAGGGTAGAGAGTCTGAGCTAAGCACCTTATTTTTTTCCTCTTTCACATCTTGCAGGTGACACTTCACTGTAAGCCCTCCACCATTGACGTCAGTCCCAGTCATTGTCAGAGTAACCTCACTTTTACACCCCCTTCTGTATAGTTGCTTCTTCCTCATTACAGCAGCATCAAATAAATCGATGGGACAGAGATGCAAAAGAGATGGCAATCAGAGGAAACCGCTCCATCAAATCATCGAGGTAACGATGTAACTACACCTATGAACAGATAAACTTGTAAACATCTGTATAAAAAACTGCAGCGAGTTTGAGCATCAAAAATCAATCATTAATTTGTACACTACTTTGTTCTGTGACTGAAAGAGATTCGTTATACTTAATTTTGTAGCTTACATTCGATTTCTAAACTTAATATTAGGATCTGTACACAATAACTGCTTTACATCACCACATTGTAATTACCACTTATGATCTATGCTGCTGCTTATTTGGATGGGAAAGGTGTCCTAAAAATTATGAAGGGCAACATAAAAGAAAAAATATGATTAACTTTTGAACAATCACTGTGCAATTTACTGATACAATACTTACAAAAAGTTTACACTGTTAATATAGGTTAAATTTAATTATATAAATATTTTACACTTATCTTTGCATGAACTTTGTGCTTTTGAACAATAATGCTTCGTCTCTTTGTACTAACTATCAAATTAAAAAAAAAATGTTAAAAATAACAAACAATGTATCATATAACTTCACTCAACAAAGTGCGATTTTTTATCATTATGGTACATAAATACTTTTAAAGAAAATCTTTAAAAGTAGAAAGAATGTTTTTCAAGTTTTTTCAACTTTAACTACATAACAGTTCCCAAAAAAGTGATACATTTACTCCACTACATTAATATTGTACATCAGTTTACTTGTTACAGTATAAAACAGTACCAGGTTATCTGGACTGGCTCTCTGAGGCTCTCTCTCATCAAGACAAGTCAAGGCCTTGTCTTAGAATATGATGCCACGTCGCCAGGGTGACATTAGACGGAGGTAGTGAAACACTGGCAGCTCCTATGACCTTTTTTAGGACAAATGTTTGGCTTTGGCTATAACAGACAACTTACTGAGAAGCCAAATAAAGGTGGAAATAATTGTACTAAATGTGTGTATTTGTTAATTAAGGTACAATTATGGTGTTGTTTGGTTTTTACTATTGTTGTACTATCTGTGTGTAAGAGAGTTCATATATATTTCTCTATAGTATGTGTGTCATCACCAAAAACATTATGAGTACAAATTCTATTTATAGTGCATGTTAATAATGTTCTTTTACAAATGATTTTAAAATCTGACTCTTTGTGCTTTTTTACTTTTTGTTACTAAACTTACAATAAATCAATTCTAAAATATACTTTTAACATTTATATGAGCTACTCTAAAACTTTGCCTAAGTAATTGTCTTAATGGGGACTTCAAAATTTACCTTAGTCACTTTCAAGTGAGATATCTTTACTTTTACTTAAGTATGGCCTTCAAGCACTTTTTACAACACTGGAATGACAATAATGACTGTGTAAAAAGAGGGAAGCTCTGTGACCATCTATGTTAGCACATCAGACATAGGGACACAGAGACCTCATATTGAACACCAGCATGTGAAGCTGAGAGTTAATGTTCAGGATCACTGGGTCAGCTGATGGGTCATTGGGGTCTTTCGCACCCCATGGGCCCTTCCCTGCTCTGCCTGCCCCCTTCAACCTGCACCATGGACAAACTAATTTGGTCTCAGCGCAGTGCAAGATTAATAAAACAGAGGATGTGTGTGTGTGTGTGTGGGGGGGGTGGCTGTCAATCCCAAATCAGGTGGTTTCTCACAAGACCAAGTGCAGCAGATCAAGGCAAAAGGCAGCAAAGTGGGCTAAGCAGCGTCTAATAAGAAAACTGTGTCAGAAACTGACAGAAGTACAAGTGCGTCAGGGAAGAAACCACTTCAGAGGAAGGGGCTTTCCTTTGACAGTTTAAAATGCTTTGTAATTGCTCACAGGTTACAAACATAATGCAATTAAAAAAAAAAATAAAAAAAAAAATCATCTTTATGTTTTTATTTTTGTATACTGGCAAATTTGTGCAGTTTGTTTCAGATCAACTCTGACATGGAAAGGTGGCGTGGGTATGCGTGTGCCACTCTTGTTTCATGTTTTGTGATTCCAAACAAAAACACTTTGATTTCATTTAGGTTTTTCAACTCCTGTTGTCTTTTTTGTGTGCAGTAAACCATTAACTTAAATAAATAAATAAAAATACTGCCTAAAAAAAACATTAGGCTACTCTTGGGTATGCCTGCTAGAATTTTAAAGGGGTTATAGGGTGAGACCTGTATGTGTTTTAATGTGTGTGTGTGTGTGCATGTTTAGTAAGACATGACTGCTTCAGGGGATTAACACATTTTATGCCAATGGCAGACTCTGTCTGAAAGTTAATTCTCCAGACACAAAGCTGACTGATGTGATAATACTTTGGAAAGATTCAGTCCTGGTAATCTGAGACGGATGAGGTAAATAAAAAAAGGCAGCTCATAACCAATGCAGAGAAACAAAAAGGCTGCAGAAATCAACCCATATCTGGAATCAACCCATATCTGGCTGGAGTAACAGGGTCTGCGTGTTTTTAGAAGTGAAGGTTAACCTCATTGAAGATCACAGCAGTTATTTGTTGTTGCTGCCATACCTCACAATGTGGGGGAGCCACTTTCGAGTTTAATGAATCGAGGATCTGTTTAAGTATATTTTATAAACTTCAAACAAAGCTCCTTCAATTCTTCTACAGTAAGCAATGTGCATGTGCATGACAGTGACCTTTACCCGGATCATTTCAGCCACATAGCTCTCCGGACCAGTGTACTCCGTTGAATCTTTGACCTTCACCAGTACGATGAAGAACAAGTAGTGCCACATGTTGTGCTCAACTTTGATGTGCTCCTCGAAGGTCACTGTCTTGTTGTCAAACTTGTCTCTCTCCAAACCTAAAAATGAAAGAGTGCACGCACACACGCCATGAATAAACACAGTGCTGTCATTTCTTGGGAAGAGTGAAGAAATACACTTCATGACATCATTCTTGTGACCTAAATGAGGGTGATAAGAAAAACAAAATCAAAAAGGAAATGGAATCACAATGGAATGGGCAGACCTAACGCCTACACTAAGGTTTGCTAAAAAATTTGTTTTACACATGAAAACTTGGAAATGTGTTAAACTTGCTAGAGAGGAATAACATTTATACTATTGCCCAACACTGCCCGATAATGTGATGTAAGGCCCAAGTGACAGTTTACTGACTGATGAGGCGCGTGTCTGAGTGAGTGTGCAGTCTAACATGGTCAAGACCCATATGGCAACAGGAAGAAGCACTCCTCCTCCACAGCAGCACCTACCATGACTAACCATTCATTCTGGGAAGAGGAGGCGTTTCATTATTTACACTACTCAGAAAAACAGCCCCCATATTGCACAGCGTGAAGCTGCACCGCAGCAGTCGCATGCTCATACAAGGCTCAGAACAGACCACTTCTTTGACTCTGTGACCATCTGTAAACCTCTGCATTCACATCCGGATTTTATCGCATGAATGACGCTGTGCATTGTCTCAAGAATCGAATGCGGCTTTGCCTCGAATTTGAGCTGCAAGACTTTTCTGCATTGTTCAGTTCTAAGAAGGGAGTATGACGGCAAAACAGCGATGACAGGAAAAACAGGGGAAAATATGTGTCAAAGGTCATGAGGCGCGAATGTTGACAAAACGTTGTGTTTGTAATTAAAAGATCCAGTGTGTATGATTTAGGGAGTTTTATGGGCTGAAAGGCTGGATATCATTTGTAACGTATAAACTGCTGAAAGGACATTGATCACAAACAACGTTAACACACAATAAAAAAGATCATCTTGTTACAATGCAATATTTTACAGCAAAACTTTAGGTATTGACATTCATGCCGATATTATTTTGCCATGCATCACCCACTTAAACATTACTGCGGACCAAGTAGCAGGGCAACGTGCTCCACCAGTCCACAAATACCATTTCAAAGGCTTTGGCCTGGCCTCCACCTGAACTTCCCAGATACCATTCCAGTTGTGTATTCATGGGATGCAACAGAAACATGATGGATTCGAGGCCTACCTAAACCTGAATCCAATGCCACTGAGACCAAAAGAACCCACTGTCATATCCTGGTGGTTTTAACGTTGTGCTTGATTAGTGTGTATCTACAGAAGAACTGAGTACATCATCTTGCAATAATGGCTTTCTACAGCAGCCCAAAATGGACAAACCAAACACGGGCTCTGGAGAGGCAAGTCAAAGAATTAGGGTTGGATATTTCAATTTCCTCACCGCAAATAAAACAGGTTGTCTTCAGTATTTCCTCTTTCTTCTGTTTCTCACTCCTCAAGTCAGCAAAGGTGTCAATGATGACACCAAAGATGAGGTTGAGGACAATGATGATGACCATGAAGAAGAAAAGCAGGTCATAGATCACCCTAGCTGCAAATAGGGGCTCCTGTGGAAACCAAACAGGGAAAAAACAATAATCAGTGGTTGCCACACTGGGAGTATCTCTGTCACAGTGGGATAATGGCCTCTATCAAACTAAGAATCAGCTAGTGGTTTACAAGTTCATATTATCCAATAATCAACAATGATCACAAACATTAGATTTCACTGAGACTAGAAACACAGTGACTTAAATGGTCATGACATTTTGGGTGAGCACAGGGGAGTGACACTAACTATTAAGAAATACTGCTTTATTATTTGCAATATTATTTAAGATTTTCACTTACAGCCAGTCTTAATGGACATAAGACACTAATTAATTTAATAATGTTGAAAACAGAACCTCAAAAAACATTCTTCATTAATTATTGTGGAGACCAGTTTTATCTAATTTTACTGCTTTCAAATTAGAGGGACTCATCGTGCATTGTGAATGTAGGGTAATATCCAGATGTACGTCATTGTGTATCAAATTGACATGAATGTTAACCATGACGTAGCCTCTCGCTGCACTTCTTACAAGCTTCCTTATCAAGCTTACTTGGTGAGTTGGGTATTTCTTAAAGCTTGAGATAAATAGATAAAAACGGTAAAACTCTCTTATGAGCACTCCCCCTCTACTTTCCTTTAATCCAATTTCATCTAATCTTTATGTGTACGTGTGTGTCGATTGTGTGGATTGTGCAAGCATATTTGATGTGTACTGCATTAAGTTGTAAAATGTCGGAATGATTTTGTTTCTTTTTTTTAATACTCTCAATCTAAACCCAACTTGGGTATCATTTGGTGTTGTATTTCAAGGCTTTGTACCTCTTTGGATGGCTTTCGTAGGACGTCGCCAACTCCACCTCCACTCCTGAGCCCGTGACTCAACACAGTGACAATGCACATGAGCAAGGAGTCACAGGTTCGCTCCTTGTCCTCGATCACCACCGCTGATGGTTGTATGGAAATGGAAGCTACGGAGACACAACAATTCTGTCAGTAATGAACAGCTTGAATGCATCGCTTTTAAAAGTCAATGAAGCCTTAAAATGGAATTTCATATGTCGCTAAAGGCAGCACTAAAAATAGAAAACCTTGTAGACATTATACAAGCAGCACAACTTAATGATTTGAATCCCCATTTCACACCCTGTTATACACTTGTTTGCTGAAATGGTGACACCAGGGGATTGAGAGGGCATAACAAGACTGGCAATGTTCTCAAGTCAGCAGACTACCATTGTCAGTGTGCCTAGTGGTGATGGATAAGGACGTTTATACAAGGTCAGGCCCCAGGCCGCTTGAAGATTTGGCATGAATGGCTGATCAATTTTAAGGTGGCGCACGTGTTCATCTCTGATTGGAGGCATCTGCCATTAAGGTCACTGGGTTTGCATGAACTTGTTTTTTGGAGCCAGGAGCTTGCTGCGCTGTCACTGATTGGACCCATCGACATGCTTGTATCTGATGGTAGTTAATCCAACCTTTCAACCCCAGGCCCCCACATCAAGCTCTCCAAAGGGGTCTAAACCCAGCTCCCTAGAAGCCGCCAGTTGACTCAACAATGTCTAATCCCATGACCACCCGGCTGCCCAGATTTACAGCTAAGTGGGATGAAACTCCTGCAGGGATGTAAAGTCTTTTAGATGCTCACACATACAAGCTTACACTTAAACAGAAAAAAGGCCATAAGAACATTCTCACACACACACACACACACACTTGGGAATCCCTTGAGAGATATGTGTGGGTAAACACGTGGATTCAATCTTTAAAAGCATATTTCGATTCCATCACACGCATAAAGTTACCATTTCCTTTTGTCAACCTACCATCCATCACAGCCTCAGCTGAACAGTTCTCCCTGTTCTCTTTCTGGCACACTCCACCAGAGAGGAACTCTCCCACCATGCTTGCTCCATGCTCTATTCAATTGGGAACACAACACTCTGTAACTGTAAAATTTGAACCTACATATTTGTTCACAATGCATATTAATAGTGAAGCTTTAAACAAGGTAAGCATAGGTATAAAAGTAAATGCATGTACAGTAATCAGGACAGAGTTCCTTAGCTTTATTTGACTACACAGACGTTCAGCATGTGTGTTTGTGCTGAAGAAAAAAAAATCATATCATATCTTGGCTGTCTGGGTCAGGGGGGGCAAGCAATTTATGTTCGTCCTAGACAGGGAACGAGAGGATCTGTGTTTCAGTGTACCTAGTGTTTTGTTGGGTATCCTGTCAACAGCCAAAATGAAATCGTCTTTGAAGAAGATATAGCCCACAATGGAGAAGAGATAGACGAGGATAAGGGCCAGCACGGCAGTGAGAACAATGGAGCGGCCATTGCGGGTCACGCTCTTTATCACATTCAGCAAGGTTTCTTCTCGGTAAACCAGATCAAAGAGCTGGAGAAAGAGAAAGAATTCAGAGACGTGTGTGCAGGGTGTGTTTGGAAAATGTGCAAGATAAAAACGGAACTGTGTGTGCAGTTGTGAGCAGGTGGACTCATGAAGGCCACATTGGACAAAGGACAGTTTTTTTTTTTTTTTTAAACATTATCTCTATTTAAACCTTTTTGTCAAACTATCTTGATTAGAAGTTGGTGGTAAAGAATACATTCCACTTTATGAGCAATCAACTGGTATCTTAATTACACTTTTATCCGAGTGATAATGACCATCTGTATGCATGGTTAAGATTATACGTTTTGTGTGTGCTCACGTACAAGCAGACTGTAAAAGAAGACATGGACAAAGACCCCCAGGCTGCAGATAATCAGATAGAGCAGGTGGTACAGGAACTCCACATCTGTGATCATGGCTTTGTAGCCACGTGTGAAGGTTCCACGGTTCCCAACAAAGCTCATCAGGAAGATAACTTTATTACATAACTGAAGAACAATAGACAGCACAAAGATGACACGCAGAGAGACAGTAGCCATGTCATGACAAATATTGAGACAGAAAAGAGAAAGTTTACATAGCTTTATATATGATTAGGATTTTAAAATGCTTACAGCTCACAACATGACATGTCCATTCAACCACTTACTTTGCTACAAAACATGTATAAAACCTGACGCTGTACATGATATCAGTACAAATGCTGACATGGCTTTTTACACACTTACGTTGAAACCCCCCAGCAGGAGCAATGTGGGCTCCAGACCTACAGAGAAGATCAGGCGCAATATGATGGAAGCAATAAGCGCCCGGATGCCATGGGGCTGAGGCAAGATGATGACTATAGCCAGAGAAACGAGCATGGCCATCCACAGCAGGGCAGACAGATGGGGCTCCAGGGTACCTGAGGACAAGAGAGGTCACATCAGGGAGGGGCCTGAGCCTTTTCATTAATTTACCAAGCATTTTCTGCAACATTTCTCAGAGAGATGATTAGTTATTTAGTTCTCACATTATACCTCATCATGAAGTAGAAGTGTAAAGTTGGATTCCAGATGGACATAGTGAGGATAACATTATATTATTTTTGAGTCAATTTGTTGCCGGGACAAATATATCATCATTTCACTAGTTTTGGAAATATTTATTGATAGTGGAGCTCTTTGCCTGTGTCTGTGTGTGTGTGTGTGTGTGTGTGTGTGTGTGTGTGTGTGTGTGTATGTTGGTCACTGTAGGTCAGCAAAACATTATCTTGAGTTCTCCAGGCACTAACTCACTTCCAAGTCCTGAGCAGCAAGCAGCAGAATGGCTGCAACACATCGCTAATGTGTTTCCTCACTCAGGTTCACTATTCACTAAACACCACTCTGACTATTTCCCTCCATCCCCTCCATTCTGAGCCTTCCATCTTCTCAATCCTGTATGTACGGATCACATGACAGGTACTCGTTACATAACACCCCCAGCTGGCTAAAAATACACTTGGCTCCAGCTAAATTTATCAGGGATGGTCCTGGGTACTGCGTCGTAACAGGCTGCCATGGCACCTTGACTTGGCAGCAAACCCAAACACAGCAACTTCTACGTCACACACATACAGAGGAAGACCATTCATCTCTCTTACTTGCTTACCGTGCAGCTAATAGAAAACATGTTGGCTTTTACTTTTAAATCTGTTACACTTCGCTTAAGTAATGACTGCTAAACCTGATTTAAATGTACATTTTACTGAACTTTCTTTTACAGTTGGCCACAGCTCAAACTTGTGCTTCTACTTACATGGTCACATCTGAGCCATGCCTGTGACAAGACGGATGGTCTCGCACTTTGGCTTCTTTTGGTCAAGGCTTACCTGATCACATACAAACACCCACTTAACCTGAATTGCAGCAATAAACTACATAAAAGTGTAAGGTATAGGGTTATTTACAGTGTTATTTCCTAGGACTTTAGCACATCTGGCCATCTCCCAGCCACAGCTTCTCTTTATACAAACCACCATTCATTGGCAGTCGTGAGTAAGGTGAAGAGCCAATGCAATGATGTTTAACCTTCTCTAAACAGGGGTGGTGGACTAAGACACCATTTGTCTGCAACCACAATGCTGTCTTCCGAGCCCTCCCCAGGCGGTTTAACCCTCATACACACCTGGGGCCATGTGATCCCAAGGTGTCACATGAAACCAGGGGTGAGGGGCAGACACGAGTGATTCACACCTGGGCTCATGTGACCTTAACGACTCACATGATGCCTAGCCAGAGGATCGCCCCCCCAGGCTGTATGTTTTCACCACATCCTCATTTTTGGTGATTGTCTCCACCCACTCTGGGTTAAATACCTGGGTGTCTCGCACTGACCCTCAGAACTGAAGAAGTTTTTCGGATGAGAGTCGAAACGTCTTCATACAAAATAAGAAGTCCAGTTGCTTCCTACTAAACACTCCGAGATTACAAATTTAAAGCTATACAAAGTGGATCAGTGGAAGCTTGCAGTAAATTTTGTCATGCTCAAATTAAGTCATGTCATATGGCTTTATTCCAGGTTTACACACATTTTGGTTTGAATATTTACACAAAATCCAGGTGCTCACAGCCTGAGTATGCATCTGTGTAGATATTAAGTCTTCCCCAATGAGTAACTTAACAGCAGGTGAGACTTTTTGTTTTCATTTGAAGCCAAAATTGGCATGTCCTGGAATGAATTGCTAAGCGCTTAGGAGACTTTTGACGCTGGAAACCACATGAAGTTTCAAGAACTAAGCTAACAACCTCTTTTTTTGTCACTTCTCTGCTGCTGCAAGGAAGTTCAAACAAAAGAGACCTCGCCGTTTGACCCCAGAATGAACAATTGAAAGTTTATGTGAATCACAATGTGTGTCTTCTCTCTGCTACTTTGCACTGGAACAATGCAGTCCTTAATGTCTGCTTTTTCACGTCCCCGCAAATGCTGCCCTCAAGGAGAACTGGAAACAAAAGAAAAGGGATACAAGAGAGCAAAGCAAAGATTAAAAAAAAAAAACGACACTATCCAGAGGTTTGTCATTCATTCCTTAAGTATGTGAAGGAGAAGCATAAATTTGTATCACTTAGACAAATGCGCTGTGAATGAATATTTTACAACTAAAGCGATCTTTTATACCTTGTGACCCTCTGAGCTTCCCTAACCTTAAATCATTACATCCAAGCCACATGACTGACCACAGACCAGGGGTTAATATGGTCAGCAACGAGGTCAAATATTTAGATCCCACAAAGGAAATTACTTACCCCTGCTTCTTTGTCTTTGCAAATTCTGATAAAATGGCTTTAACAAACACAAAACAGTTTTGTTTTAAATTTAAACAACAACAGAACATGATGAAATGAATATTGAAATATTTAATTATACCAAGTATTATTTAATTGAAAAGAGCACATACACAGCATATCAAAGATTACAAATGAGAAATTTCATTGTTTTTTTGACAATTGTGTTTTCATTTTGAATTTGATGCAAAGTAGCTCATTTCAAAAAGTTGCAAATTGGCAACTAAAGCCTGAAAAAGTTGTGTAATTGCTAAAAGAAATAAAAATGACGAAATACCTCAGAATTAATAAGAGAAAACACTCAATATAGTGCATACCTCCACCAATTGCCTGACTCAAATACTGGTACTCAGTGTTTGCGCTCTCCCAAAACACAAAAATCTGTTCGGATGTATAGGTACCCAATACACAGGGGACATGGCACAGCACAGAAGAGTGTCCTCAGGAGAAGGGACACTCAGTTGAGAACAGTAATGTAAACATTCTTGATAGAAAATACAGATAGTTTGAGGGAGGAGTGAAAGAAGCCACCTATGGTGGCCTACAACACCACTTATCATCCATCCACTACAGTCCTGACATTCAGATCCAATTCACACCTTGCTTCATGTGACCTCAGGACCCATACGATGGCTGGGTAGTTCAACAACTCACTAATGAGTCACACCTTGCCTCATGCGACCCTAACAAAACCATATGATGACAAAGAGGGTGAATGTCACACGTGACCACCCCAGAGGTGCAACGACCCTGCCAGAGATTAAATATCTAGGAGTCCCCACAAAATATTTAGAACTGAAGAGGTCTTTTGGATGAAAGGTGAAACGTCTCTGAGAATCAAAAGAAGTTCAGATTCCACTGACTCAATTAAGACATTTGCGTATTCTGACATCTCAGTGTGTTTGCATATTGAGTTGGTTTGTGAAAAGACTGTGTATTGAAAATATAATGGTAAGTCCTTTTAATTTCGTCTCAGCTACCCTGAACAATGGCCTTTGGCTGATGTGCTTGTTTTCACTTTTCATTTATCAAGTGCCAAGCTGATTATATTTTTCAGCTTTAAAGAATCAGATAATTATTATTTGAATGCTGCAGGCTTTTAAAATGCCTTTTAAATCATGTTAATAATGACACTGTCCTATCCTTTTATTGTACCAGTGGAAAAATAAATAAAAAAAATAATTGAGAGAGTTTGATTCTGTGACTTGGTCTACAGTAGCTTTGACAAAGGTAAAGGTCTGATGTCAAACAAATGTTACATATGTTTGCATCTATCAACCCCTTATCAGGCAAGTGTCCCTTTCAATAGCATCCCAGTACAACACAGAATTTATGTAAACTTGAGCACAAGCCAAAAAAGAGACACACACAAGACCAATGCGACAGTGAGGCTGGAAATCTGATAAGGTATGAAGTCAAGTGATTGATGGAACAGGTCAGAACCTAATTAAGAACAAACCTATCAAGGTTCTATTGAGACAACTCAAGATCCAAATTTTCAGCTAGAGTTACACTCTCATCACACTTTCAACTTTGATTAAGGAGGTGTGAAGCTACACCCAAACCACAGACACAAGAGCATGCAGAGCGCTCTACATGCTCTCACCTTACACGATCCATAGCTAATATTTGCTTGCCATAGCTATTAATATGCAGAAATGTGTATGTTCAAGTTACATGATGAGGTATGTGGTGTTGGAATTTGTAGCATCATCATTAGAAAGGGCCTAAATCTAAATTATGCACAATGAGACAGTACTGTCATTAGTAGGGCTGCCAACAGTACTGAGAGAGAGAGATTATAGCCTTGATTGTCCTCTTGGAGGCAGATATATCCAAATATGTACAGTACATATTACACAGCAGGTCCTTTAAACACTTTGTATGTACAAATATCCTTTCTAGTTCATTTCAATGTATAACATGGACTCTGGAGATGATCAATGACAATGGTAGAGTTCACTTTCACACAGGGCAATTACTGTGCAACACATATTTTAATTTATTGGTTTAACTGCATTGTCGGGCAAGAGTAGTCTGGGACAACTTCTATTGATACACACTGAACCATGACTTTTTTTTTTTCTTGGCAACAAGAAGCTGCAGGGCGTAACATGCAAGTGTGCAGCACAATTCCTCCAAACAGAAAATAGAGCATAAAATGTCATGGCTCTGTTCCTTTATTTGTCCATGTTACAAGGTTTCTGCTTTGCTTGAGCAGTTGAAGTTTGGGCCGCACACTCCCATAAACATCATTTTATCAGTTACAGTCCTTTGGTTAACCATAATCTAAAACACATGGTCGTAATTAAAGCTCCAAAAAGAATATACATTTTGCAAGTGCTAGAAGGGCTAAGGAGAGAGAAAGTTTCCAAGTTTTTGCCACAAGACTTTAGCACACTGACCTCCGCGGACACCCTCCAGAGGATAGAAGAAGGCCACAAGGAGGTTCATGAGCACAGCCAGGTTGAAGGAGATGCTGCTCCAGAACGACATGTTCCTGGAGCACCAGTACAGGATGGGCTGAGCTGCAAGACAGTGGATTGAAGCGAATTAACACGGGCAGAGCACTGATGAAATAACGTCACAGAACCCTAATTCACCGTGAAAGTTAAGTGCACTTACACACCAAAGAAGACAGAATTCATACTATTAATCTCACTGGCAATTAATGGTAGTCCAATTTATAACAAAGACTGGAAATGACTATTGTACATACAGTGGATACTCTTATGTTGATGATTTTTTTCCCCCACATTGGTTCAAATTACAACTACAAAATCTCAGTGGCAAATGTAAGATGGCCACAGAATAAGAACATTTTTGCCATGTTTTATCAGCTACTCTTAAATTACAACTTCATTCAGATTTTAGGGGGTGAGTCGTTTTAGTGATTTGAGAAACAGTTCTAGGTAAAATATTAATTGAACAGAACTAGAAGGACTCCACCAGGAGAATGACTGTTGCTTTAAGTATGAGTGTAAGTACCAAAACTATAAACACAAGATTCAGGCAGTAAAAGTAAAATCAGGCAAAACTTTAGTATATTTCTAAATGCCATGCTCAATTCACATACACTACAGTATCCTATTTTATACAGTAACATCACATGCGTTCACATACTTGCATGTATAGACTTTACCTGCACACGCACGCACGCACACACACACACACACACATACAGGCTCACACATACATAAGATACCCCGTATCACGTACGACGTAAGATATCACATTACCATCTTATTTCTGGGACAGGCCACAACAGGCCACTGAACTAGCACTTCACTGCAGGAACTGAGAACGAACCAGTCTGCATCCATTCAAACTATCGTTCATGTCTTAAACGAAAGCGCCATTTAAGATCAATTAATCAAAAATGATTAGAGTTGAAAATTCCACACATTATTTTTTCTGGCTTCTACAGTAGTGGCTTCTAGCAGGTGGATCCATTAATCCCATTAAGAGGGAACAGACTTCAGGGATCCAGCTAACACAGTTAGCCTAAATGCAATATGCAAGAACATCCAATTTCCAGCCATTCATTATCACATGTCTCATACATTTTTCTTACATCTTTTCTGTCTCTGATTGCTGTTAGCCATCCTATGACCAAAAACTTATATTATATTATATAATATTTTGACACTTGACCTGTGACGCAAAAATATATATAGTGGTGTGATCAAACTTTTAAACTGGAAAGTTCAGTTGTAGCTCGAAGTTCACTATCTGTGGTGTCCCAAAAAATAAAGTACAAAAAAAGGACACTGTAACCCCACAAGTTGAATTCCAGCCAAAATGCTGTTTTTTTTAGTTTATTTTGTTGTCACTATTTTTTATTCCCCAAAAGACAAAACACAGGAAACTCACCAAAACAGAAATACAGGAACCCAACTAAACAAGATACTGATATGAATAGGCCTCTGATGTCAAACAACTGACCACAGATATCATATTTATCATCAACAAAATTACACTCTCACAGAGCTGATCACTCTCCTGTCAGTAAAAGATTAATGTACATATTTTAGCACATATTTTATTACACATCTTAGCCTTTCATAAACTTAATTCTACATTGCCTTTTAAAAACTAAGTTGCTTATGAAGGTTTACACGCTCTCTCAACTTGCATTCCTCAAGGGTTTAGAGTTGAGGGAGCCCCTTTCACACATGGAACCTTCAATGTTGCTGGGTTCAGTCATCAGGATGAGTCTTTGCTCAGAAGATGGCAACAACGTACGTGCGCATCAACCAATATGAAAATATGAGCAGGTGGTCTCATGGTCTCAAAAAGACTGGCTATTTCATGGATTTTATTTGGAGCCTGACTGATATATCGGTTTGGCCAATATTGGTCCATCACAGATATATCGATATCGGATTAGATGTTATTAATATCAGCCAATATCAAACAACTTGGATTTAAAGAACATATTGCAGAAAGAGATGGGTTGATTTATATCAAATTTCAAGTGAAGGTTATTGTTTTAGTGCAATATTGTAATCTAAATTAGTAAAAGTTCATTGCTAATCTGTAAAATATTCTGCCTCCGTTGCATATCTTTGTTACAAACATTTTATAACTCATCTAAGGGATCATTGTTAAAAAAATTGTGTTTATCAGCCAATATCTCTGTGGAGATTCTCAGTCATCCAGGTCATAGTAGTCAGCCAATATTGGATATTGGAACTTTTAACTCCCTGATAATGAGAAAAAAAGAATAGTGAAATAATTAAATAGTGATTTTCAGCTTTAATAATATTTAATATATTACCAACTAAATAGCACTGCTTGTCCCACATTTAATACATCAAACAGAATGTTTGTAACGGTAACGTAATGTAAATAAAACATTATAAAGCTTTGCTAATCATGCCTGTTTTGCTCAGTGAACTGATGGACAAATAGGCATTTCTTTAATAAAATAACTTTCAATTTGTTTTTGCTCACCTGTCCAGGAAAAAGGGTTCTCTATGGTAAAACCTGTTTGAAGGTTTAACATCTTTGTGTATCATGGGTTTTTCTTTGTGAGGCCACGTGTGAATTTCCTGAGGTCCAAATGCAATATGGTTGCGAATGTAATTGAATCAAAACTGGTTATCCATTTTACTTTTGCAAAAGAACATAAATGTGAAATGCCGTTGTTTACATTTTCCTTTCGTACCAGTTCCTAATGATGACATCTCCACTGTGACATCAAAATTAGGAATTCTATTTGGTACCTTATTAATTTTTGAGTTACCTCATGCCTTTTGATCACACTACAGGCATGGCAGTATTGTGAGACTGTACTAGATCTTGAGTTGCCACAGAGGTAAATTTTTTCTCCAGTTCCTGCCTCCCAATCATGTCCCCAAAAAGTGTATGTGTTGAAGGGGCTCCAGTGGGTTGGGGGTTGTGAGGGACCTGGAGGGATGCCAGAGGACAGTGTGTAAACCTGGAACTAAGTGGTAAAGAGTTGAGGAGAAAGACGCACAGGGAACTGTATTTGTGTCACCAGGGGCCTCTTGAGTACCTCGCAGCTTCTTCTGCCAGTTCATCTCATTGAAGAGGTCTTCAGAGCGTAGGAAGAAGTCGTTGATCTTGCTCCCTTGCTCATCCCGCTCTGTGGTGTAGTAGACGCGTAGCTTGGACTCTTGAGTGAGGAACTCACAGATATTGGGCACAGGAAAGACAATCTGTTCCATGGTGCGATCCAGCCGTACAATCTGGAGACGGCCACAGAAGTAGCCACAAATCACACTCTGTGGTGAGCAAATAAACCTGGTTGCTTCTTTTCTGTAAAGCCATAATTACACCAGAGGCATAATTATTTATTTCACATGGTCTGACTGGTTATTGTTACAAGCTGTACTTTTTCATACAAAAAACAAAGGGTTTTGTAATCAAAGTGTTTGATAGACTGAACCAACACAGTCCAAAGTGCTGTCAGCAATCAGCATTCCCTCTTGCCATTGAGCACATGCAGGAAAATGTGTCAACATGCCAAAAGTGCTTGTTATTCTGACAAGGTACACACTGAGAGAGAAAAGCAGTCCAGGAAAAACACCGTCACATGCCTAAAGTCTACGGAGAGGCCAAAACGTGTCGTAATCCTCTGCAGTTAACACACACATCTCATTATGAGTGTCAGATAGTGGGCAGATAATTGAGCTGTTGTAATGCTGCAAAGTAAAATGCTGAAGTTAAAAATAAAAACACAAAACCGACAGACCTGAAATGGGCCAAGCCTAGTTTTGACATGGACCTAAACAACCGACCTCGATCTGAGCCGTGTGCTTGGCATAGAACTCCAGGGCCTCGTCCCCCTCTCCGTATGTGCCCCCTGGCTTCAACATACCCTGCAGTTCCTTGTTGTGACGGGCTAACTGAAATGATAATAGACAGCAATAAAATCAGTGATGAGGAGATCAATGCCAGATAGTCACAACAGTGCTTGTTTCTAATGTTGCCAAAAAGGAAATGTGTGCATGTGACAAATGCACATGACGTAACATTGAGCCACTTTTACCGTTATTTAATAGTTGTGAACAGATGATGCTATTTTTTTTGACATTCTTTCAAATAAAGGCAGGCTGGTGTGGACTGACAGCAGGTGTTGTGCAATTATAATTGTTGTAATTAGGCAGTGAAAACAGTGGTTTCAAAAGAGACTCTGCTATTGAGCTATGCACAGCTAAAATAGAGGGCCCATGAGAAATGAATAAGACAGACAGTAACTGAAAGGCTGATGATTTTTCTGAGAGCTGGCGGCTTACTTGATGTGCTAAGATGTAGATATTATGGCCAACATTCCGTGGTGACGCTGAGTGTTCCTCCTCTCCATCCGCACCCTCTTGCGGCTCCTCCACCTCTATCTCACCCTGCATGTAGGCCTTTTTGATCACTTCCACCTGCAAGAACACTGGCTGTCAGATGGAATCCATCAACACAGTGTGATGATGTGCATGGCATTTTGCGCACCAGCTCCTTAGGCCTCATGTTGTAGAGGATTCTCTCAGCGTTCTCACTGTCGTGGCGACTCTCCATAATCGCAAGGAGAAGCTTAGAAGCATTATTCTATGAACAGATGAGAGGGTCCACATAACACATTAGCTAGGGTTCATATTCTCTACCAGGCTATGAAATCCAGCTGTAAATACACCAATTTTGTGTCACTCTTATGTAATTTGTGATGGAGTGCATATGCATTAACATATCTTGGCAAATTGAATTTGAATTTGACTTGACAATACAGAGTGATGTATCTTCAGCTAGCCAAGTACTTCATATCACTGAAGTATCAATGTGATCACTGTCTTATGCTGCATCACATTATGATTATTGTTTTTGAAACAGGTAGATAGTAATGTTGTAGTTATTTGTTTTTCCTTTTCCATTTGATCCTTGAAAATGATTTTAAAACAATAGTTTTAAACCCTAACCCCATTCAAAAGTGTTTAACAGTAGAACAAATATAGTTTTTTTCAAAGGAATTTGAAAAATATACCATCAAAAAGCAAAGCTAAGACTAATATGCCTGTTGCTATGTCATTAATCACTCACTTTGAGTTCCAACACCAGATCCATCCTCTTCTTGCCAAGTGGGTTGATGTCATTGAGGATGAGAGCAATGATGATGTCGATACCATTGCACTCATGAGTGGCAATGCAGTTCTGAGGACAAGATGTAACTAAAATGAATGGAAACATTGACTGGAACAGGACATGTACCAGTTTGAACCACTAGCAGCACTATTATTGAGGGCTGAGTCTCGAATGACAGGACTTTCATATAGAAGCTCAGCTTCCACCAAATATACCTTCTGCTTTCTTCTGCCATTAGCACATCGTATATATGTAGCAGGCCAATGTTTTCAGTTACGACCAATCAGCTTAAACTTTTCACCTAAACCTATGAGTCATGCAAAATTATTGAATATGGCTTTTATTAATTAGTTAAGAAATAGGTCAATAACAAGCAAAAAGATGTTTATGTCACAACACAGATGCTAAAACCAATCAGTTGCATTTTTCAACACCAAATCTTAGGGAGATTGACAAATAAAGCTGGTATTTGAAGAGCAGTAAAATACATATACTGTATGAGTTTACAGATAAAAAAGTTTGGAATAGACAAAATTACATTCTAATTTGATGAAATTTGATTTTGTGATTTTTTTTGTTTTCCTTAATATCCCCACCTACAGTAACCTGCTGACAAATGTTGCTCATGTTTCATATCTGAGTATCTGCTTTGTAACTTTATTGCAGCTTACTCTGCCAGACTTGTGCCACAACTTAAACTGCGGCCTGTGGCCATTTAAAAACCAGAATTACTGCTTTGCAGTAGTACGCCTCAGTAGACCAGTTAAGTTGCAGTTTACATCCATCCGTCCAGACTCATATATCAACAACATCAAAGAGTTTGTGGTGGACTACGACGCTTCGAATATTGATGTTGCTGCAAAGAGGCTCTAAATTCTGAAATTTAAAAACCATCAACAGGCAATAGAGAAGATCTATACAATCAGCAGTTTGAGCAATTTTCGAAAGTGAAAATAGAGCATTTTTTGTGAAATTTTAGAGTTTAAAAGAGTGGGAAATAGTGCTTGGCTTGAGTTTATACTTAGGCTGATTCCAATCATGAACATGAAGAAAATACAAATTCTTAAACGTGGATGCTTCACATGCATTTTCAACCCAGAACAGAAGATCTATGCAGTCAGCACACTGTCATTGCAGGCCCAAGGACTACCAAGATCATCAATTAAGTATATGACTAAAAGTGAAATATGTCCCCTTCTTTTCCTGAGTTATGGTGGTGAGTAATGTCCAGAAAAGAAATCATGATGTCAGAGTGAGTTAAACCTTTGACCTCTTGGGATATTAAATGCCGTCAATGCCATTTTCAATCTGACAATTGTGTGAACTTCTGTGATTATTAGACAAAACATTTTTGAATTATGGCTAAAGTGAAGCCACAGTGATCTTGGCCTTTGACCTCTGTCCACGAAACGCTAACCAGTTCATTGTTAAGTCCAAGTGTCCATTTGGGCAGAATTTAAAGAAATTTCCTCATGGCATCTTTCTGAGACATCACAATAACAAGAATAGAATGTATGTTTGGAAACATAATATCTTCAGCCCCTGTGATCACTGACATAGGCATAAAAATAATTCCAACACTTGCCCCACTCCCCCATCGCAGTCCCAGTTGATATGAACAGAGATACTTGTTTAGTTTGGCAGTCCTTTTTCCAGCATTGCTTGAGGGAATTTAAAGCAGTTCAAACAGTGACTGCATCTATCCAGATGCTCACTAAGTCATACCAGTTTCATACTTGTCATAAAATAGCCAAACAGCAGCATGAACAGAGCATGCCAACATGTGAAAAGACTAAGCAAGATTCAAGATGCAGATCCAACAAGATTCTTCTTCCAGCCATTAATTAAACCCTTAAAAACTTATTTCTGTTTTGTAAAAATAACATTGTTTTTTTTTTTTTTTAAATAAAAGAAATCACAGTGTGGTCTTATATGTAATGTGTGTCTTGTATGTAATTCTATTCCTTTGCCTTATTTAGGTTTTGGGGATTTTTGAATGTGCTAATTTAGTCATGTCTCTGCCTGCAGCTGGAGTGAGCTGGAGCTTATCTGCTCTGTCAACTTCTGGCTTTTAAACTAATCTACAATATGCTGCACAGAGGTAAGTTCTAACATTACAATAGTTCAGCTATAAAAGTTTGAACCAGACCCAGGAGGGACACAGGAAGAACAGCAAGAGCTACTGTTACAAGTTGATGCATAAAAATAGGAATTTTTGTCTCTATGTTAACTCCCACAAGTCACCAGGTTTGGTTTCTACTTAGAGGATCAAGGGTGGCAAAAAAATTTTTTGAGACTGTCATTGATGGATTGCAGAACAAAAGCAGAAATCCTCAGCCGTGGCATTGACTGCTTGTTTGTTACATGTTAACAAGTCAAAACTATGATTTTCATCTTAGGTGGACTTTAACATCCCAATGAAAATAAAGGATCCATGCAGTTCTGTTAATGACAAGAAAAGTATATCCCTAAAGTGTGAGTTGTGTGTACATGTATCACCTGGTTCTCATGACAGGGGCCTTGGCAGTACTCAGTCAGGCTCTCAACGGTCTGGTTGATGAGTCCTACATTCTTCTCATTGATGTAAAGTCCCAATAGGCCCAGTCCCCCTGTGGTACTGCCACAGATACAGTCCAGGAACTGAAGTGTCTCACACACCAGATTATAGTTGTTCTTGTTATTTTGGTTTCGCAGAAAGTTCTGTAGATGGATGAAAATTAAATACAAAATAAGGAAGCACGGCCGTCTTTCTCTGGAATCATGCTATTCCTACGAATTTGGCCAATGCAATATATATCTGTCATCACGACAATGTCTACACTGCACACTACAAGATAACATCTGAAATTTCTGGCAGCTCACTTGAAAGACTGGTCATGGTCTTATTTTGAATAGACATTTTGTCCAAGAATCAATACTTTAAGGTTCAACTGAGGGAATCTTAAAGAAACATTTTCATTCCTTTTCTGAGAGAAATATATACACAGTAAAAATGCACCGATACAAAAATTCTGCACTGATATAAATATTCAAATTAGCAATTTGGCCGATAACTGATAATGACACCCTTTTCTGTCAAGGAATTCAAGAAATCTTCTGTTTAAAAAATGAAATGACACACAAATCATGTGTGTCGTAAATACCACAGAAATACCACATAGACATGTTAACAAGGTCAAAAACATGATTTTCATCAGAGCGGGTCTTTAACGCTGCAGTCAGGTGTAGGACAGTAACCAGTGCAAAATGCAAATTGAGGCACATTTTCGGTTAATACTATCAGCCAAATCCTCTTTTGCCAATTTTAGCCAATAACGTCAATATCAGCTGATACCGATATTGAGCCAATATATTGGTGCATCCCTAATATAGAATATATACTCTGTATTTATGAAGTTAACTTGACAGAAGTTTTTCTCTTATGTAAGCCAACACAGCCGCAAGACAATTACTCCATTTCTTTGAAAGGAACAGAAACATCTCAGTGAATTGATCAACAGTGCTGCCTGTTGTGCAGTAAATCAAAATCTTTCACCCATGCTATCATTTAATGAAAGCCTGTCGTGGTTTGTGGAGTACACTGAATCAGTGCAAGAAGGAAGTCTTCTGTCTGGGGCTAGCCATTACCAAACAACAACACACTCCTCATAGTGAAACCAGACCAAGACATGCCAGATATAACAACAGCTGCATCAGGAAGTTCTTCAAATGGTACCTTTTTTTTTTTCTACATAGTTTCATTTCTCTATAATAGACTGTGGTAAGAGATATTCAAATCAAATATTAGCATGTCAATTTTGTCCACCCCTTTCCACTCTCATCACCCTCGTGATGAGGGTGGGAGGCCTATAGCAACAACAAGCTAGTGTAATTGCTAACCTGCAGATTTCTATTGTGGTTCTCACAGAGCAGCTGAAGGAGGCGCAAGATCGGCTGCATGATGGTGATGATCGCACTCATCTCGCCTTCCTCCTGGCCCTTATCAGCAGTCGGGATGGGAGAGCCGTCAGCAGCTGCTTGATGTTCTTCGGCTTCGGCCTCCCGGCGGTATGTTGTGAAGGCTTTCTTGGTGACAGTGGTGGCCTCCACTAACTGCTCCTTTACTTCCTCCGTCACCACTGCTACCACTGGCACATCTTTCACTAACCACAAGTAAAGGAGGATGAGTCAAACACTGTCCATTGGAGATTAAAAACACTGATTTGGTGATTATTTGACATGTATATACAGTACGTAGTTATTCATGTCAACTTGATAAAACTGTTTTTTCCTAACAGTAGTTTCAGTTTCCTGTTGGAAAAGGACGCATGGGGAGTAGGTAATAACACTGGCATGTCTGCTGCCTTTCCTAACCCTGACAGTGACTATGGCTATTTTAGTCCTTTATATAATTCACTTCAACTACTGAGAATGTGATCTAAGATTTTCTGTTGAATTCAACCCCTGGCCCCACCTTTCTTGTGTGCTGGTGTGTCTTTGTCTGGGGCCTCCTCATCCTTCTTCTTGCTGCCCAGGTCACTGGTATTGACTGTCACAGTGGCTTTAATCTCCTGCTGAGCCAGCTTCATGCGCTCATAAAACACCTTGAAGAATTTTTCAGATTTATTGTCACCCGTCAAACGATGGAGGAATGACCGCTAGAGACAAAAAGAAAGAAGTGGACAATGTATGTAAGTTGCCTTTACATTCTGCCATGTTCATGTGTTTGTAGATTTTCTATTAATTTTTTTGCTTTTTTGAAGTTTGTTCATCTCCATTTCCTTTCTTAGTCTTTTTACCTCTAGGAGGATTATTTTTAGTTATTTGTGTTTGTTTATTTGTTTATTAGTTTGCAGGATTATATACTTCTCAATGGATTTAAACAAAACTTGGAGGGAGGATGGAAAATGCACATAGGAAAAACCCACTGAACATTGTTTAGGATCTGAATAAAAGGGGTGGATACAGGAAATTTAATTCAAGGGAACTGTTTGGCCTTGGTGGAGGTATGCGCTCTACTGTGTGCCACTCTTCTTGTTGCCTCTGTTACATTTTCTACACAATGTTATGAGGCAGGGGTTCTGTTACAAACAGTTTCATAAGGTTCCTCTCATAGGCCCTGGAAAACAAGCTGCAATGCCTCAGTCATTCTCACCTGATTTTACATCATATGTGCTCTGCTCGCTAGGCATGGTTCTGGTGCCCTGAGGACTATGAGGGGTGTTACAACAGGCAGGCAACATCAAAAACAAAGGGATTGTCATGCAGCCAAACGCACGCACACAACCAACCAAAGCTATTACTTTACATGCACTAACTTGTAAGGCTTACAAACAAACAAACAGATGCAGGTAAACACGCTGCAGAGGAAACAGGTTCTTAGAGTTGGCCTCAGCTGAGTTGCAATAAAAAAACTTTATTTGTGTGATCGTACTTGAGTACAGTTTTCTGCTTTTATGAGCTGCTGAACTAGGCAAAAGGTAAGGTTTGATACAGCATGATTAAGTAATATATGAAGTCTAGGTGAGGAAAGAAATGTTCTGTCCGTAGTTGAACTACACAAAGGACTGTCTTGTTTGAAAGCCTTGTATGCAGGGAGCTGTTGTTTTTCTGCAACAGGCTCATATGTTTTGTCCCATTTTCCTCTCGACAATCTCTCCTTACATAAGACCTGTAATTAGCTGAGTGGTTACAGTGAGGGCACACAACTCCTAAGCTCTATCACTGTTACATCAGTCCACAGAGGGCAAGCACTGGATAGAGGAAAACCTGCCCTACTTTTCAGTGCCAGAACGACATGGAGTCAGTGTGTGGTACGTGTGTGTGTGTGTGTGTGTGTGTGTGTGTGTGTGTGTGTGTGTGTGTGTGTGTGTGTGTGTGTGTGTGTGTGTGTGTGTGTGTGTGGGGGGGGGGTGGGGGGTGGATTCGAGGGTTTTGATGCAAGTAGGAGTTATCACATATGTAGATCCTTGGGTGGTTTGAAAAGCCTGTTACACAAGACTCTTACTAGGTTTAGCTCAACTGTATGTTTCTGAAATAAGGGATAGACATGCAAGCAGTGAATTAACAAGCAAGCTCTGTATTTAAACAGAAACTGAACACAGATGCTATGCTTGGTGAGGATCGCTGCAGTCACCTGACTCCCTTACTTCATGCATTGAGCAACTGTTTCATGTAAAGGTTTCCTCTTGCTTGTTTGTCAAGCCGTTTACATCATGCTGTTGACAAGATAGGGCCATTTATTGCCAATTATCTGATTAAGAGTCAGCAGAAGACTTATGCAAGCAGGCCAACTTATTCAGACAACAACTCAAGGATAGTCACTTTACAAGTTTAGCATATTAAATAGGCCTCATGACTATGGTCATAAGGACGTATTTTTTGTTTCACAGATTTAAAGGGAATCATTTTATCAACAGTCATTGATCATACATGCCTTTGCCTGCAGAGTTAGTTAGACTTGGTCTGGGTATAAAACTGCACTACTTTTTTGATAAAAAGATTTAAAAAATGCACGCTTCTAAATTCTTTGATCAGATAGTTTCAGACAGTTTTAAAATAGTGTCAATTTAAGACCAATTCCTGCACGCCTATTTCATGACTGCTTGTGTTTGGAAAACATGATTATTTAATGGAAACTGATTTTAAAAGGAATATGTTTTTTAAGATTCTGGTAAAACCTTATAATGTTTAAAGAATCTGCATAAAAGAGTGTACATGGTAGTGACATTAAAAGTGGAAATTAACAAAGTTAATAGTAAGCGAATTAAAGTAAATTTTTCATGATGTACTGTAGCAGCTAACATTATTGCTTTTGTGTTAGATTAAAATATAATTCCATGTCTTAATAGAGTTGTCAAGACTGTGATAAGATTAAAAATATTATAGATGCATCTTACCCACACCCAAAAAAAACCATAACTTTGACAACAATTTGAACAAAGTGAAGCCTCCCCATAAACACTACAGGCAGTCAGCCTCAGCTTTTCTTCCCCGAGGCAGTTTTGTGTCGAGGTAGTTTAGTGTATCCCAATAAATACCCATTAAGCTCCCTGGCAGCTCAGCTGATCATGCGGCTGTCAGTCATGTTCAGCAAAGCAGGTGTCACTTAGTGAATGATTCACTCTCCTGTTCAACAGATTCAACATGGTGGCACAGTGGGGCCTCCACTTTTTCCTCCATTCCCTCTCAGCTGCCAACTCAGCTGCTGGCATCAACACGGGGAGAGTTATGTAAGGCCTGTTTATACCACCAGCTCTCTGACTCTCTCTCTCTCTTATTACCCGTCTCCTGCCTCTCTAGCCTGACACCTTGGTTAGTGACACAGCCATCTCCACGCTTATTGGAAGGCTTCGGTGGCGTACTTCACCACGCCCAGCCGGTAACCACAGCGATTGGCTTTTTGAAGCTATGACAAGACTGCCAGCTATGCTGTCAAACTGACAAAAAAATACACAGCAGCATTTTTCTTTTAAGATTCTGCATAGGAAACAAGCCAAGCAAAATCTAAAATGTGAATGTGAATGTACTGATCTTTCTAAAAAGCTGTACTGTGCAGGACTGAAATAATTGAATTAAACTGGACTGGACTAACAAGAGAATCCCCTGCACTTTCTGCAGTAAGAAGAGGGCTAGCATGTCAATGACATTGATGCCTGGAAACTCACTTTGCGGGAGCTTTTTAAAGCCTTCCAGGAGCTAGGTGTATAGCGAATGTGAACCAAGCGGAGCTGCGTGAGTGTGTGGAGGGGGGTGAATTGTGCAAACAGCACCGTGTCACAACAAACCTATTGAGCAAGACTGGTGGCACCTGTTCGTTCCTGTGACAGTTAAGGATCTGAGGTCATGAGGAAGGCATCTAGTAGAAAGATTGAGGGCTGGGAAGAGCAGAGCTTCACTTTTTTCTCTTACATAACACATAAACACACTCTCTCCCTCTCTGAGGCTGTTTTTGGAACGAGCGTTTCAGCCTTTAAGTATATCCAGGAGTGTGTGAGCATGTGTGAGTGCATTTGCTGGTAGGGTATACAGATAGCATGCACACAAGTAGTTTTATGCTAGGATCCAGTATGTGTGCTCCTGAAGGGTTTGAACAAAAGGTGTTAAACAACATTTATCTCAGCTGTCTCTGCATGCTTAGATTATTTATGGAAAGTTATGTAGGTCAATAGCTAATGTTTGACATGTTTATGCCCTGTTGTATTAGCAATTTGTCATTCACTGCCAGATTAAAAAAATAGCTTCTTTTAAAATACACAACAATATTATATTACATCTGTTTAGGTTTAAGTTGTTATGTCTTATATAGTTATATAGTTTTTATCTCTCATGTTGAGAAATACAATTCTTAATTACAATCACAAGCAACAAACCAGTTTAGATACCAGGAAGTTTTGAGTGTGCACCAAAAATGTATCTTGTTCAGCCACTCCTGATTGTGTATTAATAATGCATCTGGGAATTTTATTGTGCAAATTTAGCACAGTTATTGGCAGGTTCTCATGATGCTAGATTTGTTAATTTATAAACATTCTGCAACAAATTTGATAATTGATTTATCATTTTGCTAATTTTTCCAACCAAAAAAATGCCACAAATTTCCTAGTTCTAGCTTCATAAATCAACAAATTTACTGCTTTTCTGTATCTTTTACACTAATAAATGAAAGCTTTGGGTCAGACGTCACTTAAGGCTTTGGAATTATTATTTTTTTTACATTAGCTGTGCTTTGCCCTGGTATTACTGTGACTGCAGCTTTCTGGAGGGAAATTACCAGCATTAACAGTAAGTGTGTGAGGAAAAGACAGCAACAGAATTATAGTTGCTGACAAATAATTATCTCTGGGGAGGGGGGCAGTGTCTTACATGTTATACAAGGGGGACAAGCCTGGTAGGATTGTGTTCTGACCAATTTCTTTTTGTTTCTTTAACATGTTTCCCCTGTCCTTCTGGGCTAGCATATTAAATCCAGCTAGCACCAAGACACTGGGTGAATATATGCTGAGGTCAACTAGCAGCTCTCCAACTCGCCTCATAACTGCCTTTTTTCCCCAAATTTTGTTGGCTAGGCTATGACCCTATGTTACCTCGAAAACAAACAGACAAACTGCTTGGAGGAATATGTGGCCATGTTTTTGTCTTGCTTTTTATTTAGACAACAAGTATCTTTCTGTCCTGAAAAGGGGGCAGGCAACCCGCTGTTATGTAAGACAGGGAAATGTGGTGCATCTGCTGATATGTTGTAAATTCACTCTGGAATATGCGTGATTCTTCAACAAAGCTCACTTGTCTCTGTACCAAAAAGGAGAAAAACATCCAACTTAAATTCTGAAACAAGAAGCTTCTTTAGAATTGCACTTTCTTCTTGTTTAATCCAATAAAATGTAAGCTTTGCTCACAGATTTCACTCTGCGGTTCTTTTCTACCGGCAAATACAAAGTAGTAAAACTACTTGTTGAAATGGAACTCAGAGGAAGAAACTGGGAAAACTGCTGTACATTTATGCAAACGACTTGGTACTATTCCCCTTGATAGCACAATATCTGGGGTGGGGTGAAAACAAAACAGACAAAAAAATTCCACGCCTAGTTGAAAACACACCACAGGCTATTTTCAGGGTGGAAACTCAGCTTCTTCATCACGCCTTGACCTTAATGAAAAGGTCCATCAGTGAGTGGAACAACAGCCAGCAAATCATTGAGTCAAATGAGTTGATCTGTTTATGGGTAGCTGTAATGTGAGGATTTTCCTCAGGCAGCCATGGTTATCTACAGGATCTCTGCAGAAGTTGTGCTTTTGGATGCCCTTTGTTCACAAGCTAAGCATGACACAGTTAAGAGTCCAGCTGGAATGTTAGGAGGCCCAGGGCTCCGGGTGTCACTCACACAGGCAGGCAGCAGATTATGTAACAGGAGTCACGTGAGTGCCTTTGTGTACACCCTGGGAAGTCAGGCCTTATCAGGTAACGACTGGAGGTGATGTAGGCAGGGTGGGGGATGCACAGAAGAATCCAGCTCGTAACCTATGTGATTTTGAACTGATTCATAAATGCTGATTTCTTGTATGATACTAGACGTTACATTGGCAGAGTTAAAATAGCAGAATGCCTTCAACAGTCCTCCTGGACCAATCCTGGATCTGCCCCTTTATACAAATCTGCACCAAAATATAATGGGTTCTTCCTTGGCCTATTCCACACCCTCTTACCAAGTTTGATTGAAATCCAATAGTTTTTGCATAATCCTGCTAACAAACAAACACACATGAGGAAGGCCAGACAGTGTAGCATTCACATGATGAACAAGAATGCTGAAGTTATTTCTAATTCATCTTATAAAAAGGACACACTCTTAAATTATAACTTTTTGTGTGGGAGTGGAGCACCTAACTGCAGTGAAAACAAACCAATGAGAACCTCTGAGCAACTCACACTGCAGAACATTAAAAAAATCTCATCAGACCCTGATCAGTTTAAAACAATAACTTGACCCACAGTATATTTTGGATAACTTTGTCTGTCACTGGTGGTAATGTTGTAGCAGAGCAGCTGTCCCCAAAACTGGAGACATAATTTTAAAACTATTGTTAGAAGCACAGTGGTCAACCGTGACAATGAAAATTAGATTTTTAATCCATAAAATTCATAAAGATTCCCGCCCCTCACAGCACAATGCAAATAGGAGCTTATTATGCAAAAGGCATGTTTGTGCAAGAAAATACACACGAGCACATATACGTAAACCACAAAACCAGAATATACAGATTGCTCGTAAGCAGCGCTCACTCAAACACAAATGCATGCACACACATACTCCAGTTCGTGCACACAAAGAGTCTGACAGACAGACCCACACAGCTGCAATGATGCAGTTCCAAACAAGCAGCTCTCCCTTAACTTGCTTGCAAAGAAGGTTAAAAAAAAAAAGATTTTCTGTTGCCTTGGCAACCCCTGGCTGTCTGCAGGGAGGCGAAGACATGTTTAGATGCAAAGCTTTGACCTCTCCCAGCAGACTACTATTCCACTTCCTTTCCGAATTTTTTTTTTTTCTCTGCCCTTGCTCTTCCCTTTTTTTGAATCTCAAAATGTCAATAAGGTCAAACATGGTGGGATGCTTTCTGCACCCAACTGCAAGATCTAGATTTCAGACTGTGTCAAGGTTTCTCTGCTGACTTTACTTTATCTTTTTACGTTTTATTCACAGATTGGAGCAATAACTTAAAATCTTCCCGTCAGTGTCACACTTCTGAGAAAACATCTCCTTATTGAAATTCAACTCATGCCTCTTTGAAGGAATGCTGTTAGTAGGTGCATTTAATTGTAGGCACTGGGCCTCGTGAACACTTCACATTCACACACACACATCCCTCTTCTCCACTGTTTGTGCTGTGCACTCTTGAACCCAGTAACCCCCATCTCACCTGGATGACTGTGTTCCCTCCCTCCAGCAGTGCGATGGCCAGCAGTATGCTCTCCTGGAAGATCCTGTCACTAGCGGCGTTCATGATGAGATCAATGACCAGATCAGAAGCCCCTTCTTTGTCCAGGTGGCACTGGACCTCTGCCAAACTCAGCTCCCCTCGACCTCCAACACCGTGGCTGACAACTATGGTCACAGACGTCATTATCACTCATGCATTTAGATTATAGACAGTTTACATGATATTATAGATACGAGTTGTTAAAGGATGTGTCCTGTATTCAGAACAGAAGACCCTGCATTCATATTTGACATCTGTTGCAACAATGTGCACAAGTTAATTAGAGCTGCAATCATTAATAAGTAGCAAATTAGTCAATCAAAATGAATCAACAACTATTTTGATAAAAATGTCAAACATTTGTTAGTTCCAGCTTCTGAAACGTCGGGATTATCTTTTTATTGTAGAGCCTTCAGCTTTCAGTTACAGTAAAGAAGCACTTTGAAGATGTCACTTTGGGCACTGAAAAACTGTGCTGAGCATTTGTCAGAATTTTTGTACAATCTATAGAGTGAATGATTAATCAATAAATTATGAAAATAATCGGCAGATTAATCAATTATGAAAGTAAGTGTTAGTTGCAGTACTGTCTTATTATAGTGAACTAATATAATAAATATGGATACAGCCAAAACCTTCACTCAAGGGTGTGCAAGCTAATTCTTTTAGCTTACAAGATACAGTAAGGATTTTAGCTTAAAAAGGCTGTAAATAATTTCTTTTCAAATAAATTTGGGATGTTGGGGATTCAGAAGACTTGGAGTAGACGAGAGGTGTCTTCAGCTAGAGCACTCAAAACATCAGATTTGGCTGCAGTCCATCGAAAGACTTTAACTCCTGCTGCTGGCTATCAAAGCCAGTTAGGGAAGCAGTGGTGAGATAACAGCACCCATCAGAGCCATCTCTGGCTGGGCAAGTCACTGAATCAACAACACATCCCATTCTCAACAGAGCTCGGCTCCCTTGTCGCATGGCAACAACACGGCCTGCACTCAGCTTGGTAGCAGAGCCGAGGTTTAAGGGCTTAGAGGGGTACAAAGCCATGGCTGTGAATACGATTACATTTTCTTTCCTCGGCTCTCAAGTATTAGAGGCGAGCGAGGAGTCAGAGCTGGAATGAGTAAATGCCAGTTAACAATCTATTGCATTTGTGAATCTCAGGCATGATTGGACAAAGAAACAGAGACTGACACATAGAAAGGCCACTGTAGTTTGTAGGAACTGACATTTCTGTTTTTATGTGAGGCCTTAATGTTTTATTGTGCATAGTTAGACTGCTGTAAATGGTACAGGCCAGGTGGGCGACTTAGACCCACTGCAGCAATTTCTAAATTTTAAACTGTTAAAACCAAATGGAAAATTTGAAGTGACTTCTGTGACTGATTTCTTTGTAACCTGTGATTGAAACAGAAACACTTCCCACATGAAGGGAACTTCCACACAATCTGTAAACACTCTCCTGTGAAATTCACACCATTATTCAAAATAATGTAAAATGAAATATTGACTGAATGTTTGCCTTGCAAACTCTCAAACTAAACCTCTGCAGTCTGATGTGAAAATATATTTATCTATAAAGGATTTTTGTTCATCTAAAGAGTTTGTTGGACACTTAGTTTTACAAACACCTTTTGAAGACTGTTCTCTAGCCGGCAGTTATCTCTCTTTTATTTGTGCCTTTTAGCTGAATAAAGTTGAAAAGTTATATGTCCTTTATATAAAACTAAACTCATCTCCTGACCGCTGTATTGCAGCAGATATTATAAACTGAACAATTCCAGTTTTATCTGATTTTTTTCATACTGTGTTGAGCCTGTAACAGCACTGACACACTTTCACAAAGTAAATAATTTAAGTCATTTTATCTTTATGAGCCATACAGACACTCAGATATTGTGCGTTACACACCTATGGGTGATTTACCCTGTACTCCAGGAGCGAGCGGCCCATTGCTGAAGCTTGTGAGACTATCTCTTCTCTGGCCAGGTTTGACGTTCCCATAGTATCGATTGACCAAGATCTGCCGCAGAGCTTCACTCTATCAATAAAAACAGATGTCAGGAGATGAACTGAAGCTACAATATGATAGAAAAAGAGCTGGAACCTAAAGTGATGGACATGGTGGGATGCTTTCTGCACCCAACTTGTTCTTGATCTTGTTACTGTTTTCACACCAACAATCTCACAATATAAGTTGCATGGACATAAATAGATAAAGAATTTCCATTAAATCCTCTCTCATCTCTTTATTAGAGTGCATTTGCCTATTTATATCTTACATCTTATGTTGGTTCTTCAATAGCTGCTCAAGGCAATTTAAAACAGCCCCTCTGCAAAAATATACACAAATGCAGAATTTCGTAGCTTCAAATGCTAGTCCTAAAAAGACAGCCCCTCTGAAAGAACATGGAGCAAAAAGCTTCTTTTTATTTCATTTTTGCCTTCTGACCTCAGTCACTGATGTTCAAAGGGGACATTGTTGCCTCTCCCATGTCAACATGTGCTAATATTCGTGTTGGTTTGGTGTAAATCAGGTCAGCCCAGTCACCTACGTGATCCTCAAAGACAAGCCTAGATCCATCAAAGAAGAGATGAGCAGCGAATGTCCACCACGTACCGCACATCACGTGTTCCATACCGTATAACTGACAGGGGAGTGAGTGAGTGCCATGCTATGGTTGCGGTGTGAGGGCCCAAGGACAGCCAGTCATCTGCTGCCTTGACCAGACCACAGCAAAAACCAAACTCAGTACCTACCCTCGTTTGATCCTCCAGTTGTTTCTGTGGCTGGTTGGGATCAAGCTCCTTAAAGGTGAGGTGAGTTAGCAGAAAGCAGTAAAGTAAGATAAATAAAAAGTTGGGGAAAGGAAATAAGAAAACAAAACAGCATGTTAATACAGTGTTTATGAGTTACTTTACTTGCATGTGGGAAATTTCGCTCAATTTAGAACATGCCTTTATGAGGGAAATTCATGCAAAGATTAACATTCATATAAGTCCTCATATACACAAAAATGATGTAGACACGCTTATTTTTAACATCTACATTTTTCTGTCAACAACAGTTTTTCTTACAGTTAGAAAGCTCTTTCCGTTCCAATGTAGGAAATTTCAAACATCTGTCATCATTACTTTACAGTAACAGTGGCCAAAACCATGAAATTATTTACGTAAGACAATGACTGGCTGCTGGGTAGGAATACAAGCCATGAGAATGAGGGGGAAAATAGAGGAAAAAAACTCCCTCAATCCAGGTTATGTAATAGATCTGTGAGCCACTGACACACACTATAAGCACCAATCTGGCATGGAAAAACACTTCACCCATGACTTCAGCCCCCTCCCCACTGAAAGAAGGTCAGGAAATTGGACTTAGCTCAAAAAAAACCAAGAGGTGGAAAGACAACGGAGAGGCTGGGGGGTCAATGACTGAACAAGTGGGGAGGCAGCACACACAAGTTAAGGGTCGATATGTAGCATAATTCAAGCTCCACAGGGTGAGCTACACGCATGAGTGGGCCTCTCAGAAGACAAACGTTTATCAGTCCAGATAAAAAGATATTTAAGACCGAACAGCGTAATGTGATGGTGTCAGGATCTAAATGACGAATGATCTTTGATCAGCAGTGACCCATATTAGCAGGCGGTGGGGGGCAATGTGGTTCTAAACACACCTCGGCAGGGACTTCAGGCTCAGGTGGAGGTGCCAGCTGATTGGAAATAAAAGGATGATGTTAGTCAGAAGTTTGAGATGTTGAATTAGTTAGAATGCCTCCATAAAAAAAAAATAAATAAAAAAATAACTTCTTGTCCTTATGGGCTGCTACAAACTAGTGGATCAACTTGCATCTGACTTTCTAATACAAACTTCTAAACCAAACTTGCCAAGTCACATGCACAGCTGCACAAAATAAGTGTTCGTGACTTAAGAGCAGGGGACAGAAAGAAGCCAGCAAATAAACATGTTTCTTTCTGAGATCTGGGTGATAATGGATTGTTTACAGCATGTAGGATTTTTTTTCATCAGGATGTGTCATATGATATGAGCTTCAATGGAGCTAGCCTTATGGGATCGCATGGATGATAAGCAGCAAGAAAATAGCAGCTCTAGGTATAGCTCTAGCCCACTGAGCGGAATGCTCCAGCACCGCTTAAACCTGAGCCTGCACCTCCAGAGTCCCAGTGCTGTGGAAGACATCATGCCTGGTCCCAGTGCCCAAAATGATTCGTCCGACTGCGCTGAAAAACTACAGCCCCATTGCACTGACCTCCCACATTATGAATGTCATGGAGAAGCTGCTCCTGGCACATCTCAGACGCCTGCAGTTTGCCCACCAGCCCCATGTCAGCGTAGATGATGCCATCATCCGTCTGCTGCAGAAGGCACATTCTCCACTGGACAGACCCATAACCATCGTACGCATCACCTTCTTTGACTTCTCCAGTGCCCTCAACACCATCCAGCCCAGGCTGCTGAAGGCGAAGAAGGTGATGCGTACGATGGTTATGGGTCTGTCCAGTGGAGGACATGCGGGTGGATTCTCCTCTGATCACATGGATCACGGATTACCTGATGGGCAGACCGCAGTTTGTAAGATTACAGCACTGTTTGTCTGAATGTCTGATCTGCAACATTGGGGCTCCTCAGGGAACTGCGCTGTCCCCCTTCCTCTTCACCACCTACACTTCTGTCTTTCAGCACAGCACTAAGTCGTGTCACCTGCAGAAATTTTCAGATGACACAGCTATAGTCAGGTGTGTAAAGAATGGATAGGAATATGAGTAAAGGAACTTGGTGGGCCAATTCATGCATTGGTTGGGTGAGAATGACCTGCAGCTAAATGTGATGTAGATGAAGGAGATGGTGGACTTCAGGAGGAACAAGACCCCACCATCTCCTGTCTGCATTAATGGGACTGATGTGGAAATTGTCCAGACCTACAGGTACCTGTGAATATACCTGGAAAACAAGCTGGAGTGGTCCACTAATGCTGAGATTGTCTACAAGAAGGGTTTGAGCCGGCTCTACTTCCTCAGGAGGCTCAAGTCTTGCAATGTATGCAACCGGATGCTCCTGATATTTTATCAGTCTTTTGTGGTGAGCACCATCTTCTTTTCTGACGTGTGCTGGGGCACAGGCATCAAGGCAAAGGACGCCAACAGGCTGAATAAACTGATCAGGAAAGCAGGTTTTGTTGTCGGCTCTCAGTTGGCTACTTTCAAGGAGGTGGTGGAGAAGAGGATGTCGACCAAATTGTTGGCCATCATGGACAACACCTCCCACCCCCTGAAACTGTGAATATTCTGAGGAGCAGTTTCAGTAACAGACTGATCCAACCCCGCTGTTATAAAGAACGATACAGGATGTCGTTTCGCCTCAGTGCAATCAGACTTTTCAAAACCTTGGTTATTAGACACTAGACACTTTACCTGTTAAAATCATTCACCACCTCCTACCTGCACTAAACTCTGCACAACTTCTGCATATAACCCCCTGTACTGTCTATATTTTTCTATTTTCATTCTTATTTTATATTCTTATACTTTATACTGTTATATGTCCCATTGTTCCTGTACCTGAACATCCTTGCTGCTGTGAATTAATTTCCCTATGGGGATTAATAAAGTCATCTCTATCTCTATAAAATAAAAGTATAAAAATCTGCATCGCTTTCAACACTCTATAGACCTTTGGCTGCAATTCTAGACTGTAGTGTGTACAATATTCTGTGCTGTCAACTCATTTCACTGATTAAGGTTATAAAATAACTCTACATGCACCTACACAAAAACTTTCAGTGAATGCGAGAAACTAAATAACAAACATGTAGCCTAACGTGGTGTGTGTCTCCCTCTGTAACCCAGTCATTGTGGTTTATGGTGATTAATTGTGCAATTGGACAGGAATTTCCCTGTAATAAACCTTCTTTTACGTCAACACTGATTTCCACAGAAAAATGTTGATGCATAATGCACGCGAATCTAGTGCTAACACTTTCTAATTCAGTGCGAGGTTTACAATGAACTAAAACCTTGTTGTCTAAATAGAAAGTTAAGACAATTGAGTGGATAACACGTTTCACAACTAATTCTTTCCAGATCTGCAACAAAATATCCAATGACCAATGTCCAACAAACAAAAACAAAGACAGTCATGACATTTGCAGGGGTGGTCACATGATCTCACTGACTGGAAAAATTGTTTTATTTCTCCAGGCATGCCGTCAAGGGGTTGATTGTAATCATTCCTTCCCTCAGTTTAAAATATCAAAACTAAGAGCTGACCCATATCTTCATATACTAAAACAGTTAGACACAGTGAGGACTGCCTTGCCTCACCTCATTTGGAAGTCATTAAGGAAATTGGCTATTCATAATTACAAGTTTGAAAAGAAAAGTAGAGAAGCACTGCTAACGATATAAAACTGGCTTGTAATGAAGACAACCTTCATGTAAATAATAGGTGTCATGTTAACTGAAATGTACACTCACCACCCTAAGTAAATACCTGACAATCTCCTGGCCCCTTGTCTACCTGGTGATGCCTCAATCAAGGTGCAACCCTGTTTCCTGCAAGACATCTCTGTTGCAATTGGATTGCCAATTACAAGTGAAGGTCACACGTCAGTGGAGAGTTCGAAATTCCAAGAAAACGGTGGAAAAAGCAGGAAAGAAAATTGCTCTTATGTAACTGCATCCTAAGAGTTGGCTGGAGCTCAAGAATCGTGCAGCATGAGGTTAAGGAAATTGGGATAGTGCTGCATGTTGCTGAGAAAAGTCTGTAGCTCCCCCTGTTGATTAAGAAAGGAAGAGCCCCAGAGTCTCCTGACTTCACCCATAACCAAGGACCAGCAGGATTTACCTGAGGCTATTTGGAAAAGTTAGTGATGATTGTGGCAGAAAATGGAGAGCAAAGAAAATGACAAACACAGTCCTGAAATGTTTGGTCAGAGAAATGCATGAAAGAAGGGAGACAGTAATCTAGAAACCTCAAACCAGTAATCTCTAAACACGAATAGTTGAGCTTGACAAATATTCACACACAGACCACCACACAAGTGTAGAAAAAGTCCCTTATATAACACCGAACTAAATGTATGGGCTACGTGCTCAGTGATCCATATGACCAGAATACTCGCCAGAATAACACCAAGACGTCATCTCTATCTGACCCCTTTGACCCACCACAGTCTTACAAACGAAGCATCCACATGCATGTGAATAAAAAACTACAAACACACGTGGTGAATGATATGATCAGGCCTGACAGCAAGGGTAAGTCAGATCTTGTTTTCTGCTGGTTGCATTTTTATCACGCTTCTATTTCTAGTAGAGTGAGATAACTGATGCTAATGGTTGAACAGTCACTTTGCATCAACACTCTACCTGAAAACACACACACACACACACATGCACGTTGGGCCTGCAACAACTAGAATTATAACGTGGTCTGTCAAACAGTAGTAAAACTGACAGCTGCGCTCATTCCTCGAGACGTTTGGGAGGGAGATGTTATGGCAGGTCAGAGAGCAGCAGGAGCAGGCCAAACACTGGGGTTACGTAACTGCTATCATGGCAGTGTATCTCAGTGCTGCTGCTGAGACGAAGTTGGGTCTGTGCCTGTCTTCGGTCTGAATGACAGATCCACGCACAGGCTGCCAGTCAGCAGACAGGGTGGGTGCTGTATGCTGTTGTTAATATCACCGTGCCAGAATGAGTGACACACAACATGTGCTGTAGGGGTGAGGGAGCGTGCATATATATGCACATATATGGCCATATATAAGATGGATATGGGACTGAGTTGATTGAACAAAGCTCTGTTTTTATGGAAACCGAGGAGTTCCACTGCTACAGTGCCAAGTTGGATAAACAAGGAAGGAGGGCAGGAAAATGAGACAGAAAGACATAACAAGGAAACTGACAGCTTCTGAGTTGCTTCCTGGCAACTCAGAAGCTGTCGCTGACGCTCTCTGAACAATTTATCCATTCTCAAAAAATCCCCATTGTTCGCTTAGTTTGTGCTCACCACGCTCTTCATTAATCGGTAAGTCTATTGTCGGCCTGTGTTTCCACATTTCAGTGTTATTTTCTTGCTGGCACACAAATTCCCCTACCTGACAATGTGCAATTTTAAGCTTTAAACATCAGTATGTGAAACTTAATAAAGGGCAAGAACTGAATAAAACACAAGAGAAAGGAAGTGGACCACTTCCTCTCTTGTGCTTCTCTCAGAGGCATTCACCAACATAACACCATCTTCATCAGGAGAGGAGTCTGTTGACATGCAAGCATGCAAGCTGCAGTAGCTTCTATGACTTCATCTGTCGCTCCTTTAAGGGCGGCTCATTACAAGGTCAAGAGTGAACTTTGAATCTTAAACCAGCATGGATGAGGTGTCATAAAAGTTATGAATGGAATCATTTAAGATACTGAGCTTACTTGTGACATATCAAGGGTTCCAATACAAATGAGTTTTATAGTAGTAAAACAACATTAGAACTTCAAAATAAAAGAACATTTAAAGAGCAAACTAAGGAACTTATTAAATACAAAAAATTGAAAATAAAATAAACAAACAAATATTAAACAAATTTATAAAAGAAAAGCAATAAAATTTAAATAAGCAATACGAGCACGTAGTAAAGTATTTATATGTGAGGGGACCAGATCAAACTTTGAAAAATCCTTCAGATAATTACAGCAAGAGTTATTGGCTCAAAAAGTTCCAAATCAGAAGGGCTCAGTTTCAAATACTTGTTTAAAACAACTAAAAGACCCTGACAGATCCCCGGGTCATGCTATGACAAATAAAAAAACTAACACATTTAAAATAAATTGCATATAGAGGACCACATAGCACCTTTACAAAGGTATCAATAAAACAATTAGAAATGGACAAAAGGGCTACCCTTAGGCAAAAAGTGAGTAGACTGATTTCCAGTCTGAAAAAAAAAAACTTTAAAAATTAAAAATGAGAGAAAGCAGAAGTGTGGACATCTATCTTTTTCTTTTTTTTTAATTATTTGTTTATTACAGTACTCTAAAACAGTAACAACTAGTATTTGTTAGAATTTTGTCACTCTATGACATTAGTCACCACTGACACGTGAGATATGGTTTCTCTGTCATCACGCCCAAATTCCATGTGACCACTCTATCAAAAGCAGAAAGGAGAAATCTGCTTTATCCACTTCCTTCAGTCCAAAGGTCATGACCACTAATTTATTTTTGCATCTTAGACTGCCCCAACCCCCAGGCCTTATGAGCTATCCGTTAGATGGGGTATCCCCAGCTATATATACACTAACACCTGGCACAAGAATTCCCTCACCATCATCCTTCGTAAGAGGACTGTGCAGCCTGTCGGTTTAGGGAGGAGAAGAACTGACGGCAAAAATATATTACATAGCCATGTTCAGTTTTTAAAGACGCTAAAACTCAGATATGATGAGTATTATATAGGCTCATTTTGGTATTTTTGCACACATTATTTACATCAGATTATTGCTGAATGGTTGGTAGTGTGAAGCAGGCTTTGAAACAGCATTTAGAGCATCCTGTTGTGAAATGATAAATATAACTATGGAAATGATGAACTCAACATTATGAACAAGGGCAATCGTAAGGAATTAGATGTCATGGCTTGTATAAATCTGCCCTTAAAAGGAGTGCACTGGCAAAATGCTTACTACCAAGATATGATACCAAGAGAGAGACAGAGAAAATCACCCTCTGTCCTTCCATGGAAGTTTAATTGCCCAAAACTCTCACACAATTTGTGATGACCAGTCTGCATATAGGTGCTGTCACAAGCTGCTCTGCTACAAATAGACTTTCAGTGAATTAAAAAAAAAGCAAATGCCTTCCTTGTTGAGTGCAATACAGTAAGTACATAACAATATGCAGGCATAAAAGAGAAGCATATTGCATTATGTATGCTAGACATGGCAGCAGTATGCTACATATTAACATGGAGATCTGGGTGAACAGAGATGCGCTAGAAGGGAGAGATGCGCTAAGCTACCAAGAGGTGTCACAGATGAGAATGGGAATCTAGGAAGTCTACCAGTAGCACAAAGCATGTCTATGTTGTTAGTGGGACACAAATCAGATGTACTTCACAGTAGTAAGTAAAATGATCAACCTCAGCCACATCCATTTCATCATCAAAGGCAATCAGCTGCAAGAAAGAAAGTATAATGGGGCAGAGTTAGTAGTGCTGGATCAGTGAAATACAGTGAAAGTCGATGTGTAAAGTGAAAAGTTTGTCACAGACGCATACATAGCGTGTTAAAAACATGAATGTATAGCATGTTAAAAGCTCGAAACAAGAGCACTTCCAGCTATAGTATATGATGTTTTACTTTGTAATAATTACATATCATATTAATCTCTCTTTGATAGTGATTTACAGAAAAAGATATAGGTGTTAGAACAGCTGTGAAAATGAAATGGGATTTAAATGTGATCTATCAGTTGAAATTTAGTACATACTCATTCATGCCCTCTGGCAAACACTAGCTAAGTGACTTTCTGTGACAACAAAAGCTTTTTTACAGAGGCCAATTCTATAGTTTTCACAGTTCTTATATGATGGATTCAGAAAACAAAGGAGCTGTCTAAGCCCTCTGTCTGTCTCACAGAGGAAATCATAGATTGGAGGTTAAATGTTAGAAAAACTACCTTTAAACACTCATACTGATTGAGCTATCCTGTGTATACTCTGTGATTATTTTTATGTACTTTCATAGCCTGATTGCTAATTTTTCCAAACATTTTGTTATTATGATATATGTTGAGGTTATCTAACATTTCTCATGCAAATTAAATTGTTCTGAAACAGAAGAATAGTGGTGTGCTGGCAATTCAAATATAATAAATTACCAAAAATTA
>KV751324.1:10278398-10292233 GCA_001698575.1 Mola mola | reverse complement strand
ACATGATCTCTCACTGGCTTCCCACCTGTAACTTCCCACCAGTAAGCTCTGCCAATTATGTTAGAAAATTAAACATTTGTGTCCGTAGTGGTCAGTTACTGTTTTAATACCATGTAACACCAGTATGCGTGATCATTTTGTTCTCCTTTCCTTATTTGGGAGTTGGCAAATATACTGTAAACGTTTAAAAAGACCAAAATCTAACATATTTTCATATTTTACCAATATTATGTCAATAGTGAAAATGATGCCTTCAAGCATAAGTTTCAAAATAAAAACTGTAGTTGTGGGCTGACTTTGTTTCAGCCTTTAAAGGAAAACTGCTGCTGTTGTTGAAACAAGTTGAAAAGATTAACGCAATCGATTACACATTAGTAGAAGAAGTCATCAGCAGCCAATTAGTAACCAATGAATGTTGTCTCAGATGTTAAGTAAGGGGGTCAGGGCATGCATGCTGTTAATAGTGTAAATAATGTTCATATTTTTTACTTAATTCATTTGGACTTACTGTTTGGCAAAGAAGGCATTGAATCAACTTATTTTTTATTAAATGTATAACACCATTTTCTGGCCATGAATCTAGACATATATATGGATATGTGTATACGTATATAGATTTTCTCCTCGCTATACAGGCTCCAGAAGCAACCAAGCAGAGGTCTTCTTTTGTTCTACTGGTTTTTGATCTTTCGTATTCCAGTAATTTGCCACACTGGGACAGGGACATTGTATCCTGAGATGGCAGCAAAGTGTTTTATGTGTGGGTGAATCTTGCATGTCTAAGAGCTGATGATGAGACACAGGAGCGCTGAAGGTATGTACCTTCTCCCCATAGCCCCGGTCTTTTGTCATCATTTCCCTCAGTGTCTGCAGCACTTTGATGCACAGGCGCTCCTCGTTTTCCTCCAGCAACTGCTTGGTGTGTTTGATCAGTCTGGTCAGGGACAGAGAAGGAACAGTGAGGACATACAAACGTATTGATCACAGTTCTGCAGCCACCTACCTGCTTCACAGAAAACTTCTCAGAAAAGCACAACATATTACTTCATGATCATCATCATCCACGTATCTTCTATCCGCTTAAAACAATAACTAGGATGATAAGGGCATAACGGTACATTAGAAAATGACAAAAAAAACCCTATAAATAAATTGATTATTCAACACCAGAGCAAATATTTTGCACTCTCAGAGACCTCAAGAATTAAAGATATCCAGAATAGTGAAGGTTGACACACCTTTTAATAAGCTACTGCATTCTGCGTTGACAGCCATGAGTAGGATAATCTTTGCAATAACAACAACAGCTCTGTGTGTTTTGCCAGGTTCCGTGTAATCTAATCTGTGCCCTTATCAGGCACAACAAAACACTATAAAAGGATATTTGTATTGCTAATTCGTTTTAAGACAACAGACAACAGACAACACAGGCTAGCCTTTCGCTCCCCTTATGTATCACTGATCTTTGGTTGCCAATGACCCTGTTGCTGCCTCATCAGTTGTACTTCCTTCCATTTGGTATGAACTAACCACAGCAGACCAAGAACACCCAACAAGACCTGCAGTTTTGGCGACGCTCTGACTCAGTCATCTAGACATCACGGTATGCTCCTTGTCAAGTTGATCCTCACACTTGCTCATTTTTTCCTGATTCCAATACATCAGACAGACGGAATGTTCACTTTCTGTGATTTTAACAAGATAATCTATGTTATTCACTTCACCTCTTACTGGTTATAATGTTATGGCTGATTGTTATCTAAACACTCCTGAGGTGCAGTCCTGAGTAAAAATGTCAAAAAAAAAATACAGTACATAAACAAGTAAATGTTCTTGAAGCCTAAAATGTGACCACAAACCTTGCTGGTAGATTTAGACTTACTTTGATATGAAACCTCCACTTTCACATTTCCTGCGAGCTTCTGTGTTTTCAGGGAAGAGCAGCTCTGGACGATGTAGGACATCCACCAGCACTGAGAGCTCAGCTTGGACCAGTGGCCTCAGACGGTCCTCCAGGGCAGACACTATGTCCTACAGAGCACAATGACATACAACCAAGGCTCAGACATGATCAGGCGCTGTTCAGACCTGCTATTAGTAGCCGCCCTTATTAATGTGATCACAAGTGGACAGGCCAAAGTATAGATGTGAATGAATGTAAGACATATTGAGAAATCATTTGAGATCACTGATCACTCGGACCACTGAACTGCAAAAAACACTAGATTATTTAGCTGTTATTTCTAAATTTGTGTAAAAAAAATTGTGTCCATTTTTTGCAATAATGTGTTTATTTAGAGCAGGAAGGCGAGATGCATTTTAAATGCCGGGTGTAAATATGCACAAACACTTCAGTCTCTATTTTTAAATATTTATTGGAGCTGACCCTTTCATGTAAATATAAATAAGCCAACTTATCATCACATTGCCAAATTGATGACTCCATTTATGGGCTGTGATTTAAAAGCCTTACGAAATCTTTTACACATGATTTAGTACATAATAAATATATAAGGTAAATTAATCCACTGTAAGAAATTAAATGCCCACATAACCTCTAAGACATATTCTACAGCATATTTCCATATATTAGAATGTGATTTTGTCATAGTTGTCACATATTTTTAGTTTATTGTAGCGTTAAGAAATTAACTTTAGCTACTCTATAGCTAGCAAATGGTTTGGCTCGCATTTCTTGAAACTTTTACTGCTACTTGCATAACCCCAGTTCTCTGAGCAGCATGAGTGAGTTTCTCATAATGGAAATGCCTCTGGCGTGACCTCATCAGAACCTTCTATTACTTTCCACCAGCCAGGATTGGCTGGAACCAGATGTGTCTGTTTCATGGAGGGTGGAGACGCTCCCCCTAAAAAAGGGCTTGACACTGCTCTGCTCATCATTCAAAAAACCCACCTCTTCCTCGATACAAATAAGCAAGGAGGGCATTCCGATGAGATGTTCACTCATTCTACTCAGAGAACCGAGGTTACGCAAGTTACCTAAAGTTCTCTTTCATAGCATTTGTTTTGTGTCTCACATTGGGAAATACTGACTCCCTAATTGCTGAACAGATGTGACAGGTGCCAAGTGTCCTGAGCAGGGCCTCACAGAGACTTAGTCACACTAAGCATAGAGTGCGCTCGCGAATGTGTAAGGGGAAGCCCAGTTGGCCACTGCACAATTTTCCTGAATAGAGACCCCCCCATGTATAAAGCCCAGAAGCTGGAAAGGCCCCTGATGGAATGTGCACGCAGACCTGAAGGCAGCACCAAGCCCCTAGAGCTATAAGCTAAAGCAATAGCCGCCCCAATCCAGTGTGAAAGCTGCTGCTTAGAGTCTTTTATCCCCAAATGATTATTCACCCAAGACACAAAAAGCTGATTGCCTTTCCTGCAGGCCTTACTACTGTCAACATAAACACATAAACTATAATAGGTACAACCACTGTTGCTCCTCTGTTAGTACTTAAATTGAACCACTCACATGCCAGGCCCAAAGAATCAGCCTCTCTGGGTTAAGATGAAATATTTTCCACTTTGCATGAGACAACAGGTCCTGGTGAAATAGCAGAGGCAATGGAGGCAAAGGAGCTGAGTTATCTCTGCCAACCAGTGCTTTGACTCCTAGCAAAGGGCAATGAGAATCATGGGCAGGCCCTCCTCATGCACCATAGCCAGGGTTGGGGAGATCAGCGCAATTGGGGGAAAGACTTTACAAAATATCAGTAAGCCATGATGAGCTAGATTGGCCAACCACAGGTGAGCATCTTGGTTGTGTAGAGAGAAAAACAGAGGGCACGGAGTAACAAAAAGGTCCATGCACAGATGCCCACACCATTGTTCAACCTTCCCAGTAGTGGTGGTCTGATTAGGGTTTTTGGGGCCGATCACGGATTTCTGAAATCCTAATAGCCGATACTGATACCTGTCAAACGGTGTGTATTTAAACTTGAGGATTCCTATTTATAGTTAAGTGTTAAACATTCATTTATTTATTTAGATTATTCATGACACTGTATAATTATTACTAAATTAAGAGATTAGAGTATCATAAATTGACAACTCTTCTATTTGCAGGAATATACAAAATTCCACATGCTTGAGGCTCAGCTCTAGACTCAACAACTTCACAACTTCAACATAATAGCTTCCAATTGAAAAAATAAGTAGGCCTACTGTAGAATATATTCTAAATGGTTTCAACAATTAAATAAACCAAGTTAGAAAAATAAAGTATGATTCAACAAATATCAATTACAATAATGGAACAGGCCTTAATCAATTTAGTTCTTGTAAAAACAGTAACATAAAAAGGCAATAGCCAAATAAATATCAGCTCTCAATTGCCCTGCAATTAGGAGACAACTGAGCAAATAAACTGTAGCTGAGCTAGCCCCTTTATCGGTAGGCCATCTATATTCATCTATTTGTAACTTTATGTAAAGTGAGGTAGTTTTTTGTGGCCTTTTATAGGAGAGAGAAAGTGCAGGGGAGTGTACAGATTTCAGACTTCAATTTTCCTCTTTCCTTTTACTCTCAAGCAACATCAAGCATTTTTAGCCATTAGCTTGTTCCTTTTGTTGTCTACAATATTTCTTGCTGCACTAAAAAGTCACTCAATATCTACACTTGTGCATGGTTCACAGAGGTAAGTTCGCGCTGCTAGTGTGAGAGATGGAAAGCGGCTTTTATTGTCATGCCAAAAAGTAAGCGACTCCTTGTTTTGTGGGATAACTGGCGCCGATAGGTAGAGGTTCATCTGTGCTGATGCTGGGTTGCTTTTGTCAGCACCATAATGTTGCACGTCTTCATCCAACAGTTCAGTATACATGGCATGCAGGGAGCCAGCTTGTGGTACCTTTTCAGGGGGCTCAGATCTGCTTGCCTCACCATTGTGCTTCTCCGCTTCAGCACTATCGTCCTGCAGTCCAGCAGCGCCAACCAGGACATCACAAAATGAGCCCATGAATTTGTGGCTTGATTTCATCTGAGAAATATCTGTCTTTGTACCTATTTATTAACAAAACAAACACAGAAAATACAAATTCATGTCTCAATTCAAAAATAACTTTTCTATTAAATGCTCATTTGACCTCTGTCTTTCCCTCCATCTCTCTCACACTCACACACATGCATATACAGATACCCCCAACCCACCCACTCACCCACACTTACTCATACACACACAAACACAAAGAATTTGTGAATGATGTTCTCACCTTGGATCAAGGACTGTAGCGATGGTGTACAGGGGCTCGGATTCAATATCACTGAATTTCATCTGGATTGCTTCCAGCAGTGTTGCTTTGGAGGTTTTCACTCTGCGGTCAGTCTCTGCTCTTTTCTGCAGTAGACGAGTTAGAGCTCCGATGGCAGGTATTACATCTGCTGCAGAGGCAGTTGATGAGCTGATTTGATTTGTTCGCTCTTCAATGGGCACGAGCAGGGAAATCATATTTTCCACTAATTTCCACAAATTTCCACTGGCTGGCTGTGAATGTGGGAAGCAAATCATAATCGGCTCCATAAGTACACAGTGCACGTTTTGGGATCCTGGCCCAGTTGTTTCTGGATAGCTTGAAGTCGAGAGTAGGCAAGTGGGCTGTGTTTAAAATGACCGACAATGCGTCGTCCAATTGCAATTATATCACCTACTGTATGCTACAATGAGACAAGACCCCCTCTTGTACAATGACTGGAGTGTATATGACATACACGGCAAGCTTCTAAAATGTGCATCCCTCATGGCCTTTCCCATGTTTCTGGCATTATCTCGTAGAACACTTTGTCAATATTCCCCATGCTTGGAACATGTCTTCGAATGCACCAGCAATAGCCTCCGCGGTGCCTTCCCAATGTGAAATATGAAACGAATGCCATGAAAGTGAACCTCTGTAATTTCATCCACATATCTTATTTCATTGAAGGTATCCATCTAAAAAAAAGTCTAGAATTATCTGCCAAACTGCCTTAGAAAATGAATGGAAGAGAAACAGAAGGTGGTATTAGAGTACACTACATACTGTACAAATAATAAATCATATTTGTGATGCACAACCCCATCCCCCCTTTGCTATATACTCCCTGTCGTGCCTGTAGGTGGGCTGTGTAGTGATTGTTTCAACAGAAGTACTATTATGAGTTGACAAACAAAGCTGAGAATGAATAAAAAAGAAGCTCACACAGAGAAGAGTTATTCCTTCAATAATATGAACATACATAATGTGAAAAAAACTAAATGAAAAGGACAGCATTTTAGGAGCTGTTAAACTGAAAAAAATAGCAGTCTAACACAAGATCTTAGACATAAGGATGCCAATGACATATAAAAATATTAGCAAGGAGAGCAAAAAATATAAAAATCAGTACAATTTCACATACAAATAGATGATAGATCAAGATCAAAACACTTTTGTGATTTAATTGTTTTTACTTTTTGTTTATTTGTGTTTGAATGTGTTTGACTGTAACAAGTCATGTGACATATGATAGCTTGATGAGTTTTTTTTATCCTCATCATCATCATCATCATCATCAGAGTGCCTCACAACTCTTCAGACTGCCTTTTTACTCCATTGTTTTGTTGTTTTTATTGTTATTCCACCTTTGGGCCTATCCTAGGAGAACAAGTGATCGATTAATCTATTATTGTTTGTGATTCACCACAGCACATTATTCTCAAAAAATCAACAGCAATAAAAGACGTAGGTATGGCCTACGGTGGTCTCCTACACCACTGTTCTATCTATGCAGATTTCAGTGAAGAAGTAAAAGCAGACGGAGTTTATTCTAATTTTTGTTGATTATTATTATCATTACCAGCTAGCACTACTGTACAGTAAGTGTACAGTAACTGTTCTCGCCCAGCCTTAAATTCTCCTTTTTCTGACTTTTCTTCATCTGCAGCTATACCCTGATAGATACTGAATATAAGAGCCTTTCAGGACAGAAAACTTTGAGTTATAATGACTTATAAAATACGATAATACATTTCAAAATAAGAAATCAAATTGCCAATGCATAAAAACATATTACAAATAACTGTAATAAATAATGTAATAACTAATAATAAATTAGTCAATGAATCAAAGTTAAGCCAAAAAGAACAATATTATATTTTGAAAGTCATAGTGTGTAAGTGTGGCCTCATGTGTGCATGAATATGACTTTTTTATTATTAACTCACTTCTTGATTTTTGGTGTTTACAAATACTTGTTTATGAAAAATTACTATGAAAAAATGAAAAAACTTTATTCTTGAAATCATTACAGCTAGGTCCATAAGTATGTGGACAGTGATACAATTTTGGGAGTTTCCCTCTACACACAACCATACAAATTTAAAATGAAGCAATATAATATTACTGCACTTTATGAAAGTCTGAACTACTTCCCAATCTCCCTGATAAACTGTCCTCCTTTATAAACACAGACAACTGTGAGATTTATAGAGACACTGTAAATACATTTGAAAGAATATTTTAATCACAATTACTGTCATTGATTCATAACCAAAGATTGGAGAAAGAAAAGAATTGAACATATCAAAATGAAACTATATGAAAAAAAGTTATGTATGTATGTATGTATTGCGACTGACCTGCAGCCTCTCAATGATGTTTCTGTAGTCTCTGGATGTCGTTAGGCCAGAGTCTCGCCTGGAAGTGTTCTTTGCAGAGAGTCTCCAGCTGAGGATGCTCTTCTGCACAACATTATTGGACTTAACAAACAAATTGTTCACCTGACTGTCCAAGTCCACTGGGATGGCAATGGCTCTGCTCTTAGCTGGTTAAAGGTAAGAATGAAGAATTTGCAATCCATTGCTTTCATTATTTACCATAACGCTCATTTTAATATAATTACAAAGTCTGGAGAAAATGTTGGCCCAGTATCTTACCCACGTCTGACAGTACTTTAATGCAAGCCTCCACAGAAGCCTTCTGAACAGGACTGAGCCAGTTACAGTGGTATACCCTGAAGACCCCTTGAAGCAGTTGTACAAAAACTGGCTGACGAGTCTGTAAGACAGACAGCAAGAGCAGGAGATAAGAGATAAACATATAAAATAAGAGAAAAGAAAGAATATAAGGAGAACGCATTGTGTTCAGGACAGACAGAGGAGAATAACAGTTTATTATGCCACAAATGGACTATTGTGTTCCCTGAGAAGATTGAACTCTAAACCCAGTTTGTGCAACATTCTACAACATCTACAGTGGAGGGTCTAGAGCTGTTTCTCAAATACTCCAGCAGTTTGAGATCATGTGTGGTCCTGACAAACCAAACCAGTGTTTAACACAGTGCACAACTTGATTTCAACTACCATAATGAAAGGGTTATCTATCAGCTGGCCACAGTCCTAGAATACAATAAATACCTCAGTAATCTTTCCAAGAATGGCAACCTGTTACAAGAGAAAGAGGGTTGTGATGTTATCCAGTATTAGTAAACCTCAGCCAGCAGAATTCTCAGATTGTACAGACTTATATAAAACAAAATCAACTACAATACTGGAGCAGAACGAAAACATTCACCATAGCAAGAAAACATTGTTTCAAGGGGGCAGCTGTTTCATATCACAAGCAGAGTTACTGTAGGAGGGACTGGACAAGCTCTAACGAGATCAGTCACTGTTTATTGGGAAAGTTATGGGTGACACAACAGTGCTACATCAAAGACTAAAAAAAGGAGTGACCTCGTTGCGGGCGTATACAACCCAGAAAAACCTTGTGCAACACACCTACAGATCTGGGAACAACTGAGTCTGTGTGCTGAATAAACTTTAAAAATGTGAAAACTCATACAGGGAAGTGTATTTCTTTCTTCAGAACCTAATAATAAGCAACCAAGGGGTTGGGAACCAAAATGTGGGAGTCATCAGTACTTACATACATATGGCGTGCCATCTATGCAGAGAGAAGTAACATAGCCTATTTTATAGTAAATATATGTGTGTGTGTGTATGTGTGTGTGTGTATATGACATTTGTATTTTGAATGCTATACTCCACAGTCCAGATTACCTGCAGGCTTGTGCTCTGGTCAGAGAAAGGAGAGCTAAAGAAACATGTGACAATGCTCATGACTGTCTCTGTTACATAACGCTCCAGCGTGATGTCCGCATGCTTCCTGTCACTAGTGTTGTTGCACACCTAGGCAAGGACAGAGAACATATTAGCATAATGCACAGCTGCTGAATCACACTTCCTGCATGTGGGTGACAGGTAAGACAAGCCATGTCGGATCACTATATTCTCCCACGTACACAATGTAAAATAAAGGATAACACTTCACACTGACGGTCTAACTTGTCACATATGGCTTACCCTACAAATGTCCACCAGGAAGTTCTCAAATAGCTTCCACATATGGTTAGAGGTATAAATCTCCTTCATCTCCACCTCTGTGTCAACATAGCAGTGGTTCAGGAAGTTGATATAGGCAATCTTCACCTATTGGGATCCAAAACAACATCTTTCATCATAAGAATTAAAAAAAAAATAAAAAAAAATAAAAAAAATAAAAAAAAGAAGATACACATGCTGTGTCATTGTACATATCCTCACTTTCATTTAAGCCTAAGTGAAAGTAGAACCCCCATCTGTCTTATGACCTTTAAAGTCATGCATTGAAACCGGGTGAGGAAAAACTTAAAAAACCCTAAACAGGGGAAAAAAAAGAAACCTCAGGAAGAACCACAGAGGAGCGATCCCTCTTCCTAGGATGGAAAGATGTGAAATAGATGTCACTTGTACAGAACACAACAAGAGGTGATGGAAGGTTAAAGAAGAGGTGATAAAAATGATGAAAACAGGGTGGTAAACATGACCTGTTCCCAATTTTTTTTTAAACACGTTGCTGGCATCAAATTTAAATGAGCATACAATTAAAAAAAGAAAAAAAAAAAAAGAAATATTTTAGTTTCAACATTTGATATGTTGTGATTGTACCTTTTTCTATTCAGTTGCATCCAATCAAATATGGGGTTTCAGTGTTTGAAAGTCACCACATTCTGTTTCTACCAACTATTTTGGGAACAAATTTGTATAAGATATAGTTAACACCTTGAATAGAGAATACAATATAATATAATCAATCAATCAAAATCAATTCAATATAATCAAAGTGACAAGAAGTCAAACACAAACCCTGCCTTATGTCTATCAAAATCAAGCATGTCTCAGTACAAAGGCAGAAGAACAATGAATGAAACTCATTATTCACACCTCAGGGATACAGTCCTCATGGGTGACGACCCGGACAATATCATCTAGGGGCAGCAGGGAGTTACATTTGATCTCAGTGTAGACGTTCTTGCCCTCAGTGCAGACAGCCAGCAGTTCCACCAGGTGGATGTGGTACATGAGGGGGCTATTTTCATCCATGCGGTCACGCTCTGAGCGCATCATCTGGACAAGGGTCTGGAAGGAGGCACGATCATTGTAGAAGACCAGGACATCCTCGCCCGAGTTCACCATCTGGGTGGTGGAGTGTCACAGTGGAGAGGATAGTGTTATTACTAAAACATCTTTCAGTAAAAAATACTGTTATGTTACCATTGCTATCTCCAGCATCTTCACTGATATTACCTTTATCTTTCTGTTATATTTTAAATGATTCATCTCTGCCACATAGCTAATTTTCTATCATCTGCTATAAAGTTTTAAGAATTGACCTCAGCCATGACAATATCCTGACACTTCTTGATGAACTTGTTCTCGGCCTTCACTATGGTCTGCAGGAACTTGAGGTACTGAACATGTCGACCGTGAGTCTCAGTGCAGTGGACAAAGTGCTGAACCACTCGCTCATTAATCTCGCTGCACAGCTGGAAGTTATTCATAAAGATGTGCTGCATGGTGACTGCCTCTAGAATCTTAGATAGGAGAAAGAAGAAAGACGGGAACAGGAAGGAAACAATAAGGTCAGAGTGTGAAAATTAAAACTAACAGGGGATTATGACATTCCTTTTCCAAAAGATGAAACTGAATCACATCAAATGTAGAAATTGGCACTTGAGAAAAATGTTTTAATACTCACCCCAGGGTTAAGAAACAAGTTAATGTGCTTGTGGAGAAGAGCCTGATTCTGCTGATTTCCTGCACAGAAATTCTGCAGGAATTCATGAGCCAGTTTCATGATTTCCTGCATTCGGACATCCTCACCCTAGTGCATAAAACATATGTCTTTACATAGCAATAAGGTGTGTAAATGCTAAGCACAGCTTTGAAACTTCCTAACAGTTTTTGAAAAATGTGGTCTTAGTGTTGCACCTTCTCATAGGGGATCTGCAGGAGCTCCAGCACTACACTGTGGGCTCCCATGTTTCTCAGCAGCCTCTGCTGCTGTTTCTTACTCTTCTTCCCAGAGTTGCCTTCCTGTACACACAGCTTACTGAGACGCAGCAGGATCTGAAAACACACACACACACACAGCATGATTATGTTATAATAACTCTTTTCATCGCAACATCCATCATCCATTTTCTACCGCTTATCCTGTTACAGACACAGGGAGACCATGCAAACTCCGCACAGAAACACCCTGACCCGGGAATCGAACCCAGGACCTTCTTGCTGTGAGGCAACAGCGCTAACCACTGCACCACTGTGCCGCAAAATAATATGATAAATACAAGATAAAACCAAACATGAGCATACCTCTTTTACAACTCTGTAGTTGTAACTGCTGGTGCTTTCCATCTTCTTGTCTGACCCCGGGGAATCTCCCTGGACAACAAGGAGCAGAACTCCTTCAGTGTTATGTCATGTTATGTCATGTTACTATATAATAATCCAATCTATATTGGGATATATTAGCGTTTCAATTAATTATTATTCTTCAATAAATAATTTAGGTTTTCAGGGTTAAACACTGCACCTTATTTTTGTTGTCAGACTCTGAAGGTCCATCTCCATCCATCCCATCTTCTCCTTGCCTCTTATAAACCCATAGTTCAGATTTCTCCACAATAGAGCGTAGCTGGTCCAGATCAGATTTGATCTGCTTATAGTTGTCCACATCCTGACTGGTCACCAGCAGCTGGACCTTAATGTAGATTAACAATATAAGTGCCAGTTTTGAACTTGTGAATTTAGGCACACTAGTCCAACACTTTGTTTGCCCACATAGTAAAATGAAGAATTAACAAATGATCAGGCCTACTTGTTTGAAGGCCATGAGGACCTCCTGCCTCTGGCTGAAGTGTCTGAAGAGCAGATGAAGGGCTCCAGACACGAGAGGAGGGTAATCATGCATAGTCAGATGCAGCAGGACCCGTAGGAACGTACGTCCTCCGTGGTCATCCAAGTCTAGTGGAGTGTTCTCCTCACTTAAAGTAAATTGGAGCAGATATTACACAAAGCTTATCTTGCGTCAGACTAACTTAGGACGACTAGAAAAATAGTGATTACCTTCCTCCAAAGATTCCCTCTGCCTGTTCTTCAATGTTCTCAAAGTCAAGATTTCCTAGAGTTACAAAAATAAAATAATTAGTATTACAAAAAAACAATTTTAACATTTATTTTACTACATAAAAAATTAAAATGATAAAATAAGTCTTTTAAAAAGGCCACGGAAAAAAATTTTGACTTTAACCAAAAGCAAATGTCATTAATAATGTCTCAGTTCTGTAAAGTTTTTCTGTAACTAATACAGTGAGTAGGCACTCTACCACTTGTGCTTTTCCTGTTGTGACAAACCACAATATCTCAAATCAAATCAAGTAGCATCATACCTGGCATCTGACCTGCGACATTATTTGTTCCATTCTGGCTGGCAGCGCTGTCTCCTTGTGGATTATTCTCATCAAACTCACGTTTAAAAATACAGAGCAGGCAGGAGATCCTGTAGTCCAGCCGCACATTCAAAATGAACTAAAGGAAAAGACTAAATGTTAAATGACAAATAATAAAAGTGTTTTCTGCCAAGGAGGAACATGTTTCCTGATGTCCTACCTGTAGAATCTCAATGATCTTCAGCTTTGTGTCCATGACCATGATGTCCTCTCTCTCTGGTTCAGTCTGTGTTTTAACCACATCTCCCTCTGGCTGGTGTGTGGGTGTGGTGGGCAACAAGCCGCCTCCTCGCAGCACTACCTGGGTCATCAACTCCCCGACTCCATGAATGGATTTCATCACATTGCTGCCAGCTACAGTACATGCAGAAAGAGAACAATAGTAATGTTCAAATCTGTAAAAGTTTAAATATCTTACTAGATATTTAGTTTAGATTTATTTATTTATTAGAGATTGAAGGACATTAAAAACATGTTTAAACAGATTAATACTTGGATGGTTAAAAAATTCATTTATAAATTCAACTTACAATCATTAGATTGGTGCGAAAAGGGTTAGGGTTAGCTGGGGGAAGTATTTAACTGAATACAAAATAAATGTTTTCCTGCAAGAAAAGTTCAAGACTAAAGGAAAGAAACTACTCGACTTTGGTGAAGAATCCTACTGTACTAAACACCTTCACTGATGTGCAGTAGGGTTCAGTGTTTACCTTTGTTTTCCTCTTCCTTCTCCATCTTGTTAATTGGGTAAATCGTGCTGACATGGACACAATCTAAAATATTCAGCAAGATCTTTGTAAGCCTTAGCAGGTCGCTAAAGTTGTAGAAACCAAAGTATATGAGGTTCCTTGCCAGGTTCACAACCTGTAGACAACACGTTGACAAGAAAAGAAAATCCATCATTTAATTGAATAAATCTGTAAACTTCTCATCTGTCACACCATCTGCACAGAAGCATTACCTCAAAGGTAAGCTTGTTTTTCTCCTTGTCGGAAAAGGGAATGTTCTGTGACACCACCTCCCTCAGGTAGTTCTCCACA
>KV751324.1:10256692-10276434 GCA_001698575.1 Mola mola | reverse complement strand
TCCAACACATCTTGTCCACTGTTGGGGATGTCCACCACAAAGAAAACTAGATCTTCCAGGAGCTTGGTCACAAACCTGAAGAGTTTACATATAAGCACAAGTCAGCAGGATCTGGGTTTGTTCCACTAGAAATTAAATATACACATAAAAATATAAATATATCTCATCTCATCTCAAATACTATATACATTATATTATAAATTACTGTTCTATTTAAATTCTGCATGTGATATTTGTCCTCACATACCTTCTTTCGTTTTGTGTAATGGTGCCCTTTTCAAGTTTGCCAGCGATAGACGCCAACACTTTGCTCGCATCATTAGCAAAGTCTAAATCACGCACTTCTGCTGGTGGCACTGGCACGATAGCAAAAGCCTCCTTATCCTCTTTGACTGCTGATGTTCCAATCTGGAAAAATCATTTCATTTTTTTCTTTTTATCTGTGAAGAAAGCCCCTCCACATCCTGACCTTGTCATCAACTACTCACCCGCAACATAACAGGTTTCTCCTCCTCCTTGTCAATAGGGTTGTTGGTGCTGTGAACCCACGTGTTTGTGCACAAGTGCCTTAGCCTCACATAGGAGCTCCTAGAAGCAACGGAGGGCATTATTTGACATGATAAAAGGAATGAATAAATCAAAAGTTATAAATATATTCTTTTGGGGATTTCATTTCCTGGTCTAACTTTGGACCACTGGACCTACTTTGATCAGGATGTTAGAAATCTGTTGCGATCCTGAGTGAAACATAAATACATAAACTAACGTAAATAATAAGCTAGAATGGCACTCAGTAGAGCACCTATCCATATCCACCCATATCCTCCACCAAGGCCCAACAGTCCCCTTAAATTAAAAATCCTGGATTGTAAACAAAATTAAATGGATTCTTCCTTGACCCATTCACAATTCTCCCACAAAGTTTAACTGAAATCCATCCAGTTAATTTTGCATAAACCTGCTCACTTACAAACAACTAAACCCCCCTAGACAACCTCCTTGGTGGAAGTATTAAGAATGCAATGATTTTAAAATTCTTTTCAACCTTCATTCATTTGAAAAGTGCTTTAGTTGAAGGCATCTGGACTTTTCTGGGTTTGAAGATGTTTCACCTCTCATCCAAAAGGCTTCTTCAGGCTTCTTCCTGAACTGAAATGTCTTCAAAACCAAAAATAAGTCCAGATGCCTTAGACTGAAGCACTTAAGGCTACCTCAACCTCAATGGCTGAGAACGTACACATGCAGGTGCTGAGACAAAACCGAACGCAACCATCTGTGGCTGTGAAAGTTATTGAAGTCAACTACTCAACTATGCATCAGTGATGCTGGATATTTATCTTTTCGTGTTACTGTTGAGACATGGTGTGTTTTTAATTGTATTCTTTGAATTTGCAAAGAGTAATAAAAAAAATGCAATGGATAAGAAAAGATGCCTGCCATCACAATGTTGAAATACGGACAAAAAAGAAAACACCTTTAGTAAGATACGGATGTCCTTTTTGTGTATTTTAAGAGCATTTTTATATTTTGTTGTAACGTGAGTGCTTGGTTGTAATGTGTGTATGAGTGTGAGTGATTAGGATGTTTTCTAGCTTTGCTAGTGTTTTGTCCATTTAGTGTTCTTAAGTGCGCTGAGCTCTCACTATCATTGCACAAATACAAGATAGCAATGTTCAAATATTGTGCATTTTGGAAATATAGATCATTCTTAATTTGATGTTCGGAAATTCGCGATGAACAGAACACTTTAAAAAGCTAACACAGGTGCATGTAGGCAAAGAATTTTTATTTCCCATTCTCTCTTATAATACTACTTCAGTAACCCAAAATTCTGAGATCTGCTGCACTGCTGCAACAGGCCTTCTCAGGTGCGTTCAGGCCCAGAGAAGTCAACAGTGTTTCTGAAAGGTTTATACATCACTTTTTCTTTGCATGGTGGAGTATTACCTTGCATTTGCATTTTTAAATACAGCCATACAGCTATGTTGATGTATATATGTGAAAATGGTTCCAGATAGTTCCCATAATGATACCCTCTATACAGTCATGATGATTTTGAAAGCAGTGCCTCTGAGTGGTCAAAGATTGCAGAGAGTGAGTGTTGATATTACATAAGGTTTCTTGGGGCAACTGTGCATAAAATACAAAATACATTATGCTGCAGATGAACTCCTTTAATTTTAACAAACCTTGAGCTTTGCTCAAGAGTCACCCTCAAGCAAATCATTAAAACCGGGCAAACAAGATGTCTAATAGTCTGACGGGCCAATTGCCAAGACATTTGAAGTGCAAGTTTGTGATCCTTAAAAGACCTTTTGATGTTTTGGATCCTATGGTCATTTCTCTAGCCCCAAACCCTAACACTAACCTTAAGAAAAAAATTAGTGTGCACAACAAGAAGTAGAAGAGTAATCATCCAAGAGGAGCAGTAGTGATATGTGTTGATGACTATGAGCAGACTGATAATAATGTACTTTAAATGTTTGAAAGAGACAGAACATGTTATGCCCACCACAATATCTATGTCTAATATGCAATAAAATGATCGGAAATCACAAACGTCTTTGAAGCTTATAGGTTATAACTATGAGCAGCATACAATAAAGATAAGTTCAATGCCGTGTGTAATGAAACCTAAGAAGTATATAGTCAGTGTATTGTATGTAAATATTTTTGACACTCAAGCAACAATCGAAGCAAACAACATATGCATAACTTTGTAGGAATGGTAGGAAGAGACTGCTTACAGTGTGGGTGGCAGATTAACCAAAAGTGACCTGTACATTATGATCTGTCCTGCATTAATAATTAAACCTTTACACATAGTATAATCAGATCCTACTACATTGTTTATATCTGTACCTGCTGCACGTGAGTATGTGTGTGTGTGGCTTTTCAGGCCTTCAGCGCGGATATCAGACCATATAATATATTCTTGGCAGGCATCACATAAACACCCACTGAAGCAAACAAGCTAACCTCTGTGCACCATTCTCTAACGCATTAATTAGTCCCCTGGCTAAAGTTTGAGGGACAAGGTTATTTCAGTTAGGAATGGGAGGAGATAGCTGTAATAGCCCGCAGCATTTAAAGCACACCCTCGTTACACAATGGATGCTTTGATACAAGATTTGACACAATACTGGCAGCAAGAATAAAGGAAGAGAAGAGGAACTAATAACAAATGTGCACTCAAGTCACCCGAAAAACACAATAACAATGCATTGCAGGTTCAGTACAAACCATTAAGTAAAGAGCAGATTAGCTGATAAATGATCATTTATCTGCCCTCTGATGCAGCTGTGTGTGAAGGCAGAGTTTACATGACATATAGTTTGTGGCTTATGAAATTGTCTATGGCTCCCTGCAAAAAGAGAAAATCATGAAGATTGATAAAATATCACAGAGACTGTAAGGCCACTCTCTTCTCATCTTACTTCAAGACACAGATTGCTCTGAAATTCAAGTGAATATCGATGAGTGACCAAAACAAACAACTGTTAACTAGACATAAAAAAAATCTTCTCCCCTTCCTCTTAAGTTAGTGAACCGTGTCCTGATGTTTCATTAGCTGTTGGTAGCAGCTAATCACATTGGTGTGATTAATCCGTTTCAGACTTATACACAAATCTGAATCAAGGGGTTGCAACTGCTGCACAACAAGTGACATCTTCTATCCACAATGGACCACATCATGACTGTCTGGGCCTCCTCCATGTTTTTAGTTTAACTTCGTGAGTGTTTCACCACTAATGACTTAAAGGATGACTCCTTTCGGTGATGATTCCGAAAGAAGGAAGTTTCACTCCACCCATTTGATCCTGCATTCCTTCCTGGAAATCGACAGAAATGGGGGCAGTCACTCTAAACATTACTCTACAGGAGGTGGAGTATTTGGGGGTCTTGTTGGAGGGGCCTTTTCCTGGTTTTACATACACTTTCAACTAGGAGTGAAATTCATCACAATACTCAGTTCTGATCATATGACAGTTATTGAGCCACAGATTTTAAAATTTTTTTTCTGTTCAGCAAAAAGAAAAAAGAGGGTGGAGGCATGTGTAACTTCATATCTTTCTTTCCACTTATTGTGTGAATCACTGTTATCCATATTGCCTACAAGCATTTCATGTACTTCAGTTGCGCCACAAGCAAATTTCGCCTTTGTTTTCAAATCAGGGATATGCGTAGAGTAGTATGTCATCATGCTTCATAGTTCAGGTTTCATATCACTAGTAAGCCCAATTCTAAATGCTGTTGAATTGATGTGTATTTAAAGTCGTTTCGACCTTTTCAATGGACATCAATGCGCCAATGATTGTATGGTTCGCGGATCAATTATGTTCTGTCACACCCCAATATCAAACCCCTGAGGGCAGATATGTATTTTTGAGAACCAACAAGTGCACTACAAAAGCAGGACAGAGTCTGGCACCTCAGCATGATCAACTCTTGGGGGTGGACCCATTCATGAAAGCACCTTGCCTTACATACACTTTGCCAACTTTCCTACCTTCCAGCACTGTTAGAAAAAAGAGGCTGGAGCAGCTGAGAGTCGTTCAATATCCATGCTGCCCACAGTGGGCCTGGTGTGACACGAGTAACGTGTTTCGACAAACTGGACTGTCCATTCAGTTCATACAGAAGTGGTTTGTGAACTGGTTGAGATTTCAGTGTTGGTCTGAGAAAAGGAGTATGGTTCATACACACTTCTCAGTATGTCCTAATGGTCATGCAAATTTCAAAGATGATTGAACATCATACAGTATTTACCCTTGTATTAGACAAGATCCATTGTGCTCTTTTTTCTATTTCCATTAGCCCTGAGGGGTCTGTGACAACCAATTAGCGTTTTTAGCAATACATCCATATTTTCATTGCTGTAGAAACATATAACATATCTTAGCAACATATTTGTATCCTTGGAAGTCCTTGCATCGTGTTTTACCACTGTATTCTCAGAACATTAAGTAAATTTTAGATGAATGTAAGTACTTTTTACTCCAGAAAAAGTACTGTGTATCAAGACTGTCAGTACATTACACATTATACCTGGGCACCATGGAGTCCCCGCCTCTCAGAGTGGTAGGGTCCAGCTCAAATATGGAAGAGATGTCCATGCCATCTGGAACAGGCACCAGAGTGTACATGATCTTCTCCTGTGGAGCTCGCAGACGACCTCGTAATGCTTCATTATCCATGTCGAGCTAGAGCAGGACAGCATTAGAAAGAATAAAGTACCAGCAATGAAATGCAGTGAATATATTACGTTAAGAGAGACCCAGGAGATACCACTGAAGTCAGTTTTACTGATTATCATGAAGAAGTGCAAAAAAGGGTGATATACAGAACCTAACTCATCACTACAGAATTTTAGGCTCTAGGGGCATGTAATTGAAGAATTACAATTACAAAGACGTCCCTGATAGGTGTTACTTTAGTCTGCACAATACTGCCACCTATCGGTGAGTTGGTGTACTGGGCAATGTAACACCAGTTGTGATTAACTGCCTCAAAAATAATCAAACAACCTGCACTATATGAAGACGTATTGATATTTTTGCTTGATCACTCCAGCTGAGTAAAGAAAACATGAAAGTACCTGGAAATTGAAGGGTGCAAAGTCCACCACCTATAGCAGAAAGCAAAGATCCAGCACAGAGGGGAACAAATTAGATTAACAGCACTGTGCAACCAGCATTAAGTTGCTAAGCACTCAGTAGTGAACAGGACGAAGCCTCACCGAGAACCGCTGCTCAGCACTCTCCTCCTCAAAGTCAGGATTTACCTGATAAACACAATCTGAAGTCAAGTTTCATCATTGATTTCAAATTGTGACCACTGCAGCAGGCATTCAGTTTACCAGTACTGCATGTCTCCAGACTAAATATATTAGATCTGGATGTTTATGATTACAACTTAAAGGATATGATACAGTATGCATACTGTATATGCAAGGCAAAGGATGTAGAATTCAAAAAAGTGTGATATAAGAAGTTGACACACACCTCACCCACCTCAGCAGCCAAATAGCAACCTGTGGCTAAGTGTTTAAACCTGAACAGGCTGTTCCAATAGCCTGCGCCTCCCCTACATGGGTCATGGTGGACCACCTGGATATGGAAAAACACATGGAGAAAAGGCATAAGTCTTCGTATAAAGTTGCATTATTTATTTTATTTACTATAATGATATGTACACTAGACTGAGAATGTCATGAAAGACCAAAAAGTGAATTTGATTTTATCTGGAGAACGTGATGTGCTGACCTCAACCTCCCATAGTGCTTTGCTGCTGGTTGCAGAAGTGGCAGACTGCCTGCCAGTGGTTCTGAGAAAAACATATTGCTTCTTCCTATGATCGTCACATGTGAGAAACTTCTCCTGCTCTGCATGGAACAACCGGACTACATCCCCCTGCAATTACATACACCAACATACAAAAGACAAATATAATTACATATATTGTATACAATTATACATAATTAAAATTTTTATTCTCTTGCAATTTACTTTCCTTGACAGCTGCAAAAGCCTGTTCACCTGCCTAAACTGAAAATCCATGAACTCCCTACAGGTTGTTCAGGGCTCAGCTGCCAAACTTTTAACAGGATCCAAGAGAAGGGACTATATGTTGCCTTTCAGTATGTTTTAGATTCAAGATCTTGCTGTTGACTTTAATATAATTTGAATATGAGCCAAAATGGAAGCTGACATCGTTAGGAAAAGGTATTTATGTTGTTCCTGTGGCACAGCTTACATGTAGGGGTCACAGGGCATTTGCAGTTAGAGCTTTGAAGCTATTGACCAAGTTGCCTAAGGTCAACAGAAACAGTGTTTTAAGTCTCTTCTCAAAACATTCTTGTACCAGAGAGCCTTCCCTGTTTTTTCTTGATTCTTGTCAAATGTCCTTTGGTTGATTTTATTGACTGATTATTGACAGATTAACAATCATTTCTCATAATGTGGTTTTATCATGTGTGGTATATGCTACTTGGTCAGTAGATAAAGCTGCATTACCTGTGAGAATTTGTAAAAGTTGATTACAAATAGTTGATGTCATATAAAAAAAAGTTACTTACCCCTTTGAGTATTGTTTCCTTGTTGTCACTCCATTTCATGAATAGAACAACTTTCCAACTCGTGTTGCAATTTACAGAATTAACCTGAAATCAGAGAAGTGAACAGATGTGTGTTAACAACAAACAAAAACAGTTTTTTTATCATTATCAGAAAATGTAGACTTTTCAATGTAATTTAAGTGAATAAAATGCAAAACTATATTTTATCCTATATAATGCACGGGCCTGTAACATGACAAGTGATCATATACTGTACCTCATTGCACCCTGGGTTGTCAACTAACTGGTGGCTGCTGGCATGTAGAGGCTGTCCTGCATTCACAGGGTTAAGGACAACTTTGTCTCCGATCACAATCTGCAGAGGCAATAGAAATATACATGTGATGCAGTCATTTTAGATAAGTTAAGCAACATCAAAAAGAATCTTTTATTTTCACTCAGAAGCAAGACATGATATTGTAGTGCGATATAAAATCTTTTCAATTAACAGCTTTGAATACACTCATTAAGTGAAAGGAAAGAAAAATATTCTTGTAATGACATTATGTACTGCTGATCTGTCCTGTTTTTAAATTCAAAACCAGAAGTATGTCACATCCAGGCATCTTTCCTCCTCAGGTGAAAATGAATGGTGTATGGGGGACGAGGTTTTTCTGGATCCTACAAGGCTACAGATGAGCACTAGGGGGAGGTTTGGACCATGCTCAGTGTAAAATAATTGGAGAATCAATGAAGTGAAGCCTTGATCCATTTTAGGTTTAGGCATCTGTAACTTGATTATATATTCGTTTTTAAACTTATAGCACATACTTACTTACTACTTCTACAAGAGAGCCACACAATGCTGGCAAGCAGCTGAAAAACGATTGTCTTTTTACTGTACAAGAAATACATTTAAACTAAGTTGCAAACTATGTTGTTCAGTCATGGAAAAATGGGTCACTGACCAAAAGTTTTTTTTGTTTATGAAATTCACACTTTAACACATTTCATGTGATATGAGATACATTATGAGTTCCCCTTTACCTTTAATTGCCAATAGATTTGCTTTTTCAGGTATTGAATAATCTGGTCCCCACATACTTTATGTGAAAATTCATGGTACTAAACATGTTTGGAGGGACTCTTGGTCAGTATGTCTTACTGGGCAAGTAATGAAAGTTCACTTCTTAGTACTGTCAAAAGAAAAAAAGCTGATTGTTTTATCGACAATGACACTATCCAAAAAACAACAGACAATCATACACACATTTTTAAAGATAGGCAACCATCAATCGGCCAGCAGCTCCTCCTGCTTGAAAAGTTTAGCATAATTAAACAAAAAGGACAAACAAAAACGGCAGCCTGAACTGGTATTCAGATTGTCTTAATTGCCTTGCATCATTCTGTCTTTTAAAAATAAGGTAATTGCGAGTCCATGTGACTACATCTGAGTATATGTAATAATTGGCATAATTATCTCGAATCCAACAACCAACTCTACCCACACTGTCTCCCAGGGATCGCAGCTTGTAGAAAGGCTGGATGTAGAACCAGGATCCTTCATTTCCCGCTGAGTCCAGTGTGACTCTCATTGCATTCTTCTCCAACAGCGCAGGTAAACGTTTGTTCACTGTCAGGTATTTATTGCTTTTCAAGTGCAGCAACTGTTGGCAAAAACGGAACATCATTACATGATTACAAGATTCTTGGCTTCTATCAATGTCATAATGCAGACAGCGGAAATAATCAAGACAGATAGAAAAAAGGAGAAAAATACTACATGTCACAATCTGGCACAACTGGAACACAGGGAACACTTCACTGAAAATGCAGAATATCCATAACTGTTTGGTATCTTTATTTGTTCTAATAAAATTATTTAAGTACTTGAAATCTCTTAATGTTAAATTATTCTCATGACCTCCGTTGGTTCACCCATTTTCTCAAGGGCTCCCACACCTGTCAAAAATAGTCTATTACTAACTAGACTGGAACCATATCAGCTTTGCATATCTCTGGGGTTGACTTAACAAAATTGCCACCTTAATCCACCAGAGACATACTGTATGTTGTTAGAGTGAGGAGAAATTATGAGGCCTGGATGCAAAATGCCGAGTGCAGTTTTAGATATTAGATAAAATATGTAAAATCATCCGGAAATTCAATACCAATATTATTTTTTTTCCAGAGCAAACCTGAAAGCAATGGATAGAAACCAAATACAAACGTAATGCTGGAGTTTGTACAAGTGTACTGTTTCCCCTGTGAATGTAATAGAATGAGAATGCCATTTTTGGTTTCATATGATCTCAAACCTGTATGCAAAACACTGCTGAGCAGTGAGCAAAGCAAGATAAGACATTACAACAGACAACCTGACCTGAAATTATTCAAAACTCTTCTGTTGTTAAAACAAAACTGCAGTAATTCAAAGCAAACAGTTTCACACAGCAGTACTAACCAAAGCACCTTATCTAACAAGTTCCTGAACGCACCTGGATGACATTTCCATACTGGATAACTGTTCCTAGCAGCTTGCGATTTTCAGAGTCATTCTGCTTCTTTTCCAGGTCAGCAGCATGCTGCAGTGCAGTACAGAGCAGACATGTTCAGTAACCATGCAGTCATCAGAGGGCAGATATTTTCAATACATCTTCTGAGGAAAAATACGCTATATACACATTTCACATCTATATATTTGACTAATTTTCACAGTAATGCCATAAAAGGGCAGAGAAATGACGGTGAAGAGGACACATACATGGAGTTTGTTGAGGAGGACTGTGTCAGTGGTATTGTTGCCTCCAGGCTTTGCTGCCTTCCAGAACTGTTTCTGTGCTGAATATCTGTTCATAGGACACAATCTGAAAAGGCAGTCTGTGGAAATAAGATAGGAAGAGAAAGTTACAGAGCCAAACCTCAGTATTTAGTATTTTTCTCCACAAATATACATGCAACTCAAAACTATCTGACAAATCAGTGGTTAACTGTAGTAATATAAGTAAAGGGGTAAAAAAAAAACAAAAAAAACCCACCCTTGCTGTACTGCTGTATTCCATGGTAACACATGACATTCACAATGTTATCAGTGATAACAGCCACTTTTACAGTCTCAGTTGTAACAAAATGAGAGCTTGTGTAATTATAATAAGAAGAGAGTGAATTCACTTTAGGATACAACGCAGTGCATAATGCAAAAATGACTAAAAAAATACTTAAGATATACCCAGTGTGACCACATATACATATACAGTTTGCTTTAGAATATTAAAAGTATTTGACTCTATTTAGACAATGGTTCTGGGCCAACTCCACAAGGTCTGTTTTATACTAAATTAGAAATATTGGCGGAAGAATTACAACACTTTTTCCCCTTCAACATAGACAGTTCTAAGAAAGAAAATGCTTATCAGCTGCTCTTGACTTGGATTTGCAGTAAATAAGTCAACAAATCCAAATTATTGTGATCATTTCTTTATTTAGCTTCACTATTGGGCAAAAGTATTCATTTATACACAAGGAAATACCAGTATATATTCCAAATGGCATTGAAATTTATTGAGCATAGTGATACATAAATCATTCTAATTAGCCCTTTTTGAGCTCCAATTTTGTCCATTGTTCATGTAAAAGTGACAAGACCATCAAAGGCCCCTTGAGGGATTACAAGCAGTAATGCTAAATAACAAAACATATTTCATAACAACTAAATAGTGAGATAACAGATAGACAGACAACATTGCTAATTTAATTTGACAACAACAATACTACTGTTAACATTCCACCCACACTCAGTTCAAAATCTCCTGCCAAAACTTCACACCTTAACTAGCACACAGAGTACATATTGTATTTTAACAATTAGTCTAGACATTTGGACTTCCAAGTTTACTGACTCATATGTCCAACAAAAACATATTGTTTTACGCAACCGCAAACAGCATGAAAGAATGCTACAGTAATTTGCCTTTGTCGTGTATCGCTGCATCCAGTGAACTCTGAAATTCAGGATATGTTAAAAATTATTCATTCATTAGCAGGACATACACTGCGTATACAATAACTCTATGCTAACTGATACAGCGGAGCTGATGAGCTATAGCCAAGATAAAAATAACCACTCTAGCATTCTTCAGAAATGGGGCCAACACAAGAGATTCTGGGGAATAAGCATCATGGTGCACAGGGTGGAGGAGAAGGCCATGGACAAATGAAGAAACTGGGGCACTGGGAGAACATGTGTCTGCCAGGGATGAGTAATTGAGGTTATGGGAATAAGAAGAAAGTAAATTCGGAAGTATGTGGATGCCATGGGCAGGGAGGTATTTAGCATAGGCTAAGTTTACCAACGAAGGAAATTTTTAAATAGCTTAAGTGTGCTATTAATACTCAACATGGAGAGTAGGAATTAGTCCTGGTACACTTTGCTTCCATTTAACACTGGCCTTGATAAGAGAAGTGACACTGCAGCCGGTCTAATGCTAAGCTTAAACAAATCACCCTCAATACCAACTTGAAATTCTTCTCAGCTGAATCCAAATTTTTAATTACTCCATAAGGTGTAATGTAGAAACAGTTTTCATCATTGTTAAATGCATACTATGCAGGATTTTCCAAAAACAAATGTTTAAACTTCAGAATGTCATTAAATAAAAATATTCTAGTGTAATAGAAACAGTTCAGCAATGGGGAACATTAAGTGCCTGATTATTAGTAGTTGACAAAGGTTACTTGCAAGTTGGGACACAGTGGGCCCAGGCCTTTAAAGTGCATTTGGCCATTTTTTTTTTTTAACTTAACTAGGCACAGATTGGAAAAAAAAATTGGGCTCAATTTAACCTTGATTGTGCTCTTACAAGCGCAGAGTATAAATGTGCCACTGTATGAAATCCATTTTTTTTTTTTTAACTAACTAGGCACAGATTGGAAAAAAAAATTGGGCTCAATTTAACCTTGATTGTGCTCTTACAAGCGCAGAGTATAAATGTGCCACTGTATGAAATAATGTTATATTGATTTATTAAAAATATTATACATATGTAAGCATGTTTTAGTCAAGTGCATGTAAAACAAGCCTACAGGTGATTTATTCATGAATGTGTGTCCACCAAAGCAGGAAGGATTTTTATAGTAAACATGATTCTAGATTCTAGAAATATTTTTTAACAATAGCCAGTTAGCAGAAGAGTTTATTTTTTTGTGAATCAATCCTTTCAGTTTGTATAAACTTATGAAGGAAAGGTAGGCTTCAGTTGTTTAGTGACTTTATTAGTGGATTATGCTTCTCTGAGTCAGAATTTTATATAATATTTAGTATTAGCATGATAGTTGAGAGTACTGTTAAGCTGGAGGGTTACAATAAATGCACACAGTAGTGCGTGTGTGTGTGTGTGTGTGTGTGTGTGTGTGTGTGTGTGTGTGTTTTCTGTGCATCAGGGAGAGCAACAGCGAGAGCTATGTGGGGTTGTTATGGGCTCATGTCAGATAAATTTGAAGTATGGCAGAGCTATATAAGGTATGAAGAACACAAGCCAGGGCAGGCTTGAGCTGGCTTTTAAGCTTTTCAGCCCATGCAGGGTTCTAGTCAACAGTAAATTTAGTTGAAGCAGGGTTACTCACCTGTTACTGATGTTTTATCGTTATAAGCCAGAGCTTTGAATATGATTTGAATAGCTCAGTTAGGAAAGAACAAGTTGCTGCAACGAAATACTGTGTCTAAATAAACTGCGCACTGTACTACTCCTCAACAATTCATTATGTACTCTCCTAGTACAGAAAACTCGCATGTAAGACTCATGAGTGTCAGTTCTAGGACAGACCTGAGTAATAATCCCACTTTACCTGCTGTGAACTGACAAGCAGTGTGTAATCACGAGAACCACAAAATCAAATGAACACTTCGACTGTCAGAACAATCAACAGAACATCTGCCTCTTTACAAAACGCGACTTACAGGGAGTGACTAAAAATACAGAATCACCTCAGAGATGTACTGCCATGCAGTTTTTATCAGTTTTGTAGTATTGTATGTCTTGACACAGGCCGAGTTGTGTACTGGACCACAGTATTGAAAAGTGCATTATTTCATCATGCATGATGCTGCATCATGCTGCAATCTCATAAAAATACAGCCTTCAGAAATAACTATTACTATAAAATATTTTTTTTGCTACCCTCAATAGTTAAAATGCTTTCATAAAGGTTGAATTTTATGACGTCATCATCCTCCCCTTCACACATGCCATGTAAGAGTATACTGTACTGTATATGGGGTCCAAAGCCATCTGTGCCAAACAGCTTAGAGCAGTGGTTGCTAATTTTTAGATGCACTCCAACAGTCCTTATTTCAAATTGGATGTTGTTTTACAGTCCTATTTAAGTTGATACAATGGTGGAAGTTACAATATACTTATAATACTTTATTTTAATGTGTTTAGGTGAATTTGGACAAAACTGTATCCCTACTTCAGTCAAAAGGAGTTTGAACTCTCAACTTTATTTTTTTCAAAGTCAACGTCAATTGTATTATCAATTCTGCATTATGTACAGGACATGAAGTACAAAGGATCATAACCCTGTTTCTCTTCAACCCACACTGAGGGCAGATGCAAGAAAGTAAAAGAGTAAATAAGAAATAAAAGATAATACAAAACAGGGACAAAAATGGCATGTGACAAAGGTTAAAAATATGCAGAGTATAAAAACACCAAGATAAATCCTTCTGTACAATAGGTATATATAATGTAGTACAAACACGGTTGGCCCATATTCGCATTATTTATATTTTATATTATAGCTTGCTGGCAAACATGTTTTCATGGTCTCTTTACTCCAGTAACACATAACCTAAATGTCATTGCTGATTCAATATGTTTATGCACTCTTTTAATCAAATCATACATTTTATTATTTAAAATTAGCTGAGGTACATTACAATCTCCCCATGTACTCCCAGCAACTGACAACTTGTATGATATGGGACAAATCTCCTATTTCATATTTTCATCCTCATACAGCAGGATGTGTTTGAAGACCCGCTGGGTCCACAAACACACAAAAAACAAACCCACAGTTGTCAATAGTGGTTCTCAGTACATCAAATGCACACAGAGGGCACAATACCTGATATTCATCATGAGGCAAAGAACCTGGAAAACATAACACCTACTGCTGTGGGAAGCGGAGACAACACTGAGCCAGTCCAGGAGACAAACAAAAGAGTAAACCCTTCACGCACTGATGAATGGAGGCAAGCTCAAAGTTAAAGTATCCCAAATAAAAATCTGACAAAACACCCAATACACACCCAATCACAGAAAGACGAGATATTCACCAGACACAAACCGATCAAAGAGCAGGAGGAGTAAATATTCCAAGAAAAGTCTTGCTGAAGCAACATTTCCTGTAAATAACTAAGCAGACATACTTTATATGTATGCAGCCTGCTCCATTTTGCCATGCATCTACAATTTATTCCAAAAGAAAAGTTTCTAACTCACCATTTATGATTTAGTGGGTTGGACATCATTAATTACTTGAAGACAACAGCACTGGTACATTTTTGCTCCTCAAAGTGGTAACTATTTACGTAATATACTCCAGGTTTTGATAGATTTAGGGAAAACTGTATTTTCATATTGAGCATGTTATTGTGCTGTGATTTTGTTCAGCTGGCACCTTGGGTAGGTCTCCCTTTTAAAAGAGATCTTGATCTCAATGGAACTTAACTGTAGCGATGTCTGTCTTTTCTTGAATATGAGGGAACTAGATGACACTTATCTTATGGTTCTCAAAGTGCCGAATAAATAGATAAAATAAACTCAACTGCAATGCATCCTTTCACAAATAATGATGGTTACTGAAGACAATCCTCAGATCTCGTTGTGAGCAGTTACAGAACTACTCTGCATCATTGTGAACAAGGAAATATGCATCTACTCATGGATTACAGTGGATTGTTATACTGTGCAATGTACCCATGAATTCTACATTACAGAATCCTAGAATTCTAATAAAATGTAGAATCACAAAAAATACTTGTGAATCACTGACCTTTTTGCCACAATAAATGTTTGCATAACAGCAAAGTGCTCCTGTCACTGTCCTGTCCTGTCCCCTTGTGTAACTGAAAATTAGTTCTTACTCGCTGTTGTTTTCGAAAGAAACTGTATGAGTGCAACAAAGTAGAGTAATATCAGACAACATATGATGTGATGTTGTGAGCTTGAGTTGGAAATATGCTCTCTTGCTGTTTGTTGGCATTAATTAAAGAACAGCAAAGAAGAGAAAATGTAGACTGCTTTTTACCTACAGCCCAGCAAAACTGGAGAATACTACCAGTAAAATAAAGTGTATCCCGATTAGAGACGGTACACGATATATGTCAGGGAAAGTGAATAGACTGTCGGCACAACTGAGTGTCCTGTGCACTCGACCTAGGGGCAAGTCCAAAAATAACATGGACTCAGTTATGTTTATTAGTAATTATATGGAATCAATAACATGTATTCAATACCAACTCTTTGGTAAACAACATTCAACAAACAAACGCAACAATTTAGTCTTTACTCCCATTTTCCATTGGTTGAAATAAAAGCTGTAAGATGTCTTATATGCAAACAAAAGGATTATTTCTCTCAAATTTGGTTCAAATATTCGCTCAATATGTGACATGTCTGGTCTGATGCAGGCCAAGCAAGAGCTGGAATGTTCTCAGCCTCGAGGAATTGTCTACATATCATTACAACTTTATTATAATATGCTGCAACATGAGACATGAGCTGCGGATTATTGGCCGGATGATGGGCAAGAAGATGTGATCACTATTTCTCTGCACATTCAAATTACCATCCGTTAAATGCACCTGTGTTCTTTATCTGTTGATTGTGACTGCCCATGCCATAATCCCGACACCGTCATAGGCTACTCTTCTCATTACATTGACATCAGTAAACTACTTGCCAAACCGTCACCATACCCGCTGCCTTCCATCTGTAAACCAGGATTCGTCTGTGAAGAGAACAGTTCTCCTTCAGCTCCTTCCCTGAGATAGTTTCTGACCAATAGCAAACTAGCTATTTCATCAACTTTCTGTGTGGCTGGCGATCTCTGCGCTCCTGGGCTGGGCTACACCTAGTCAGCGGTTATGAGGCCTGTTTGATTTACTGCCTAATTCTATGACACGATGGTCGAGGCAGCTTATGGTGGTAAAATGAATATTCAGTTCACATTCAACAGCTCTGGTAAACAATCCTGCTGTTAGTATCCCAACAGCACACTTCTTCAAAACTTGTGGCATCTGTGATTTGCACAATTTAGTGTAGCCTTCTATTGTGACCATTCCAAGGCACAACTGTGCAATAAATTTTAACAAATTTGTGGACCAAATTTGAGCAAAATAAACCTTTAGTTTGCTTACAAGAACTCTTACATCTTTTACTTCAACTCAATGAAAATGGGAGCAAAAGTGTTGCATTTACACTTTTGTTTTGTCTACCGGCCAACATGTTAGCTGAGAATTTTGACTTATTTTTACATAATGATGTTCAGCAAGAGAAATGTCTGAAGTTTAGGGAGGAAATTATCTCTTTTCTCTAAAAGAGCAAACATAACAAAGGTGCATCATTTCTATGCCAAAATGCTGGCATGATGTGTTGAAGATTACATTTGTTTCAAATATATGTTTGCTTTTCAGGCTATAGAAGAAAAGAAGAAAAAGTAATTGATGTAACTACTAAAAAACAGTCTATTTATGTTATGTTTTAATTTCTGATTGCACAAGTTTATTTTAATATACATAATGAGAATAAATGCTCAGGAAAATGTCTGGTTCCCAGGCCCATAGCTGAACAATGCAGTTGAATAGCCATGTTATAGACACTATCACTGATTTTCCATGTAACAATGTGTCCATGATCAAGTACACTGGCCATGCAGAGTCCAGCTACATAAAGGTTTCAACCTATTGCTTGTTGTTATACTAGAGTTTTGCTTCTTTTGAACTGTGACAACTCATTTTATAATTGATCCCAGCTTTTCAAATGCAATGGAATGCATCAAGTTTTCACTAGATATTTCACTCGTCATTTTATCATTATTGCAAAAATGCATCTCATTAAATTGAGCAAAAAGAATGCTTCATGATGCATGGTGCAAATATATAATCACAATGGTAAAAATAAAGTATTCAATTAAGTTATTCAAGTCATTTCAGACTGTGATTGTGATGTTAAGATTAACCAACAGTCCTCTAGTCAGTGAGTCTGTGTAAGCATCACCCTTTTCCTGGTTACCATCACGAAGGATGAAAGACAACCACAGAACCAATTATGACACTGATGGGGACATATTAAGTAGGGATGTGCAAGGTTTGTCATATACAGAGGAAACTAAATTTAATCAATTTAGAAACCACATTTTTCCAAGTAAATAGTTATAATAATGGCAATGTGGTTTTCACTAGTTTCTATGTTTCATAATAGCTGCACAGAATTTGCTTGTACAATGTCATGTTGAATGTTTTCTTTCCAAATGAGCATTTCTAAATGCTACATCACTCACCGGCATTTCAACTAGTTAACATACTAATTAGAAATAGGGGATCTGACCAAAAAATAATGCAACAATCTAATAAATCATAATCATAATCCACCATTCAAATTGTGACTTTTTCTTTTTTTTTTTTTTTTTTTTAACTCCTGTAGCCTCTAGTCAGACTTGAAAAATAGCTTATGAAATTCTCAATTTGCACAATAAAACACAATACTGCACAAGCTCCTCATTCGCCATGCCATTAGCTATAACTCACATTGTGATGTTTATCATATGTCATCCAAGAAACAGCTTATGTGAACTTAAAAAATAAAAGTAGGAAGATTGATAATAATAGAGGAATAGTACTATCTCCAAGATAAGTCTGAGACGTAGATTATGGATGCCATGATGACCAGCATTTCCTTTCAATGACCTGCACAATCTTGAAATTTTAACAACAGTAAATAAAGCACTTGAAGGACTGCTTAGTTTAAAAACTGCAAGCATCCTGTACTGTATCCGGAACATTAACCAGTATGAAGCCAAATCACAACTGAGAACAGAAAAAAAACCTGTAAGAATTCAAGTTGGAAAATACGCAGAACTGCTGTTGTCTCTATAAATACTGTTTAGTAAACATATAACAGCAACATTTGTACTGCAACACTCACACGCAACCAGAGAAACACACCACAGGTAGCACAGATGACAATAGATATTGACCTTTCTTTCAAGGACAATAAAGGAGAAGGACCTTCAAGACACCTCTGTCTTTCCGTTTTCCCTATTATTATTCTGATATAATCAGAATCAGAATCATATAGTATCTGTTGTCATCTATGCTGCTTGTTTCTCCATTTGGTGCGTTCGCAGTGGTCATGTTTTCAAATTGATTTGCAAGTGTTTTTTTGTATTTGCATGTGTTTTTTAAGTTGCAGTGTACTCAACTTTCTCACCATTGAAAGCTGCGTCATAATAAATAACAAGGTAAAGATTTAACACAGTAACTTTTAACCTGTCACAACAAATGCAGAATCTAACTAGAACAGTGTCATTACGAAAATGAAATCTAATGTTAGACACTTCAACTGCCAAATATCCTGATTCATAGTATAAAACAGAGCTCAAACATATCATTAGGAAAGAAGCGAGTGACTGTTGGGCCTTACCTCTGAATTTCTTGGGTGGGTTGTTGAGATCGCCTGTGTCTGGCTGTACTACACAGCGGTCATCCACAAGCCTGGGAACATAACCATCATTATGATGAGTCAATCTCTCTATATGCATGGTACTGAAATAGACTTTAAACCTCAACCCTCTAAAAGCTTCCAATTTCTGTAAATAAACTTGGGGTGTTGCAATATACCCCAGTATTGATGAAAAACATTATATTGTAAGAAGAAATATGGATATCATGTTATATGTGTTATATTATATTTATACGTGCGTGTAATATTTGTAGGATAATACTCCGTAAATAATCCTGTGTAGAAGTTGGGCCCCAAGGATTTCTTGATTTTTCAGTGTGACACAAAGACAAACTGATTAACTTTGAATGATGATTTGGATCAATTTCCAAACATGGACATAACTTAAAAAGTACTGGATAGGGTTCCAGGAGAAAAAAAGGATACTCATCTTATATGAGGATAAAATATTTAAATTTTGGAAAACATCCAAATTTGGAAGTGATTTCCAAATTTCAATTTTTTTGTTGTTTGTTTTTTGTCTTCTTGGCACATGAACGATCCAGAGCTGATCTGGATCCTGATAATTGACATTTTCCCAGATCCAGGATCCCGGTACATTTCAATAACATGCGTGGTATTTGTTATCTCTTTTTTTTAGGGCAATTCCATCTGGGTGGTGGAAGTATGCACTCTAAGTGCTTTTTTTCTAGTTTTGGCTGTGATAATGTTGTAGTGAAGATGTTATATTACATCTGCCCTTATATGAACAATTACTCTGAATAATATTATAACAAAATTCTTTGTGAGGATAATTTAGCTAGTTTAAACGTAAGAGTGGATGACATGCTAAAAAGATCTGTTCATTCAGAACTAATTCGCCAGGAGGCAATAAGACAACATGATAGAAGAAAAAGCCTGCAGGAAATAGGCATGGATGTAACAATATTGCATTTAAAATT
>KV751324.1:10243765-10256666 GCA_001698575.1 Mola mola | reverse complement strand
GAAGAACAGAATTTGAGGGCACAATCAGACCTGTTGGGAAACCCCTGAGAATACTGTCAGAAAGTAGATCAGCACAAACACAACTGTTCAGTAGGATGCACTAGTCGGTCTGGGAAGTTGAGTCTTTTTATAGCTCAGGCAGTATACCGCAGTAGCAATGTCAGGTTGAGGGCAGAAACATGGAGTGAGAATGTCTTCTTTATTGGGATTAGCCTTGATTACAATGATGCACAGTTGGACAAAGGTCCTAATGAACAGGACTTTCAAAGGTCATCGGTATCAAAGCTCGAAAATACAATAATGTTATTTATAGTTCCAGACTCTAACCTGTGTTCTTCAACAGGAGTGCTGACAACCGCAGTGTGTGTGTGTGTGTGTGTGTGTGGGGCGAGGGGGGAATAACATGAGGTGACAAATTTGACAAACAAGCTCAGTCATGGCAGCCTCCAAAGTTGCACATTCATTTGTTGCCATGGTGGATGGCGCACTACACTAAACAGTGAAAGAGCATGCTTTCTGAGAGCCGGTAAGTACAAGGGTTTGCCACTGCCTGTGGCCAGTGGCAAACAGAATAGTGGCATGGAAGGATGAGGACTACATAGATGGAAAAAAAACACACACTCTGGAGTAGAATATTGCCAGGGAAATGAGAAGAGGGGTGGGATTGAAAAGTCCAGCAAACCGAGCCCGGCATGCCAGGTATGCTGTCAGAAAGATAAGACAAGGACACTCACATCAGTGACTGCCCTCTCCCTGACTGCATGGTCTTTGAACCTATTCTACTCTGAATGTCCTTTTTCACTCATTGCCTACAATTAGGGCGGAGGGAAAGATCCAATTACGTAATTAAATGGTGCTCAGCAAGTAGCAAAAAGAGAGTAATTTGGGCTAAGATACTTAAGTGAAAACAGTAAAAAATTATTAACTTCTTGAATTTTTGGAAATATATTATTGTTCATTTGATGCCAGCAAGACCCAAAAATGAAATGAAATGAAATACTTCACCTGTTCTGAACATTCAACAGGTGAAAACATTTTTTGCAAGCAGACAGTTGATAGAGTCATACTGGGTATGACAGGAACTTCCTGAGTGGTCGACAGCCATGATGGGACAGGGTTCGTCACTTGGTGAAACACATGACTGTGTGAAGGATATCACTAACTAGGTTCAGAATCAGCTTGCAGCTAATGTCAGTTCCAACAGGTTGAATTCTGTTTATACACAGTGTTCCACCTTTTGTGGAATCAGGGTTTTATTTAAAATGGAACCTTGTGAAAAGTGGTACGGTAAGGGTGGCCATTTCCACAACACCCGTATTGGGCATAGCCAAAATATTTGCAACACATTAAACTCAGTGTGTACTACCTACTACAATACAGTATGCTGTCAAAGATAACAAGGGTGATTCTGAGATACTGAATACATTGGAAGACAATTTCATCTTGCGTATATCATGATATATAACTGAAGAAAAAAAAAAAAGCGGAAATAGAGAATTGAACTCTTGTCAACTGCTCTGCCAGTTTGACAACATTTTAACTAAGAACAATGTTTAAAAGGTTCAGGAGAAAAACAGAACCATTTTGGAAAGGAAGGCTAGAAGTTTGCCTCACTGTTTGAATGGGTGCAATTCAGCTTGTTACAAAAACTTGTCAATTTCTGACAAGCATGTTGCACACCCTCCTCAAAGTGAAAATATCTTTGTTCAGTGGGAAAACACTTGGTCATATCTTTGTTTTATGTATTGGTCATCACTGAAAGAGGCAGATCTTTTTCTTTGATGCAGTCTACATGTGTCTGGACAGAGTAATGTGTTAAGACATTCTTGCACCAAACTTTCGCTTTCGTTTTTCCACACATCATCTCTTCTGCAATAGATGAATCTCTGAAGATACTTCTCAACCTTTACTCCACAGTCTGCACCCCTGCTTGACTGGTGATGAGAGGCACTTGGGGTTTGTCTGTTATTTTTGTGCTTGTCTGTGCAAGTATGTTTGTCAATGGCACCTTTTCCATGGCTACTTACCATATTGCAACAACACAATATGTAACAATCATGGAAGTCATCCTTACTCATTTTGCTAATAAATCCAAGCTCTTTCTTCCATTCAGGATTACATGAGGTCCTTCATATTGCCATCTCTATTAGTCATGACAGAGCAGCAACAACATTGTGGAGTCACAGAGTGTGGGTGTGTCTACCTTTTTGCACGCATGACAATGGATGTGACAAGACAAACCTCAACAAATCCAATCTTTGTTTACATTTTTAACCGATGAAAGAACAGATATTTATTTGACACTGCTTCCAGCTTTCATTTGCAAGAGCTTAAAGAATGTTAATATGCTACATTTAATCGCATCTCAGGAAAGGAGGATAAATGGCTGCACCTATAGGAGGACACAGTGTCTCATGTCCGGACTGTCCGCCCTAAATCCGGATGGATGGCGACCCTAGTTATAGTATTTATAAAATATATGGTGCTGCCAACTTTGTTAAATATGAGTTGTTACAAAATATACTAGGTCTCAGAAAGTGATTATTAAAGTATACAAAAAGTGGAAGTAAAAAGCATAGCACTATAAGCATAGCAAAATAAATGCTTGTGTCAATGTGTCTAAAGAGGAATCATTCCGGATGAAGGGGCGGAGGAAGTGGGTAATCTTCTATCTTTAAAAAGGAATCAGATGACTTATTGTTCACCATAAAAGAAATATGCTAATGCTGATACCAAGCAAAGAGGGATGAAAGCCATCAATTATATGTTCATCTATTATCCTGCTGACTTAGCCATCTCTCTAGCTTGTAAAAACAACGACCATGTAGACATTTACTGTGCTTATTTTGTAACCTGTAATGTGTTATAGCTGTGTATCTACACAGTGGGACAATATTATCTTAAGCTCCGTCCATCCATCCAACCATAAAAGCCAATTGAAATCAAGTAGAACTAAGTAGTGTGGATTAGGAGGCAGTGAGAGGGTCATTAAAAATGAGCAGACTTACCCTAAAGTGCTGATAAATCCACTGGTGGTGCCTTCTGCGTACAGGGAACATACGTCCCCAATATGCAGGAAACTGGACAGCTTGTCCGACATGGTTCTTCAGCGTTGGCTACACCTGCAAATAATGGCAGCAAAGGTCATCAAAGAAGTCACTGACACAGCTTATTCAAACCATCATTAAACATTTAATTCAAATTAGCTGATCAACAGATATTGACAAAAATGTGATAATCCATTATTCATGCAGGTCGTGTCTTAAGAAAAACTACCACACATTTGCCTCATATGGCTCCATGTTCAGGTACACACAGGTTGCCATTTCCTGATTTAGTTGGAAGGAAATTGTAAATAGCATTAGTTACTGCAGTGATTCTCAACCTTGAGTCACAGCATTCTTTTGAGATGTTTGAAACATCAAGTCATCCCTGAGAGAGTGAAAGAGAGAGAGGGGTAAATGTCTCCAAAGGGGAATAATGTTTCAGAAGTTGATAAGATATAGGTAGATAGTTATGAGGGGGGGATTTGTAATGTATTTGTAATGCGTTTTCCTATGACTGCAATGTTAGAATAATTTTTAAAGTCACCCCTGACAAAGCCAAATAGCACACTGGTTGAAAAAGACTTGGTTGCAGTAGGTATCCTCTGAATACCCAACATTACTTCTGTGACAGTTACTTTGCAGCCTCAGGAGTCTGAGCACCACCAACTATTAAATCATGATCATGATGTGCCTATTAGTAACATTAGTAACAGATATCTAAACTGTAAAGATAATCTTTATTAGCGTCTATTAATGTGTACTTATCATTTTGTTAATATCTCACTCTAAATCTAAAGCATTAACATTCAGCTAACAGAGATGGAGCTGCTGAACTTCACAGTTTAAGCTAACTTATACCGAACTATACCGTCGTAATTTAACGTACCAGGTTGACAGAATACAATGTGAGCCAACGTTACAGAGGAGAGAAGTATACAGCCATTTTTGTCACTATATTAACAGACACTCAAGCCCCAAATATGAAACTTTTCATAAATTAAACGGTTATGTTATTGGTTCGTGAAGCTGGAGGTCATATTTATCCAGATTCACTTCATACAGCTATACACACGTACATAAGCTGTACTTTTGACAGACTAGCGTTTTGCCAATGTCAAGAAGCCCGATTTAAGTGTTTTGTGACATTTTCGAGGGCAACAAACATCTCTTCTAGCTAAAAAAAAATAAAAAAAAAAATAATAATAATAATAAATCAAGTCGGCTCATTTTTTTTTTTTTTTTTCCTTTTTGTCTGTTTTTCAGCCCAACAGCAGCAGCAGCGGCACAACAGCAATAAAAGAGCGTGTGGGCTAACAGTCACTTCCTCGACAGGGTATCCTTTACAGCTCAGTGACAACATGAACAATGCCCTTGCCAGACAACCACACACGAATACGAAGACTCTTACTTGGCAGAAATGAAAGAAGGTGTCAAAAAAGAGGGAGAAAGAGAGGAATAGCCGTGTGAAGAAGTGGGTCAGCACAGGATGATTTCCACAGCGCTATCCTCGGTTAAGTCCATGGTAGTGAAACTCCAGGTGAGAGCAGGCTGAGCTGAGTTATCTCTGACAGCTAAATGCGTCCTCGGCAACAACCCGCTTCTTACCTCCTCCACATGTCACAGAGGACACGCCCCTTTCGTTATTATTTATACTGCCGTGATGCTCTCTGGGTGATGGAGTCCTGCGGGCACTTCCACCTGTAGAGCACTTAACTCCCGTAATCCAAAGGGCATTATTGTTTTGGGTATCGATGGTTTTCATTTATTTTATTTCAACAATATAAAAAAATAATGATGAAAATTACAAACAGTTTTCAACTATTTTTATGAAATGGCTTGGCTCTTGTGATGTTTTGTCTGGATGTCAGTCCATTACCGACTTAACTACTTATTAAAGACTAGTCATGATCAAATTAAGATGGAATTTAGGAGAGCCCTTCAAAAGTGACGCCATTGGTTGCTGGCTTCAATATAGGTCATAAATTCTGCCCAATCTTGTTAGAAATGAGTGGTTCAAACTAAATATTACAGTACATGTAAAATATAACATTCCCAGCAATGGTTTTTGACATTTTAGGTAATTCTTATCTGGTTCATTAATGTTCAAATGTTTGTTTTTTTCTGCTAGTTTATGTTGGATTAGTTTTAATTAGTAATTTGATGCTATAAAATTGGGGTACAATCTCTCTTATAAATCACAAGTAGCTAACACTTTCCATTCATAAAATGGATGAAAGACAACATAATACAAAACTTATGTTAGATCATATGGAGCATGCCTGTCCAAGTACAAATAATAATTCCTTCATCTTTCACATGTTTTTGAGTGTAACAAACAGGTCTCTTGATGAATAAGCACAAGTCACTGAAGGTTATTGTCAATTTGTACATTATTTCATACACAATATACAAGTATGCTGTCAAAAACAGAAACATGCAGAAAATAGAGGGCCCTGCTGTTCCTGTCAAAGAGTGAAAGGATGTAGCACAAAGACATCAGTTGTGCAAGCAGGCTGCTGTCAGAAACATTGATTCAGCCACTGACATTACCAGAGCTGTCATGAGGGCACACCTGGGGAGTCTATTCATTTCATACCATATTCTTTCTTTCTTTCTTTTTTGGACATACATTACATAGCATGTTGTGACTTTCCCACTGACCACCAGGTTTCCAAGTTTAAGTTTCCAAGTCAAAGTTCAGAAAGTAAGTGTTGGAAAGCTTGTATTACAACTTTGAATGATCTGGTTCATTTCCACTTGACCCATTAAAACCACAGTGACATTTTCGGCAGCTGGAAATGGAAGAGATAAAAATATTTGAAAGCATCACATAATACTGAACTGACACATGACCTGCCTCATGGATATAATTAAGTACAGACAGATCATTCATGATAACTGCCAACTACAATATGCATGAGAAAGAGCACTTTCATCGCTAAAATAGATTTAGTGAATTGGACTAAACCAACTGATGAGCTCCTAATTTGGTTTCTTAGCTACATAATCTAAAGGGATAGTAAGAGTGGAGCAATGAAAGTAAACTAGTGTCCATTACCATGAAAATTCTTCTCTTTCTCCATTCCACATCTGCTTTTCACTGGAAAGAGAGGGGTCTTTAAGATGCCGTAGGATAAAATTTCCATTCCTGTTCTAATGTGCTGTATTTCAGATGTAGACATAAAATCCTGTTGTGATGCGATGCAGTGGAGAGAGAAAACAAACATGAAATATGTGGTGTCTCTATTTCCTCTTATTATATAATCAGTCATTAATAGCAAGCTTTGTCAGGGATGACGGCAAAAGCATATTTAAAGCATATTCTTATCACAGCATCCATTGTAAATGACTACCCTTTGTTCCACTGAAGGAATTTTCAGGCCTCAATTTAATATGAATACGAACCACAGAGTGCCCAGTTGTCATGGATACAGGTTAAAGACGACCAAAGAGCAAAAGATGGGTTGAACTGCATAAAATTGGACACTACTAATGTGTTTGTCAGTCACAGCAATTGCGATACCAGACAAGGTTATGAAATAATGCCTTTTTTAATTTCTCAGTGTTCTACTTGTTTCATCAGAGTAACCTGCCATGATCTGAAGAGCCTGTGTACTAGAAGATCCTCCCCCCGACAGCAATAGCAGAAAACCACTTATATAGACAAACGGGATGTAAAGGGTATGGGGACAGTTTTCTTTCCTACATACTGTAAGTGTCATGAGCAAAAGTGAAGTGGGAGGGAGAATGACTCACCGTGATTGATTGTCTGACTTGCAGCTGACTTGTTCTTTTTTCTGTTTGTTTGTTTTGTCTTTTTTACAGCATTTACAAACAACTAACAGGAATTTATGAGAACAGTATCTGCATACTTATAAAATGTACCAGAGACAGAGGCATGACAAGCTGCAGTGACCATTTGTGTGGATGCACGGATTGTGAATTCACTGTGTGAGAGTGATTATGTTCATGTGCAGATTCAGGCCTTCCCTAAGCAGTGGTGTGTGGGCACAATGGATGGTGGTTTTCTCGTCTGAGGTGCAGAAAGTCTTCTGTGTGGGCCATGCCTGCAAACTATTCTGTACATTTATCACAAATGTCAAAGTCAAACTAAACAAAGCCTAGGCCTACTCTGTTTTCATTATTCTTCATTACTTTGGATTTCATGTCAGAGATCACTAGGAACCATATGGAGCAGGGTTGCATTAACGGATCGAAATGGAGGGCTCTGTGGCTTTAACTCTGTAGGACATGCTTTTAACTGCAGTGCTGGATCACAGATGCTGCGACAAACCATAGATAATGGATTATTTGCAATTCCAAGCTACATGTAGAGCACCAATACATTTTTTTTAAGTTCAGTCATCTCTTCTTAAAAAATATTCATTCCATTTGACAGTTGGAGCTGTGACAGGTGGCAGAATGAGTCAAGGCTGTCTCCAGATTAACATGTGGCACGCACAGCTGAAGGACAGAACGTTGTGGCATGAATGAGTTTGGCATTAAAAAAAAAACCAAACTCTAATGTATGCTGTGAGCACAGCAACTTCCAGAGTAGTGTGAAAAGAAGGTCATACGAACAGAGTCTATGGTCCGTTCTTTGTCTGCCAACCTATTGGAATCGCTGACAGGCATGTGATGTCATTAATAATCTGCTAATGACTTCAACTCCCTGGAGACTGGAGACAGTTGAAGAGTCAAGGCTTAAGAGGTGTTCAAAGATTGCACACAGGACTCACAGACTGGGCAAGTTGACTGACACATAGTTATTAGGCATTACAAGGAACTGCATTCAAACATAAAGCCAGAAGTAGGATCATCAAGTATGCATGAGGAAAGGAAAGACTTTCTGTAATTAACTTGCAGCCTTTAAGTTGACATTCACGCTGATACAAGCAAAGTCCCACCTCCTGTCTGGCCTGCAGGACAACAGGTATTGATACAGCTATCTAGTATAAGGCAGAGATTTACCACACTAAAAATAAAACACAATTATGCTGTCATAATGGCCTGCATATTCCCAGTGGAAATAATCTGATTAGACTGGCTGCAGATATATTCTAATTAGGCCTCATGATCTGGTGCCATAATTCGTTACCAGCGAAAGAAAAATAAGTTGCAGGCTAGATCTTTTATCCCAAAATGCATTAAAATGAATGAGCTATAATTATTCTCAAAACTCTTCAAAACAGGTGGTGCATCAGCAAAACAGAGCGCACACTACAAATGGCACACTACATTCAGCGCTGTTTATAGGCTCTCAGAGAGGAGCATCACTTCAGCTAATCCCCTTGGTTACGGTATAATTAAAATACTAGACCATGCAAATATGCTATGTGTAATGATCTGCCAGGTGGTTAATTTCTGGAGACGGACATGACCAGAGATTTTTGGACACATGTTGCTGTTTAAACACTGTTGGAGCAAATCTGTCAAAAGAAAACAATAGCCAAAGGGCCTGTGGTCTGAAGTCACCTATGTAACCTGCTGTACTGTACATGCTCTATAAGCTGCTTTAACTGCAGCTAATCTGTTAGGATCAGCTCAGTTTGAGGACTCCCAGCCTCACTTTTGCTATTTTTTTTTTTCAACTACCTGTTTACCTAAGTAAGAGTGTGCATTTTAAATTGTTTCTAATATACACATATCAAAAGCAAATTGAGATGCAAACATGTCAAAATCATATCGCAGATACAGACTTACTTTTTCGAAACCATTTTTGATTAAACGCACACAACAAAATGTAAAATGTAAAATGTAATAAAATGTAGCTACTTCATAACCAATAATGTAATAACAATATAATATAGATGATCTTTTCATAATAAACATAGAAGTATGCGTTCACTGCTGCAGAGGGAAGGCCGGACTGGTAATGAGATTGATGGGACAGGAACAGTTGGACTAACTAATTTGTTCATAGATGATGGTAGTCTGCTGCACAAGGTTTACAAACTGTAATTTAGATATGCCTCTTCAAGACTGTAGAAGATTGAGTCACTGCATAAAATTATTATTATTGTTATCATTATGAACAGGGTACAGAAAGTTATAAATATACATCATTTTATGTAAGCTAAAATGATTGAAGCTTTTTACTGCTTTAATTCTAATAATAATGGCCTACATCTTAAAAAAGAAAATTCAAATTATTCGTTTTTACTGTAAGTCATTACTATCTAAATTAAATTATGAAAAAGATGAAATTTTCTTTGATAATCTCCTTTAGCCCCTTCTTATATAGTAAAAGTTAAATCCTTTATAATACAAAACAAAAGCAAAGAATTACATTTTGCATAAAGACAAAACAAACAAAACAACACAAGTAAATCAAGGCACCTTGCACTGAGTGTTCCAGGTTATTCCAGGTGATTTATCTTGTATCAACCGAATAGGTAATTTTTAAATCTTTGTTTTAACATAGTTACTAATTCACCCTCATGTCTTTGTCAGGGTCCGGAAGTGTTAAGTGTCTGTGTGTTAGGGTCTTTCTGTGTTTACTGTTTTATTTTGAAGTTTTGTTTGCATCTTAATTACTATGTCCCGTCAAGTCTTCTCCCTCAGGTGTGTATGATTGCCTCTCCTCCCTAAAGTGTTTCATTTGTGTTTAATTGTTTACCTCTTCCTTGTGTATTTAAACCCTGTGTTCCTGTGCCTGTGCCTGTACCTGATAGTCTTCACAGCTGTGCCACAAGTTAACTCTTTTTTATTGAGATGTGTTTTTACGTTTGTCCTTACAAATGTTTTTTTTTTGTTTTTTTTTGGGAACATACTAATATATATATTCCCCTTAGACTGTGTATATTTCCTCTCAGATTGTTATGACAACTATTAAAAGGGGGAGTTGTCAGGCTTTCATGAAAGTCATTATCAGTATCTTAAGAAAATTCAATCAGGAGAGACTACGTATATAAAAGAAAATGACAGAAATAAAAGTAAAACTGAAGTGTTTCTTTTATTGTGAACTTAACAAAATAGTCTCTGCTGCTTAGACCCTAGCAGGATCTAGATCACCAAAAGAACAATCTGATGAATAAACTTAATCCAACCAATAGGAGATTTCCCACTGGAGACTACACACTGGTGGTGATGATGAGGAATGGGGCTGGATGCCTGAGATGAAATGTTCTGATCCGAACACTTGATTAGAGATGCCAGGCATTAACAGAAGAGGTGGTGCAATGGTGGTGGAGGTGGGCTATGTCGGTCAGCAATAACAGCTGAGAGACAGCAAGGAGAGAGGACATTTAAAAGTTTGGTGGTTGATTGGCTACAGTAAAGTGTGTCGGTTTGTGATAGGGTGAGGTGGGGAATGATGTGGTAGAGTTAATGTATTATGAAAAAATCTGCTAGTGACTTAAAAGGCATGCAGAAGGGTAGTCTTCCTGACTGAACCTTTGTTAAGTTCCATTAATACTCTCTTGCTTTTGAATTTCACTCATCAACATTTAAGTATACTGAAGACTGCACTTCAAAACTGCTAATTTAGAGTTATTTATCCTAGTAAAGGTAGCGTAGGTGTAGATGAGATATGTATGTACAGTATGTGTAGACCTAATGAGCAATGAGAGCAGCGGTGGAGGTGGGTGCCTGGGGTTCTAGAACTTCCTGCTGCAGGTGTCCTGGGCCAAATTTAACTTAACATCTGTCATGGGAGGAGCCATTTTGAAACCCCACTGTGACATCCTTTTCCTTTAAAAGTGATGTGAAGCTGCACGGCTCAACCCAATTAAGCATGAAGCTAACAAGGAAAAAAAAAAAAAAATCAGATCTAGTGAGTGATGACTCACATTTCTAAAAAGCATGCAATCAATGAGTTTACTTCTTTAGAGTTTGCTTTGATGGTGGAGAAGTTTGACTCTGGGTACAGAGCAATCTCATGAGCTACAGTCAGTATAAAGACAGTGCTAATACATGCTATTTTTAAGTCTAGTACTACCAAACAGACATAAAGAGATAATTAGTATACTGCCCCATTTCTTAAAAAAAACGTTTACTCAGGTCAAGTTTTAAAGCCCAGCAAAAAACTAGGCTTTAAAAAAGGCCCCAAATCCCAAATTAAATTGAAAAGGTGTTTTTTAAAACTCTGGAAAGTTAATATTCACCCCACAGTGAAGATTTCAGCACATATAAAGGCAAGAATAACCTAAGAACTTTTGTTTGTCATTCATAGATTTTTGGTCATAGCTCATGAAGCTCTCATTAATGAGGTTAATTTGTCGCCTCTAGCTAAATGGATACTGACTACTCTCAAAGCCTCCTTGTGTATTATTTGTTTTAAAAGATGTCATGATTAACTTAAGTTTGTCTAAGTAGATGGTGACTTATGCTAATATTTTTTCTCACATAACAAAGTCAAGAGTTGAAAACAAAGTCTGAATTTGGACTTGGCCAGCTGAAGCCCAGCAGCTGCTGTTTTTCTGTTTCTTTTTTTTTATTATTATTTGGCAGCAGGATTCAAGGCAAGAAAATCTGCTCCCTCATAAGAGAGGTGCTCCATTTTTGAATAAATGGACTGCCAGTAGTAATTTCTCCACTGGTTACTTACCCTAAAATAGTCTCTCATCCTTCATCAGTGTGATGCATGATTGAATGTATGATGATCCTTATCTTTTCCCCTTTTAAGGTACACTTTCCAAGATATTTAAGTTTAAGGCTAAATGGGGTCCTGAAGCTAAAGCAGGACTCCATAACCCTATATTCAGAAGACACCTTATTTAGAAGAGCACAAATCTACTGCTTCAATCTTGATGAAGATGTGCAGCCTTTACAGCAGCCACAAATAGCAAATACAGGCTAATTGCACTTAATGCGAAGATCAATACCACTCTCTGTCTGTGCAGTAAATATGGAGCTTAAACTTAAACTTAAACGAGGAACTAGGAGGAAACAGCAGCCCTGGTTCAATTCAAAGTTATTACGCTACCAACCCATCTAAGACTCAACATTATGATGTATTTCATTAGTTTAGATTTTAGTTAACCTATTTTATGTCTTGGCTGGAAGCAAAACTGCACTGGTCACTTTGCAATGGCCATGTCAAAGTTTCAGGATTAAGATAGGGGTTTTATTTTAAGAGCTTCTTGCAAAAACTGGGGGCTAGGTAAATTGGTCACTCTAAATTGCCCGTAGGTGTGAATGTGAGTGTGGATGGATATTTGTTTCTATATGTCAGCCCTGTGATGAACTGGCGACTTGTCCAGGGTGTCCCCTGCCTTCGCCCGAAGATGCTGAGATAGCCTCCAGCCCCCCGCGACCCCTAACGGGATAAGCGGTAGAAAATGGATGGATGGATGTGTCCTCTTGTGCCTCATCTTTCTTCACACTTCCTGACATTGTTCTTTTTCCTCCTTTTTTTTGATTTCATGTGTGTTGCTAACCTTGCGTGTTGTTAACTCTTGTGTCATCATTCTAATGTTTCTCAGTGTTTTGTTTGCTTATTGTTTTCTATTTTTTTTGCACTGTATCTGCTTGTTTCATTTAGGACTTTTGATAATTCCTTGGCTCTTTTTTGGATCTCTTTGCTTATTTTGACTGATTACCTGGTTCTGACCTCTGGCTGCTTCTTACCATCCATAAGTATTTGTGTTTTTAGTATTTAATATATTTTGATGGACTGGATGAATCTTCAACACCTTCAGAGCTGCTGGGTCCACCCACTCCTCATTTACTTATTGCTTCCGTAAACGAAATTGGCGGATGATCTATTTCAACCTTACCCTGACCATCACTATGATCTAAATAGAATGATAGCCTTTGTCCACCTACTCTCAAGACCTTATGTAAACAAAGTCATGTCCATGACCTAGAGGTGGACCTACCGCACTGTCAAAGCAGGGTACACCTCTGGCTCA
>KV751324.1:10211714-10235811 GCA_001698575.1 Mola mola | reverse complement strand
CCAGGCTAACAGTATTGCTCTGAGCGGATGGCAGCTCTCCAGGAGGCTGATTACTGTATCCTCCTGAGTAATCAAACGTCAACTCCTCTTGTGCATTGATGTCCCGCCCAGCAAACAGCGCTAGTCTAGGAACTACAGAGTGCACGCGGACTGGCTGCATTAACAGGTTAGGCTGGCAGGAGTGGTTGAGAAAACGGCCTACGTTACCCACCACGGCAGGGTCCACGAACGTCTCCGTGATGGAGCCAGTACCTGCATGCTCCCGTACTGCAATGATGTAGTTATTTTCCATAGATTTCTGGGCCCACTGTCTGCGTCTTGCCTCCTCAAAGCTGATCACCTCACCTGCATACTCGCACACAAATGTACCGTGCGGGAGTGCCTCTAGTGTCCGTACTCCCCAGCCCTTGTTATTGGTGCTAAAAACCTCCAGTCTGACCCTTAATCCTCTCTGCACAACCCGGTTGGAGCAGGCATCACTGCAGGTGCAAAGGGCGTTACACTCAAAAACAGGTGAACAGTAACCGGAGTCTGTTCTGCTGAGCTTCAGCAGTGTGCCATTGCTGCTGTATGCCTGCCCATGTGCTTGTAGGCAGGAGCAGCTGTCAGTGAAGCAGGAGTGAGACAAGCAGGAGCATCCAGGAAGAGTTACTTCACTGACGTCAATAGTGCATCCTGGTCCCTGGATATTATCTGGGGAATACTGGAATACAGCAAATGACAAAGAGCAGTCAAATCAAACAAAGTTATTAACAACAACAAACACAGACAATAAACAAAATTAATGAGAGAAATTAAAAAAAAAAAAAAAAAAAAAAAAAAATGGCTCTTAAGACAAAACAATACATTTGAAGGAGCTACCTACAGTTTTAGGAGAGCTAGAAAGACACGTTATGGATTAAATGTTTAATCCAAAAAAATAATCCACAGTTAAATCATTAATAAATATAATCAGCTGCTGCAGACTCCATTCCAAATTATTTTAATATATGGTATATTTCAGAATACAGGTCTGGATGTTTTTCATCTGGAAAATTAAAACAATACTGACAAGAATAATTCTAACACATTCATTGGTTAATTATACAGTTCTACGATTAAAAAATGTGTTTGTGTTGTAGTTTAGACAGAAAGGTTGTCTAGAGCATCGTGAACATGGAGTGTTAGCCTGTAAAAATTTGCTGCCATCCGCTGTCAAAACACTGTCCTATATTTGAACTGAAACACTCCAGATTTTCATGAGCTTTTGCAACAACCAGCAGATAAAGATGATTCTTTAAAGGTTAGGGCCTACTGTAAATAAAATGCATTGCAATATTTGTTCATTTTTGGTTTCATCACAGATTTCAAATGCATCCTTTTTCCCCCCCCCATTCCTGGCAGTCAATCCATATGAAATTTTGCACGTGATATGTAGTAAAGATGTGAAAAGGACGTACCTAATATTGTGTGTCAGTTTTGTCAACTTTGAAAATAGGTCATGTACTGCTGTTTTAAATTAACAGCATCACAGTTGCCTTTCCTGGGATACATTTACCGTATTTCTATCTCTTCCCGGAGCTCAGTATGAGGAAATACAAAAGACATCAAGATTCAAACACACACATTCTTAAACACATAAAATTAGCGTTTGCTACCAAAATAACGTGCTTTGAATGAATGAATTGAATTTATGAGGGCGAACTGAAGAGTGTCTTAAGTGCTTCAGTTGAAGGAATCTGGACGTCTTTTTGGTTTTGAAGATGTTTCCCCTCTCGTCCGAAAATCTTCTTCAGTTCTGTTCAGTTCTTCAGAACTGCAGACTACGTCAACCTGGATGACTGAGAACCTACACAAACACACTTCACGTTAGCCCACCTGATATTCGGGAAACGTCAGCAGACCGGAACTCCCCTCAGTGAAAACAGGAACATCCTCAAGGCCGTTACTCAAATCCATGAGTCAAATAATAACCTCATGGTCAATACTAATATCAGAGTTTCCAGCTGCATGAATGGATACGGAGGGACGTTTGAAAACATTAGAGCTCAACTTCCGGTAGTTTATTTATAAGGTAGCGCCCCCAAACGACGCGTTTGGGTTATTACACCGCTGCAATTAAAAATGGTGTTGTTTGACCACCTGGACATGTGGAGGACATAGTGGACAAGAGTTAAATTAAAGACGACTGCAGCCTAGCAGGAGGTCATTGTTCTTTCCAAACTGAAATTGGACAGAATTACTTTACCTTTACCCACTTCGTCTCAGAGCAACGTCCGGCTTATTTATTCAATTTATAAAATCAATTATAGCTTATATATTAAACAATGTTTCTTTTACTTTGGTTTTTTTTTTTCTCCTTGTTCAATATTTGTCACCACCATTCCCAGTTTTTATATCATCCATTATTCAGACAAATGCAGTGATGTCAAACGACCAGCAGATGTCAGTGGTCGCCGTATAATTATTGTTCTTCGAAACCTATTGAAAGACCCATAATAAGAAGGTCACCTGTAAAATGGTGAAAACCCCTCGTTGCTCCCAATCTTATGCCACAACAAAAAATAAAAACCTGAGCATATTCTGTGTATTTGTTTTGGATTCAAAGCCGCTTGGCCAAACAGGCCCACTGCTGATTAGGACCTGAAAGTTGAGTTATAATTCAGGTCCTTCTCTCACAATTTCACCGTGGTGTAACATCAGGTCATGATTCCAGTGTTCTGTAATAAATGTTTTGCACGTGACTGAATAATAAATTGTTCTTTTGGGCATTTTATTACATTAAGTAAGTACACAACCTTTATACTGTGTTACAGATTTGTCATATGTAATTGAAAGGCAGTGACTAAATTCTCTGGTGGCAATCTGAGGCAGATGGGGTGAGGTCACTTTCCAGGCTGGCATTTCCACACTGCACAAGTGACTAACGATTTTCCTCTGAGATTCAGCCTTCATCTTTGTCCTCAGGCAAAATTAGAGCTGTCAGTTGCTGGTCCTGCATGTGGGTTTCAGAGATTGCATGCTCAATCACCTTCTGAAATGTTATAAGTGGTTCAAGTGACGATGGAGTGATTGACAGCTTGACAGATCTGTCAACAGCAGACGCCACTACTGTAAAGAATGTGCACTTCATGACTCAACTCTAGTGCTGCGCTGCTGTGCTTCTTCAAGGACACAGCTTTCATAATCCATTATAGAAATTTGTACAGAGGAGCAGTTTGACACATTAATCTTTAAGTGTTATTCACTAGTTAATTCACTTTAAAACACTTTACAGGTAAATTGACACATTAATGATTACTTGCTTGTTCACCCTAAAAATCCACACAAACTCATCAGATAGATAAACAAGCAGGATGGGGCTGAGAAGATCTCAGCCAAGGCCCAGCAATCACTTCAATTAAACTCTTGGATCCACCCCTTTATCCTGTTCCACAAAAAAATTGAATGGGTTCTTCCTGGCACATACCATCAAGTTTTGTCAAAATCCATCCAGAAGGGTTTGCATGATCCAAAACGTAATCTCCTTGGTGGAGACAAGACTGGAAGTCAAAAGTCGTGTTAGTGAGGCTCTACTTCAGCACTGCAGGAGTGCTTGAGCTATATGCAAATGCGGCATATGCTATCATGCTTGCAGAGACAATGTCACTATGCATGTTTGAGCAACATCTTGATATTTGCATAGCGCAGGGACAGGTACAGCTGATAGGATTGTTGTTAATTTTAAGTTGCAAAAATTAAATTAATTAAGTCACCTTATGGTTTTGAAAGATGAAAAGTGAGGAGATGACCTGACATATTGCAAGTCAACATGGGCATGATATCATCTCAAACACACAAGCATCAGCCTCTCATTGGGGCAAGAGGGCTGGTTATGGAATGATTCATTTTCTGAGAACAAGTGTGGTTACATAATTCTTTAATTGTGTTTGTAGGTGTTTCATATTAGTGGAGTCAGGTGTTAGTTTCATGGCAATCCATGGCAGACAGACATTCTGACAGTCCCTAGAGCTGAGACGCTAGCATGCCTAAAAATCACAGCAGTTTCGAAGGACATGCCTGTCACGATGAAAACTAAACTGTGTCTGACCTCTGAGCACTTTCACAATTCAGAACTATTTATAAATATGCAGAAATAAAACTATGGGTATTACAGCAGATACCATTTAATTCTTTTCACTTAAAAATAAAACAGAAGCAATGCCTACATTTTCATTATGAAACATGATTCAACAGGAGACAGGTGCATGAAACCGCTTCTCCCGCATATCCCTGTGTTTGTTGAATTCATTAGGCTTTAATTGAGGCCAGATATTGATGGTTTTTAAGATTTTTGTGAAAAAAGTTGCATAATCTGCCACAATGTACCAGATATTGTAGAGCAGTAACCCACTTCCCATTGCTCCGTATAATATTTACTTACTTTTTTTTTTTTTTCAATTTTGAAGATATTAGGTTCATTTTTGTAGCCTTTATTTCTTTTATTGGTACATAATATACCCTGACATTGTGGTTATTGTCCACTGTTCCTCCTGACAATAAAGTGGAACAAGCTCCCTTTGGTCCAGATGAGGTGGGTTGTTGAGGATCTACATGAGCTGAAATAAGAACACACGGTGACACACACAAATGAGAGGAACTTTGAGGCTGCACTACTATTGGTTGGAGCGTTAATGAACCGAAGCCTCAGTAGAGCCTGTTCTCTGGGGACATCATCAACAACCGACCGGCACTCCTCTGCCGCGCCGCTGACTGACTTGGCCCCAAATTGGCTGCAAAGCTTTTCCCAACTTGTAAAGAAAGCTGCGCTATGGCCACATGGATGCACCCTGGTCTGCTCTGACAGGGAATAAAAAAGGATATTTCAAAGGTTTACCTCATCTGCCTTTGTCAGCTTGAGTAGGCACAATTATAATGAGTTGACCCCAAAGGTTTCAAAGGCACTTTCTCTCACTGCTCTGCTGAGTTAATCAAAGGCATCTGAATAAACAGAGAAGCCGAGATACTCGTTGCTGAGAAGAGATCACTGTGCAACGCAAGAAAGAGAGAAGGAAGGAAGGAAAGATTCAAACACTTTGTCAAATAACATTTCTCCATAGTCAAACTTTTGGGTGAAAAGAGCACTCACAGGGAGACAATTTCCACCCACATTCACGCAGCCTGCTGCTGGCATCCCACAAGACTTCTTGGTGTCTTGATCTGCTGCCAGGCAACTGCTCTGACATTGTGTTTCGCTCACACAACAGGATTTTGCACAACCATTAGGTGAGGACTCAAGGGCTTCAGCACTCACCTGAGGCGAACAGCATATATCTAGCTCCTCACTGTGAGTTTGAAGGTGAATGAAGTTTGACAAAAAGGAGAAAACAAAAAGAAAGAGGGGAAAAAAAGACCATACACCATGGTTTTAATTGCTTATTTGATGCTTTAAAACAGGGGTAAAATGTCATGATTAATACGTGAGGATGGGCAGGTGTAGGTGTGGGAACTCGATAACATGACTTGCATTGTGGATAGATTGGTTGGATAAGCGGTAGAAAGTGAATGAATGAATGAATGGTTGGATTTTTATGGAGGGGTAAAGACCTGCCATCCATCTTTATTTATATCAATGAAATGAATGGAACAAACTAACAAAAAAACTGTGAAAGCATTTTTTTTCTCAATGTTTTTAGATGTTCCTATACTAAAGAGAAGTTAGAAAATAGAAAGTTACATGTGCAGCCCAGGTTCACTGAGTGGAGAGGTGACCTTAGTTTGGAGTAGCTGAGTTTAGTTTAGTTTATGAATATCCCCATTAGCTAGTGCATTGCAGCAACTATTGTGTTTTGGGGTGCTCACCACCCTATCCTGGTGTGCTTACAGTGTGCACACCACGATCACATAGTCAGAGCTAATTTGAGATTAGCCCAGAGTCAATCATGACCATTTTTCTAGGAGAGTACAGATTACTGTCACCACCAAAAAGGTGGCTGACCTTGTCAATGAAACATGTAAAAGAACTGCATAAATGATAGGGCGCCCTTCAGGTGGAACACCATGGGACAAGAACCTAAGCCAAGGCTACAAACCTCAGTGAGCTATGGACGGGAAAGTGATCACACTGACGCAATTAAATAGAGTGACTTAGTACCATAGAGGGGCATCAAATAAAATATGGCCAGAGTTTTAAAGTACCTTCCTAAACTATAGAGTCAGGGAATCATCAGAGTAACCACCACCTGTCACTGCAGTCGTTACATGGGGCTGTATGACGTTTTTTCAGTGTGGTTATAATGCGTTGCACCCAAACACAGAGACCGAGACAGGATTTTAGGTTTAAAGGGGTTTTACTACAAACAAGGTTGAATTTCGATAAGGTTTCAGAGGGTAACGCGTTCACAGCTCATAGAGTCAAGAATCCTAAGAGGCTGGGCCAGCAGCTGACGAGGAAGGCACGAGCCTAAGGAGGAAAAGCAGCGGCAGGTTAGGAACAGCGTAAGTCACCGGAGGAGCAACTGCAGAGAGCGCGCTTGGCCACAGTTACCACAGCAGAAGTGGAACAATCTGGCGACGAGTGGAGAGCTGAAACAGGTTTCTACGCTGCATTTGATGAGGAACAGCTGTGCAGCTCAGGAAGCACCAGCGAAAGCTATGCCCAGTCTCTCGGTCAAAATAAGAGCACACTCACCAAACAAAAGCAGACCATGACATGGAAGCTAATAACGAAAGGGACACAGCCTCTGAGACTGTTGGAGACTAATTTGATGACAGGAGACACATTGAGATAGAGCTGGCCAGCAGCGGCTGAGTGTACCCAAGTTACTCACTCGATAAACTTAGGATTTACTCCAACCAAAGGAGTGTGGCAAAACAAAGCGGGACAGTTTTAATGATATCTAAAACATAGTTATATTTAATAAGTGCGTTTTGTGATCAGTTAATAAGGAAAGCACAATTTTGTTCGTCTGGTCAAAGAGAGAAACCTAAATGCTTGGTGCATCAAATGATACATGGTTGTATTTTTCAAACAAACCACGCAGAATTGTGGAAGATGAAAACTGTCATTAACTGTTATGACATTAAAAAATACATACCGCTTAATTGCTTGAGGTTGCAGTTATCACCTTGAATCCATCATTTTCTGTGCGAAAGCTGTAGATGGAATCTTACAGGTGTATCCACTTATTTCTCAGCACTCAAGCAAAACAATGCTTGGACGGAAGCAAGTTTTGCTTCCTTAAAGTAAAGATTTAGAAAATATTCAATATTAGTACAATGTGGTTCAAAACAAATGACTAGCATAAAATGGCAAACGATATTAGAAATATTTACATGCAGTTTGGGACTTTTGATGTGGTTTCTTACATTTCATGATTTGGTAACTCTAGAACAACATGCAGTAAGACCTTAAATTATTACAATGGTTAAAGCAGAGTCAAAGAGAAGGGCAGTGATGTCTAATCTCCAGAAAAGCACATATCTTTTACAAATCAAATCAGCCAGGCGAGTTCCCTGTAGAGATTGAGAGTCTCTCAGGAGACTCATTCTTCCAATCCAATCAATACCCTTTGTCTTCTTCCACATAGCCAACTAAGAGTAAGTGTCCTTCTATTAAATGGGATGTAAAAACCAGTGGACAAGTAGTCTGCGGGACCCCTTGTGCAGATAGACTTAAGGGTCCCTCACCTCAGACAATCAGGATCACTGTGCCTTGCCAAGGTGGGACATTAAATCATAAGTTGATGTCCCATGTTAGATCACTTACAGCGTGAAACATGCTGGTCGTTGGTTATGAACAACACACCCCTTGATCACAGGATACACATCATCTTTATTTCTCACTGCCTCAACCCCAGTCTTGTACAACATGTAGCTGTCAGCAGAAGAAACACAGTGTGCTCATTGTTCACTGCTCAATGTCAGCCCCTCATCAGTGATGATCATGCAACCAAACTGGCCCGATATTCACATACATGCGCTACGTTTTGCCCTCAGCACACGCCCAGTCGTGAAATGGACTGTCTACGAGTTTTGTGCCAATCACGGCGGAGAATGAGCACAACATGAACGCTTTTTAATGTAGTGTTATCATGGAGAATTTGAATGACAGAAGGCAACTTACTTTTGTTCCTTACATTAAATATAACCTATTGGTAATTATTCTTGTTAGTCTGGAATGGGTGCAACTAATCCTTCTGAAATCCATTTTTTGATTTTTGATTTTATGTTCCTATAAGTAAACAAAACTTAGAGTTTGCATGCTATGTGCTATGCTAACATGTCCGATGCTTTCCTTGGGTCTACAAAATGCTAACATTTACATGCTAACAAGTTTACATTATAAATGCTCACATGCAGGTGTTGAGCTGGCAAAATGTTTACATATTAGTTTAGCACATAAGCATGCTAATATCTGCTAACTAGCACAAGGTGAATGATGGGGATGTCATATGTTTTCAATCCAGCCGACCATTCTGAAAATGTTCGGGCCACAGTAATGTATTGGCCGACCAAAAATTAAGAAGCTTGCGGCTTGCAAAATTTTCTGAAACATCGACCCTGAGCAGTTCATATCTCCTAAGCTCAGAGATGCAAGGTGAAGCCATCGCATTTTGCATTAGTTTTCTAATAAAATATCACAGCAGTAAGAAAACTCCTTGCTTCTCATTTTAAATTAGGGGGCTTCATAAATGCAAGACCACTGGGTTTACACACACACACACACACACACACACACACACACACACACACACACGTGCACACAAGCAATCAATATAAGAGAACATTTTGTTGACTGTGCAATCAATAGAGTAATGGAGTGAAGCCACCTCTGATTGTATTGTCCCATTATTGTTTCACCGTCATGTCAAAGTGGAGTTTTGTTAATAAAATTGTTTACTCATTCAAACAGAAATGTGTGTATCTATGTTTTCTGTCTAAGTATTTTTCCTACAGTGCAAATGAGGCTTTGTGTCAGCAGTGAGACGTAACATATATTCACGCTTAAATTATGCTGCAGGCAAAAAGCAAAGTTCTTTAATTGGGCCCTGGGAGAAAACACCACAAGAATACGTCCAACCATTCATTATACATTTAACAGATGATTAACATCACTGAAATACTTTATGTTTCCACACTCCTATTGTGATTTTGTCCCACAAGATGCCCTCATTATTCAGGCAGTATAGAAGCAATAATATCATCACCATTAACCTCGAAAAATAAAGTACCACAACGAATGAAACAACTTCACCATCTCGTCTGTTGGTAATTGTATTCCACTTTATTAAAACTTGAGAAATCCTGTTTTAAATAAAAGCTCAAATCTAAAAAAAACATGTCACAAGTCTGGATCTGATTCTTCACAAAGGTATCCCAACACACTCAGTGAGATATTTTATGCTTTATTGTCGTTTGGTAACTCAATGCTTCATCGCCACCACATTTTAAAAACTGAATTTGTATTATCATTAATATTATTATCATTTTCAAACTCAGTTCTGTGATTCAGCTCTTCAGAAATAGAAATTTCTCAAAAACTGTAAAATGTCATGAGCTTCCCCTTGCTCCAGAGCTTCCCTTTATGTTCTGTGTTAACCAAAATTATATCCTACAATCTTTTTGTTGTTTTTGCTCCAAAACCATCTAAATTGTGACTAAAAAGAACATGGTAATTATGAATAGACTGATTTAATAGTGTGATAAGGTACTGGTAACCCAACCCCCTCCACAAAATGTTCTTTTTTAATGTAACATCACCTAAGAAATGTGAACATTATATTGTGGCGCATAAAAGCCATAATGACTATTTGAAGCGTAGGCATGAAGACAATGGCTGATTTGACAGTTACTGAGACAGTTCAGTCTAGATAGTGATGAAGTATAGCCAAAAATTGCAGGATGTGATGCCACAGTCAGGAAAGATATATATTTTAGCTACATAAATCACTATATTATTCTTTTAATAATACAGATTTTTACCAGAGTTGCTTTTCTCCACACAAGAAGTTTTCTGCCATGAAAAGCGGCTGAGCTCATGCAAATCTGAGAACTTCATTACCTGTTGAGAGGCATCTTGGAGAAGTTAAATTTATCTTTGTATGTGAGAGATTTTGGTAATTAGAGAGCAGGCTCACAGGTGCTGTCTCTGCAGGGCATTGCTCTCAGGAATAGGTGTGAACTTACACCCACGCTCCCTCTTGAACAATCAAAATAACTGAAGCAAGGGGCCAGCGGGAACGCTGCACCCAACAAAAGAGCTCTGATAACTCATTATACGTGCCCCCTCATTTGTTGAGATAAACAACGTGAGGTGACCCTCTGTCAAACTCTGCTGATGATCATCTGTTGTCTAGAAGGGGAGCGCATCACATTGGCCAAACACAGTATGGAGCACACAATTAAAAAGGGCACTTTTAAAAGCCACAATAGAAATACGTATAAAACGGCTTTTTACAGTAAAAAAAAAGCTGCAAATAAACCTTACAAATAAAAGCAGATTAAATATTTACTATCAGCTTTCCCTCGACCCTACCTCAACCAACAGTGATCTCATTTGCAAATGAAGAAGAGGAAAAAGTCACTTCTCTGAAACTGTCAATGTAATCACAAGCAGATGCTGACAGGTTAAGTGAATACTTCTGTTTCAATAGCAGTGAATAGTAGGCCTATTAGTTAAATGATTTACGTCATCAGGACAATTTGTGGAAGCTTGTCGGGTGCTGACAACACAGGAAAAACTGTCATTTTAACCCATTTAGATCACATTCTTGATCACACTGCTGCCTATTGAACGATGCATACCAAAAAAAAACCCCAACAAATGTCTTTGTATTTCTATATTAAAACCATCGTGGCATCGAGCTGTCATATAGTCTTTAACGTTTAGCATAACTATGACTCTTATACCGTATATATTGCCCAGCTGTAGTTCATTCCAACTCTTCATGTTGTGGATTATGTTGAAAACTAACTCTGCTCAAACTGCAGCTTAGTTGCGGTATATTTCTTTATGCATATCGTTTTGTGTGCATTAACTAAAATTAAGAAGAAATATAACATCTAGTTACCTAGATATCCAGATTCATCCCAAGGTTATGTCGCGCCTTGTATCTTGTGATTGCTTCTTTCCCGTTTCAGTAGGAAATAGGTCTCGACATGGAAGTTAGATGCTCGCCAATGTGTGTTTAAGGAGGGTAGCAGCAGCTAATCAAACACTTATCATTTCAGGCAACAAAGCTTATGGTTTTGCCTAACTACATATTAAAAGCATACTGATGTTTTTTGTTTCAAGGACCCATTATTTAAAAAAAATATGAAAAGACTCTGAGTGGCAAATAATCAAAAATGATCATTAAAAACTGCATAGCTGGAGCTGTGCTGTTTGGGTATATTGGAAATGAGCTGAAAGTTGGAGCTGTGAGGGTGCTCAGGGTGCTCATTATGTATCAAAGCTGAGAGTACAAAGTTTGTCAGTGTGTGAAGGCTGACCTCCCTCTCCCCTCATTTTAAGACTGTCCCATTTCTGTCTGATGAAATAATTCAGAAAAGCTCATTTGAAGCCTTGAAATGCAGATGAGCCAGGGGCTCTGATTGAACTGTGCAAGCATTTGACATTTTGTTTCTCATATATTGTTCATCTGGTCTTCAGCTTGACCTCAAACGTGAAAGATGAATGAGAACACGAAGCCAAGCAGAAGAGCGTTCTGCTATTCTGCTTTACCGTTGGTGCAAAGATGGAGCTTTTCTCGCTCCACACCTTTGAAAGCCTACATAGTGTTTGAGTGGTCTCCCACCTGCGGGTGTTGACCTTGTCAGCGGTATTTCAGGCTCTGGGGACTTCTCTGACTTGGCTGCCAGCACCCGCAGGTGGACGGAGGGAGGGGTTGCCATGGAAACAGGACACTTGGATGGGACATGGTGCAGGCTCCAGCACACGCTGTGAAACGCTTTCATTGATAGCTGTCCCAATGAGATGATTTCCGGTCTGTTACTAGGCTACCCACTGAGTCGGTATAAAAGCTGTTCTCCTCTGTGCAGAGTAAAAGATGGCAGAGGATTTTTCAAAGTAATACTTCGTGCAGGTCTAACAAATTTGAGACTACTACTGATTTACCCTACTCTGCAAATCATCCTCAGTGCAGGACACAGGTCATCTCCATGCAATTCACTCTGATTTCTCTTAACATAGCTACACAAAAGTATCAAGCATGTTACTTGGCATGATAAAATGGCATAGAAAAATGGGAATCATCAAACTATTTTAGCTGATATATTGCCTTTATTTATTCTTTTTTTTTTTAAAAATCAAAATGATTTGTGTCAATGAGATGTAGGTATAAATTGTTTCTACTTGTATATGGGATTAAGAGTCCACTTTTTCATTCCTTCATTCATTTAATTCGTTTACAAGAACTTAATACCAAGTGAAAAAAGTAATGGATGCATTAAAAGAATCTTTTTTTTCCCACAAATTTTCAAAAATAATTTAATAACAGTGGTGCTATAGTGTTATTCATTATCTGTCTATAGACCAATTATGGATACTTAACAGGAGGGAGCATGCACAGGAATGATCATAACATCAGGGGTGCCAAAGCAGACTTCAAATGATTGCACCGCCAAGTCCAGAGCCGCCAGTCTGCATCAGATGCAAATGGAGCTTCTGGGCTCCCACTGGAGATAGACAATGAGACTGGGTTGTGCGTTGTGTTAAGTTGTGGCGCATGCAGAGATGCTGATTATGTGTAACTCAACACATTGGTCTCTCTCTAGTTTTTGTGGGGAAAGCATGTGGATTTTTCTCATCCAATTTACAATCATATAAAATGAGACCCAATGATGAATTATTTGCAGTCTCAGACATGATGTAACTCCATGCTATTAACAGAAGAAAATGCTGAGAATGTGAAACTTTTAGATTGGTGCCCAGTAATGCTGGAGTGTGAACTTGTAATTGTCCTTTTTCCATAATCACCATCGCCATTCACCAACTTGTCTCACTTGCTTTTGTTGCTTCTTTTCTAGAGCTCTGAAGATGCAGAGGTGCAAAAAAAACATGCAGAGAGACAATCCACTGCATTGGTTTTTTGATTGACTAATTTCTTTTTTGTCTGTGTTCTCCGAGGCATATTGTGCAATAATTATATTGTACCAAGACTAGAATTTAAATGAATTAATTGCTTTACAAAAGCACAACACACTGCAGTCTACGTCTTTCACTCTCTCATCAACATTTGCAGCCTAACAACTACTCTAATGACTTTCACGTGTAACAACAATACATATCTTTAAACCTTTCAACCATTTAAATGTGTCTTATAACATACAGTGTATGGTACATCCAATGAATTACGTGCATATTTTTGTAAAAATGACGCTTGGCATTGAAATCATGGTTTAAAAAAATATGAAGAAAGAAGATTTTATTTAAATTGCTCCTCAATAAACAACATGTTTGTGTGTGTAAAGCACAACAAAACCAGTGATTGTAGACATATTCTAGCAAAATAAGAAAAGAAATATTTACGAAATTCAAAAAGCTTTACATCTATTTACCTAGTTCATAACATTCATATTTCTATTGCTGGTTTACAGTAGCTGCTCTGCAAACATAAATGTAAATCAAACATACTTTCATGTACGAAATGTAAATTAAACCGTAGCTGATACAACATTACAGAGGAATTGCTAACATTTTTCAGTAGACAGTATATAAAGTCTAAATGTACTTTGTCAGCTTATATTTGAGTTGATAGACAAATTAGTATATCTATTTCAGTGCACAACAGTCAACAGTGAAACTGTTTTACAAGAGAAAGAAAGATGGCAGAGAAACATGTCAAAAACAAGTTGGATTTCAGGTTCTACTTTGCTTGTGTACGCTGAATCGGTGACGGTGCTCATGCTGTGTTCATCAAAACAAGTACCAAAAACAAAGCACAGTGATTACTAAGTCCAGGAAAGTAAACAAAGCTGCCATGTTGTGTGTTGAGATGGACGAGAGGTAAAAAAAAAAGAAAAGAAAAAAGGCATTATGCTAAAGATCTTAAAATCCCGGTTTTTCATTTGCTTTAAAGAGCAAGTCTGAGAGAGCCCCAAAAAGCAAGCAAGAAACATGAAAAACAAAAAAAGCAACTTTGTTCACTTTTACACGAAGAAGCAAGTATATATATTTGTGCTCCTGAAAAAACTGTCTGTTTCTCCAACTGGACAGCAACTCTCACCACATGTAATAGCTACGTGTGGTGTCCACCTGACTTGGTTTGGACTCAGACGAGCCCTCTTTCTCCTTCTCACTGTCTGCTTCCCACAGGTTGATCAGAGGAGGGTACAACTCATTGAGCGGTATTGATGAGGTTTTCTGCATGTACTTTTTCAGGGAATGGTGATAATTTTTCCTCTTCCACCTCTTGGCAATGTACACCCCCAGACAGGACAGACTGATGATTGCAAACGTGGTTCCCATGATAGCTGCGAGCGCAGTGTTGGTCCCTTGCTCAGATATTTCCACAGTGAAAGTAGCTTGCTTCGTTGTCACATTCACGCATGACTTCTGCATTTGTTGGTAGATGTTGGAGACGGTGAGGCACACCTCATATTCAGTTGCTGGCTGTAAATGCGTAAGATTGTACTCGTGGACGTCCACAGGTACTCTGGCAGTGTAAGTAATATGTGGGTTGTCTATTTTCATGGTGGCAGATGACCACTTGAGGTTGGAGGTCATTACATTGGAGTTTATTTTCCAAGAGACCAGGATAGAGTGAGATTCTGTTTGTTTTACGTAAATCGTCATAAGCTGAGTGCTGTCTATCAAAGTGCCGTTCACCCGTATAGCAGTCACTCTAGTATCGGCTCCCTCTAAATTTTGAGCCACACAGGTATATCTGCCAGAGTCTTCTACTTGGATATGAGAAATTCTCAGTGTCCCTTCACTGCTGAGGCTGTACTTGTCAGACAGGGTGTCCATCATCACCTTTTTCCCCATTGGCGTCACCCAGTAGATTTCAGGCTCCGGCTGTGACATAGCTCTGCAATCCAAGTCCACAGTCTTGCCAATGTCAAGGTTGAGGTGACTTGGAAAAGTATCATGGGAAATCATAGGCAGGCATTGGTTTGCTAAATTCTTCTGCAGAACCTCTCGCACATGCATACCCCGTACTTCTACTGGCATGCCACAAAACATGGACAGTGGCTCCATAAAACGGACAGTGGTTCTGTTGGAGCTCATCCACTGGATTATGCAGTCACAACGCAAAGGATTGCTGTGGATGCTGATCTCACGTAAATTGGAAAGAGAATCCACTGTGGACTGATAGAGGGAATTAAGGCCGTTGTTATTGAGCATTAGACTCTCCAAAGCTGGGACATCACGAAACGCCTGACGGTTAATAAAGGAGAATTTCGGGTTGTTCGTAGCCTCCAGCTTTGTGAGCTCAGGAAGGTTGTCCAGAGCGTATCGGTCAATAGAAACCAGCTCTCCCATGTTGTTTATACCCAGCTCCTTTAGTCTCAGCATATTCTTGAAATCACCTTCTTGAATCTTGTGCACTGGGTTTTTGTTCAGATCCAGGAACTTAAGGTTAGGTAGTTTCTGAAGGGCTCTCTGAGGAACTTGGACCAGCTTATTGTCATAGAAAGAGAGACTTTCGAGATTGTCAAGTCCGACAAAGGCATTTCCAGGGATGTTTTTCAAATCCATCCCAGCCAAAACCAGGCTCCTGAGGTTGCCCAGTGGCTTGAAATTAAAGTCCATTATTCCAACAACAGGATTCTCCCCAATCATGAGGATCTCTAAATTGGGTGTTGATTCAAACCACTGGCTGTTGATCGTCTTGAGCTTGTTGGAGTTGAGGTGAAGCCTGAGTAGATTGTGGAGCCCTGAGAAGGCATTGGGGGAAATGTTGTTGATCTGATTGTGGTTGATGTAGAGCTCTTGCAGGTTACTGAGGTCCTGCAGACAGTAATCAGGCATTTCTGTGATCTGGTTCTCCTCCAAATGAAGTGTTGTGAGCTGGGACATATTGGTAAGGCCCACATCCCGAATGCTACTGAAGTTGTTCTGGGACAAGTCCAGTTCAGTCAGGTTGAAGAGCTGCTCAAGCTCCTCACTGGTTCTGCCAATGTAGTTGCTTTGTAGGAGGAGAACTTGAGTGTCACTGGAGAGATTGCCAGGGACGCGTGTTAGGCGGAGGTCATTGCAGTCCACGGTGATGGCCTCTCTGTAGGTTGACTGGGGAGTAAACCACGGCCTGAGCCCACATACACACATCTGGGGGCACTCATTGCTCTGGACAAAGGATAGTCCTGTGGACACCAGTAAGAGACCAGCTAACACCTGGCCTAGCTGAAAGCAGTCTAACCTCTGTCTAGCCATATTGTGGAGGGGCAGGAGCATGGGCAGATAACGTTAGGTAAGAGTGCCTTACAATCATCAACCAGATTTTCCGTTGATTAGGACTTTCTGCCCAGTGACGGCTGGGAGTTGAAGTATAGGGTCGAGTTGTTACACAAAGATCTTGGAGTTGCAGGATAACCTGGAAAGACAGACAAAACATATCTGTCATTATACGGAAAAAATGTCTACCCCATATCGATGGACTATACAGTGCAGTATATCACACAATATTAGCTACTCTATTAGTCTAGCCAATGTCGATCTTCAATGTTGGTATTCCATCTATCACACAATCTTTCATGCTTCTTGTAAACAGAGCAATTACTTAAAACATCAGCTTGACTAAAAACAACAGTGGCTTCTCGAATATCCTTGTGAGCAGGGTCAACTGCGAAAACACATGTTCACACACACAAGTTCAGCTCCTTATAACGCATGCACAACAACTACTGAACTACTTGGAAATGATTAAATTCCACTGAGAGCCTTCATCTATCCAACTGGTACACAAGGACTAAATCACTAACTTCTCTGGACGTCATTAAACACTACGATACATTAGCCCCAAAAATCTTATTTATTAATTCAGCGTCCAGCATTCTGAATTTGGGGCAAACATGAAAAAGGTTTGTAGAAAGCTAAGGATTTTCTTTAGTCTGATTGAGCACAAGAGGAGAATTGCAAAAACCGAGCAGCATTATTCAACTCTAGTTGAATATACTGTGTGACAATGAATAGGGATTTAGGAGGAGGTTCAAAAAGGGGCAAATACTGTTTATGCATTTATCCCTCACAATTGCTTATTAACATGATTAGGCTGCCAGCAGTTCTTTAACCACAATGTACACTTTAAGAATCCTATAGCCGCACTTAGGAGGGCCAATTACTAAACTAGATCTAAAGGAAGCACTGAATCAGTGTAGAGCCATACGGCAGCACCACAGTACGATTGCCACTACGCAGCTTTTTGGTCAACACCGGCTTAAGAAGATAGCATTTAAGAGGCTTTCAAACAAGAGAGCTGACTAATTCATCTGAATGCAAACTGCCTGGCAACAGCACCAGGGAGACAGCAGCACCTCTCCACTCCTCCTACACTGGGGATTCCCTGCTTGACAGGGCAGAGGCTGAAATGGAGATTGTACAATATGTTGTTGTCTTTAGTGTAAAGTACTGTATGCTGCAAGGCTACACCAGTCAGCATTATTAGATGGAGATACTGGCGTAGAGATTAGATAGAGGCAGAGTGCTGACTACAATCCAGAATAGGGGAAACGCTTCTCTTGGCACTTTGTTTAAAAACAACATATTTGTGAAATCTGAGACGTTTGCCACATAGGCATAATCTAAAATTCACTGGTAACAATACTAATACAATAATCCTTTAAGTACTGTCATGACTAAATATTGTGTCAATACAAAACAACATTTATATGTATTTTTTTTTTACAGTACTAAAGTGATAGAAACGGATTTATTTTATTTTATTTTTGGTTGCTTGGGTTCTTCACACTATTGAATCACAGCCATCCCCTTAAAAATAAATGAACAATTCTAGCATCATTCTCTCACTAAACAAACAAAATGATACAATACATAATGTTTTATGTCTGTATATAAAACTGATGGTGATAATTGATTGATCAAGTAACTTAATTCTTGTTGATGATCATTTGCTGACTGGTTGCAAAATTATTGTTTTCACGAAAGGACTGATAGTTTAAATAATTCAATATTGTGAATAATTTAAGGTTGCATTCAGACTCGTATCTTGTATGTCCATAACACAGTCTGTACCAGTATATAGTTCTGTACATCATTTTGGAGAGGCAACAAAGTAGAATAACAAAAACTGGACTTCAGATGATCATTGTATAATGATTGGTGTGTTATTACTGCATAATATACTATGCATTAAGACTGTAAGCGAGATCATTTGTACAAAATCTGTACTAGCATATTCCTTCTTATCTGTTTACCAAGATGGGGGTTAATCATTGATTTATGTTTGGTAAGTACTGAGAGCTTTGTCTGTTTTTTCACCTTTATGCAACAATTAAGTTTCTGATCAAACACAAAATATAAAGCAAAAAGTGGGTTAGCTAACGTAGAATGAAATTTTGTTTTGATGTAACTAGGAGTATGTAAAGACTTCAAAATCCCTGTTAACATTCTGTTGGTTGATTTTTTTTAAAACAACTAATAAGCTGTCTGGGACATCCTGGGACAGGCTTCACAGGTGCATTGTGATCAAAGTCTGTGCACCACAGGAAAGCTTGAAGGACACAGCAGGTGGAATGACGCTCAACAACACACCATCAAAGGCAAAGAAACGCTGCTCTGAGGGCTTTTCAGTCAAATAAAAGTAACAGCCCACAGTTTTTCACAGAAACTAAAAATACAACTACTAACGGAAAATGACCTTTCTCACCATCCCAAACATCCTCCCTAAAGAAACCGGGTTTATGAACAAAGACAAGGATTGACACAAGAAGAGTAAATATGGGCCTGGCTTTCGTCAGCTTTTGGCAAGTAAAAACATACAATTTGATGCTAAACTCACAATGTTTGTACCAAAGTAACACCTAAATTTGGCTATTTATGGAAACATATGCCCTAATCTAACACATATTTTATTTAACACATTATCATTTTGTGGTACATGGAGAAAAATCAGATGAACTTCTTACTGCTAATATAAGGTGCAAATTTTAGATCTTAGCAGCGCCCTAATGTTTAATTTCTTGTAGCTGGATAATATGCGTTAAAATGATCTTCTTGTGAAGCAGAGCTTTTTCATGGTGTCAAAGAAAATTAATTGAAGGAGCACTTTCATTTTTATGTGTGCAGAACAGCTAAATGTCACAAAGGACTTTTAGATTATTTCTTTCACGCGATGCTATGCTGATGCCACTGTCTTTCAACAATCGTTTCATAATCTTAAATTCAAATTTAGGTACATGAAGATTCGTTCTTTTAAACTTTACAAGAGCTGCTGTAGACTTCAGGCAATGCGGGTGACAGCATTCAGTGTGCTTTAAGTGTCCTCACTTACAACACAACAGGTTACCAACATGATTATTAGGGCAGTTAATCAGACAATGAGGTCATAAGTCAACCTCAGCTTTCACAAGGAAAACCTGCTACAGGATGAAAGCACTCTCTGCTCTCCTGTCACTGTCTGAAAAGTGACAATGACATATGCTCAAAGCAGAGAACAGGCATACTCAAAACAAATGATTTTTTCCTGACATAGATGACAAATCCAGACATTGGAGAGACCGTTAATAATCATTTTTTATGTAATAATCATCAGTTAACATCCATTGCACGACAATTACTGTTAATTGGCTAATTTGCAAGAGAGCCAAGAGAGCTTTTCTTGAATTAAAGTCTGTTATACAGCAGAAATCTGGATTCCAGACAAGTGACTTTAATCATTTTTGCACCTAAGGTAAAAGGTAAGGTAATCGCCGTAGTCCTTTTGTGGCCTGTTTGTGTTATTTTGGTTATTTAAAAGAGTACGTTGCCAATGTTGCTACTAACAGTTGAGCCTAATTCAATGGGCTGTCACCCAAACTGGGGAAGCTTTGATTGCATTATGGGCTGAGGTTAATGTTAAACTGTATGTGGCAATCTGTACACATCTATAATCTGTGACAGTGTTCAAATTAAACAGATCCCTGTCATTTCCATTTAGTTGACTGTCACATAGGGTGATACTGAAATCAAGTTTCACGTGCATCCAGATAAATGCCGTTTGCACAAAGTTCAGGGATGTGATTTCTGGGACACATTGCCTAACAATATCCAAACAGCTGTGTGAATGATTCATTGACAACTGTTTCAATATGACAATAGCCACTCCTAATCTAGTTTACATATGTGGTCACAGAATATTATGAGGAGTACTGCAGAGGAGGAGTGTTTCTCCTGTATGTGTCAAGGTTTATTTTTCTATCCAAAAGTCTTGGCTGACATGTGAGTGACGGGAGATGTGAAAGCTGTTTAACGCATATCTCCACGCATAACTCCAAAAACTAAATAAAGTCTACCTCTGCACCACTCTGAGTGACTTTTAAATCCAAGGCCCAGATTAATAATTCCTGTCCAAATGAGTCAGAGGACACTTAATATCACAGAATTCCTTCCCTGACAGCGATAACAAGAAAGTGACATAATAAAGTTGAGAAACTCGTCAGGCTTCCATAGGAAGACGCTTATCCAGTACGACCATGCTGGCCCAGGTTTGAATTGGAGATTTATTTCATTATATGCACACACACACACAGGCCTGTAAAGGATAAAACAGAAACGAGAGGAAACAAACTACAGGTGAAGCAGGTGAGATAAGCAACCCCAGGGAGCCTACAAGCACATCTTATTAACGCTGAGGTGACAAAAACGATCCTGAATCCTAAATGAGAGGGTTAAATAAAGAACAGACTGCTGCTGTAGCAAGGAAGTGAAATGAAGAGAAAAACATGCCTAATATATGAAGTAAAAATGCAACATTGAAGGGATAACGATAAATACACAGCCTCTTGTCAAAAACCCATCTCCTTCAGACATCAAATCAGTGGCACCTCTGACAGAAACAGTCTACTAAACTACTGTATAATTCTTATTCTCAAATATTCTTGTGCCAAATATGGGTTGCCACAATCCCTTCAGTCTCCCTTTCATCTCTCCAAGGATTTAATATAACACTCTACTTTTTTGCAAGGTCTTAAATAATAAGTTGAAAAATGAGTGCCTTTTTTTTTTTCAAACAGTGCATCCATTTTAAGACACAATGGATAAGAAATTAAGCCACATCTGTGCGTACAGTGTAACTTTAAGGATGTGCTCGGTGATTACGTTAAGTAGCGCACATAATGGGAAATAGATCCCCACCTGAGGGGGTGCATGGAGATGCCCCACGAGATGGTCCTGTGAGGAGATCCTACCCAAGTCTGTTTTACTCATTCCAACACAAACCCACTCCCTCTTGCTCCTCTACATCTGACTTACGAGTGGAGGTGATACTGGCTACATGTTGGCCTTTAATGTTACCTCCTGACAATCATTGGCCTCTAGCCTCGCTGATCAGTAAATCCCAGGTCTTGTCGCCAGTCGTGGATGGTTTACCTTTCACAGGAAGAAACGCTCATAGGATTTTGGGAGAGATTACAAAAAATTACTATATTATAAGCATTAATAAATCAAATTCTTATTTTTCTGCACTAAAAAAAAAAAAAAAAATCAGTTTTAACTGAGCTTTGTAAAAGGGGAAGTGTAGTGTAGCATCTTTATATACAAGTCTTATTACGAATAAGATTTTGTACATTTTTAATAACTTACATTTTGAGAGCACTTTGGGGTCCAGTATCTTGCACAAGGATAATTTGACTTGTGAACAGGAGGAGCCTGGGATTGACCTGACAACACTTACCTACGACTAGCTTACATTGAACAGCCAGTTGCTTCTACCTCCTGATCTCACGCCGCAGTCAGACCGCATCGCTCTTCACAAGCATTTGTATGGAGAACGCAGCTTTCCACGCAGAATTAGATATCAACCAGCCAACAGACTTTCGGTTCTATGAAGACACTTGCCTCGATTTTTTTATGTTGTATTTATCTTTGGGTTCCTGCCTCTTTATGCTGTCTAAGGTTTTCCATCACACCATGTTCCGCACTTTGATTGGCTGTAGTTGTTGCCGACTCCTCTCGATATCTAATCTGCTGGAGATCGAGGCTGAGGCGGTCGGGTAACATCTTTGAAGAGTTCACACTTAGCAGCTGGCTCCAAAATTGGTCTGCGAGTGGGGCATTGGGCTAAAAGTTGTATAGTGTGAAATAAACTTCAAGGGTTTGATGGAGGCTATTGTTAGCATGACTGTCATGTTAGCTTCTACAGTTGACTCGCACTATTTCCTGTCACAGCATGCCAGAACATCGCTGGGTGATATCTGAAAGCACGATCACAAGCCACTGATCATCTACTGCCAAAACTGTAGCTTTCATCCTACCTGGATTCAGTTTTCTTAATTGGCTTCTGTGTTCAAACTAGCTAGCTAGTCATGACATACAGCAAGCCATCCTTCCAGTGTCATAAATGTGATATTCCTGGATAAAGCTGTGCCTGTGAGGCCAATGTAGGTTAACTATGCAGGCAGATGAGCCCAATGACTTTTTCTTGTAGCACAGAGGGCACGTACCAACTACCATTCCTCATGCCCAGATCGACATACCACCATCACCTGGTATGATTCTACACTTCCTGCACTGGCTGCAGCACACACGCGCAAATATACGAGGAGATGAGTGAATTGTTTACTCTGAGATCTGAAGTCCTCAGAGGACAAAGGGTTAATGCCTCAGCCCCTCTGGAATAATGGTGGAGGCTCAATAACCCAACTCCCCCTCTCTTCACCATGCCTTATACCCGCGGGACCTTAATGTTTATGGTGGGGGTTACCCCGGCCATAAGCCCTGCTGTCCCTAATAACCCCCACACACACCTGCCTCAAACACACATTGTTACACACTATTGGAGATCAAAAGAAGACGGTGTGTCTGTGGACCTGCGGCAGGCTCTGTAGTGTGTGTGATTGATTTGCAGGCTGCTGGTCATTGGGAAATCTGCTCCGTCAGACCTGACAGCACCAATTTAAACAGCATTTGTTCCAAGGCGGCCAGAGCTGCCAGAGCAGTTTGGGCCCAATGCTCAATGGAGGTCTTCATACACACTATTTAAACAAAGAGCAACACCACACAATGAAGACCAGGCTGTTGAAGTACCAAGTCTATAAGACAACACTCACTTTTTTTGCATGACTTCAGACAAAACAAGTCATGTTGACAGAGGCCATAGACAGAGACAAAACTCTTGACCAAAACTTTAAAAAATAAATCCTATTAACATGCTAACCTTTCAACAAAAGGTTTGTCCAAAGTTGCGTGCTGCAAAACATCAGTCTCCATCACAAAAGCGCAACAGCTGCAGCGTCAGGAGCAGCGTTTGTGAGCCACAATAGACCCCCTACCACCGCAGCCCCTTTCTCAGCACATCTTCCTCCACACAAGGGGGGCTTTTCCCCCTCCGACACTTCATCTGCTCCACGGTGGAGCCCGAGACTTGAACATTAAGATGCAAATCACACAGACACAACGATGCGCACGCCGCTGGCACGGCAACTACAGCGCAAGCAGACCAAAGTTAGTTGTCTGTCCAACACCATTTGACGCATTTTAAAGGGTCGGTTAGATGTGATCGAACGTGCTATAAGGTGACATTTGGTCATCTGGATTCAAGACAGATTTATGGCCCGCGGCGACGGGCTACAGGCACACTGCATTGATACCAAAAAAAGATCATGCCCTTGAGGGTGTCTCTGTCATAAATAGATCCAAGTCATCGTTTCGCCCTTGCAGGTAAGCCTGTTATGAAGTGAGCAGCACTCAGAAAGTGAGCCCGATTTCACACTTCAAAACAAAACATTCGACCGAAGGGTTTAGGTGCGTCGTCCAAATGCATTCATCACGTTTAAAAAAAAAAAAAAAGTATATTTTTCTTACATAATGCATCAATATAGAGCTTTTCAAAAACAAAACTAAGAGGCTACAAGAGTGAAATGGCCTAAACGCCTCACTTTCCGTTCCGGAGGGGGTCTCACCTTGGCATTCCGGTCCGATCTCCCCGAGCGCACGGGTTCTTTATCCAGATCCACGCGTCAGTAAACAACAATAAATGAA
>KV751324.1:10184181-10202100 GCA_001698575.1 Mola mola | reverse complement strand
TCCTGCTGGGTTTTTTTTCACAATGCATTGTGGGATATTTTGAGTGCACTATAGGATTTAACATTTGACACTATACAGGTACAATGCTAAATGACACTAAATGATGAATTAGCCATAATCAATTCGCCATTATTATCCATACTAACATTATTGTCACACTGTTCTTGTATTTAGCTCAGTAATGTGTTCACATTTTCACAATAAAAATATGAACAGATGCCTACAGTGCTTACTATTGTGTGTTGTTATCTGATAAGCACCAAAACAAAGAACCAACCTGAAGAAAACTGTCATGTCGAAGCTTTATTTATTCTAAAGGATGACTTCAGACTGACCTTTTTTTGTTGTTTTCTGGTGCATTCTATCTTTGGCCAAATGCCCCAGACTCCCTTATGATCATCCAAACCCAACAAAATGAAACTAAAGAAAAACCACCTTAGCTCTCTTTCCATTGTTCCAACTCCTTTGTCAAAATCAACTCTTAACTAATTGGTAATTTATCCACATGGATGTCAAAATTCTGTAAGAGAAGCAAGAGGAATACTCGACCTCAAAGCCTCAGACAAGCAGTAGATGTACTTCGATGTGATGGTTCACTTTACCCTTTTCCTTTACCTTCTGTCAGCTTAGACTCTACTGTTATACCTACTATGCTTTTCATACGATTCTATTTATGCTTTATTTCTATGTTTGCTTATAATACATTTCCACACACTGTGTATTATAACTATCAGTCTGTAAGTGGATGGTGAATTGTGTATAGTGTATATAGTCCTATAAATTAATATCATTACTTATTCAACCTTTGAAATATATTATATAATACATTTTCTATTTATTTCTTGTTTTGATTTAATTTTTTTCCATCACTGTTTATCCTCTGCTTAAATGTTGAGCTGTGTGACACATGAATTTCCCCATTGAGGCATCAATAAAGTCTCTTCTCTTCTTTTCATTTCACTTATATTAGCTTTATACAGATTGGTCAAATTACTTCTGTATCATAGGTGGAAGAGTCGTTATTCAGGGAACACCAAGTTGATTTGGCCATTACTGCGTGTGAACCCACAGACCCATAAACATGCAACAGAAACCCCAAATGCGCACTGAGATCTGTGAATATACGCTACACCCTACAATCCTCAAATGTTTGATCACAACCACCAATGCATAAGAAATATCCTCCGATCCACACATGCACAGGAATCCAAAAGAAGTTTCATCAAACATTAGTTGAAGGCATCTGGCTTCATCCAAACACGCTTCTCCAGTTCTGAAGAAACCCCCTTAGTGAGGTGAAGCAAATTCAAGCAAATTCAAAAAAGAAGTCCAGATGCCTCCAACTGACGCAATTAGGACTGCCATGACTTAAAATTACTGAGAACCTACACAGACACATTCCAACAAGGATAGGACAAGTGAGGGCACAAAACTACCTTCAACAGCTTAACTGAGTCGCAGTGAGTAGCAACAAAGGGGTGGGACTTAAGAAAGGGTCAATTACAGCTGTAAACAAAGGGGTTACATTAATTTCTGATAGGGAAAGTGTTGTAAACACATGTGTAGGGTTTATTTTTCGTTTCGATTTGTTTTGTTTTTTAAAACGAACATCTTTACAATTCACAGGATGGTACTTTAGAGCAGCCATTTTAGGTGTTATTTAGTTACGACCCCTTGCTGAGGTGTCGCTGAAGAAAGCACTTAACCCCATTTACTTAAGTGTTGCTGCTCAGTGGCAAGCGAATCTGATTGTGGCTGAACATGGCAGCTTCTAAATGTGAATGTGCGCAGCTGTGTGTGTAGAGCAGAGTGTTCCTGCAAAAGAGCATTTGTGCCCATCGGCTCCACCCTCCTTAAATTAAAATCAATTTAGAATTGAATTAATATTTAAAATATTATAGGAGACGCACCCAACGTTGCTGTGTTTTGGAATGTCAAGATATAGAAAACGTTTATAGTTTTATGTGACATGACTCATACTTTGATTGCATACCAATATAAAAAACTATACACAAGCATACAGATGAGGTTGTTTTGATTAATTTTCAATGATGACATTAAATTGTATCAGGCAGGACAGAATAAGCATTGTTGGAGGTTCAGTTGGGACTTACAGCAATGACTTGCATCTTTATTATAAACTTTTATTAATTGTCACCCTGTGAACAACAAGAGAAGCCAATGTTGTGTGAGGCCTGGCATGGTCGCCCTTTGAGACAGAAAAAGAGAGCAGAGACAGAAGCTTGTGTATTTGCATGGTGCAGCAGAACAGATGGAGCATCTCCCATCCATATGCATGAGGCAGGCGGCTGTCAGCCTATCACCTCGACCCTTGCTATGGAACTGTGACCTTGGATTCAGTGAAAGAGAATGGGACCAGTGTGAGCTGTGGGGTTAAGGCTCTATCCTGGAGCTGCAAAACCAGTATTCCAGACTGTGGAGGAATCCTGCTCTGCTCTCTAACACCTGCCTGGTATAAAGCAATTCATGTTAGTAAATGATGGATGAAGGGGAGGAGACACAAGAAAATGTCACAAAGAAACCTCTGCATCTCAGGCAGATGTCTTGGAAAGGAGTTGCCGAAGAGGGAGGAAGAGAGGATAAAAAAGTTAACTGGAATTATCTGCTTGTGAAACGATAAGGTGAGATGAAATAATAATTGTTAAACATGACAAAGATCAAAAACCATTTATTAATATATTTTTTTATCACAGCACAAGACAGAGTCTTTAGCTAAATTTATTTGAGAAGGAACACTGGTACAATACATTCAAATTTGGATTTTCCTCCTGACATGCTGACAAAAGCAAACGCAATAACAGCAATTTAATTACACAATTAACCTTTACGGTGATCCAGGTATATTTAAAACAATTACAGTGAAAAATGCAACACAACTGAACGCAATCCATAATTCAAATGAGCTTTTCACAGGGCTGTCTTGTCCTTGTTTGGTCCCCTGCGTAGAAACAGATTTTTCTCACAGCAATTGGATTTTATTTTCCACCCTTCATTTACCCTTCTGCCTCAGAACGTCAATAGAGGTGACCTTTCATAAAAGAAAAAGATGGAATAACGGTGACAGTGTGTCATTTTGTCATGAAATAATAAAATTAATGACATCAAAGCACATCAGCCATTAGACATGATGCCACATGTTGTGTTTACTTATCCAACACTATCAGTGTCAACTTTGTCGACACAATGATGGAAATTTTCGTTGAAGACAAGAGCAGGAAGAAAACAGAAATGATGCGGAAAGCAGGCCTGTGTTTTTCAAAAAGTAAGCCAATGTAGTGTTAGCAATGTTGTAGAGATTGAACGTTCAGTTTGATCACATGATCACAGTCACTTGATAGTTTTTAGAGTGTCAAATATGTCTTTTATATTTCATTCATGCTTTTGCGTCAAATTAGCAAGATAACATTATCTTTTACAGGCTCCGCCCTCTTCTGGACTCTAATACTCTGTTCTAATCACATCGCTGCATTCACTTGCTTAAATTTTGCGTGAACATAGCAGGCCAATCAGGACAAGCCCACCAAAACACATGAGCACCTTAAGGCCATTAACCCTCCTTTATCTCTTGATCTGCAATTGCTTAATGTGGCTTTTCACAGAGCATCAGTATGTCCAGATGTTTTGCTTAAAAAAAAAAAAAAAAAAAAAAAATTGGCATTATTGGTATTATAAATTGGTATTATTATGAATGCTAATAATACCAATTGAGTTTAGTATATAACAATAACATAACTCCACATTTTATTACACATTTGAACTGAACAGATTCTGGGTGTGAATCTTGTGTGTATCCATAGCTAATTAAATACTTACACACTGTAAATAAAGGTTTTTGTGACTCTGGTAATTGCTGACTAGCCTACCTGACCAGCTCTCAGCTATAGAGTAATGACCAAACATGAAGATCCATTAAGATTATTGTACACACACTTTAGCTTATAATGCTTATTAATGTGATCTGTGATTAATGAAAACCTGGTGGAGGACCTGGTTTTCTTCACTGTCACGGTGGGAGAAAACATCTGTGTGGAGAGAGCTGGAGTGCGTCTCTTTAAAAGAAGAATATAGACAGACTACTTTAAGTTCGACCCTGATAGGATTTATCCATTCACATTCAACCCGGACAGGTCTTATTCTAATATATCAAAACTGTCTAAAGTTGTACCCTAAGATAAATGAGATCCCATTTTATTTTCTGCAATTACCACATAGTTTACTGTAATCGCCTAATTCTACAGCACAAGCTTCATTAATTAAAGCCCCACACAATTCTGTGACAAATAGGATCACTGTCTGTGTGCTGCGGGGAGGTCTGAACGTCTTTGTGTGCGCTTGTTTCACTCAGCACAGTCAGGGCCTGACTGAGCCTCTGCCTCATTGCACAACCCACCATCAGAGGCTGACTCGTGTGTCTCTGGATAATGAAAATATTATACTGTGAATAAAACAGTGAGAGGGCTTGAATGACCTTCCATTTAACTGACATAATTGAATCATTTAATGTACTCAGTCAAAAGCTTAAAGGACGACAAATTACAGTAGTATAACAGTATCTTCTCATTGTTGGTAACAAAGCTGCTGTAAAATTGTATTAAGATAGCAAAATCAAAGTGTCTGTCATGGATTTTATACAGTGTAGTCCATAGTCATTTGATATAATCCAAGATGCCCCCAGTGTTTTCCACTTATGGAAAGAGGTTACCCTGTTTATATATCTCTAAACACAGCTGCGTCCAAGGTCACCATGCCGACTGGAAAGCTGCATTAGCAATCCCACCATCACTGACAGACGCTAGGTAAACTCAGTGATAATCAATAATATTCTGCTCCTCCTTACCTGAGGAAAGGACACGCTGTAACTTCTGCTCATCTGATCACTGTCCTACTTTCCACATTTCTTTATCCCTGTAGGAAGAACTGCTTTTTGGTAGTGTGCTTTTTCGAAATGACTTGATAAGCAAACAGTGAATCAAAGTAAGAAATGGAAATGTTGGCTATTTATGTAGTATGTGACAACTCACTTCCTCCTTTATGTTATTTGTAGACCTGCAGCTGAGGAATCAGTTTTTCCTTTTCTCACACAATTACAGGTGCAGAATACTTCCTGCTTACTTGCCTCCAAGCTCTCACATATTGGTGTAGATGTGCAAATAGCATCCATCAGTGCAGGTGGTCTTGGAGAGATACGGCATGTCCAAAGGAAACAAATGAGGAGGGCTTAAATAACTTCCAATTCACCAAGCGTAGACCTGAGCAGATGTCCCTCCCCATATTTTCTCTTTAGTGGAAACTCAATGAAGCACCAACCCACCAGATGAACACTAACTGCAGTCCTTCACCTGGCATCCTTATTTTGTTAGTGTGACTCTTATTTCATATGCATGAAGTCTTAATTCTGCTAAAGACGGTATAGAAAACCTCATCTTAATCGAATCAACTAAGGCTATGATTTTCTAGCCTTGAATTTTTTTGAAAAACATTCAGTGATGGTTGTAATACTTCCCCTTTTTGGTCTTGACATAGTTGAACTCACACTGTGAATTCACAAAACAAGACACTGTAGACGACTAATTTCATCAGCTTATGGCCTGAGGCCTTGTATTTCCCTGGAGAATTAAATCCACCCCACAGCCAGGGAATCTTCTCGTTGCCCTCCACCACTCACAAACACTCCTCCAAGCAGCTAATGAAATGCTGAAGTTGTGTTATCTGCTTTAAAAGGAAACCAATGTGTATCTATTCAGAACCGAAATGGCATAAATTAATAAATCTGCATACTACACGTTACATTGTGTCAACCCCTTTGAAAATTTTAATATCAAAGTGGCCACAATTTGCATATGAAGTGTTGGATTTTCTACTACTGATCAGAAATCAAAGATAAATGAATCCCACCTCCCTTACCACCAACTGCATTGTGATTCTGTTCAAACAAAAGATAGACAGAGTTTAGATTTCATCTTGCAGCTTACCTTTAGTGTCTGCGCTCAGCGGTTGAATAATAGATTGTTGCCTGTGTGCTTTTATTATAGATTGGTAGTAGTTCTAATATCTGCAGTGTTTCTGCTGGTAACATTTTAGTGTAACAGCCAGAATACTTTACTGTACTAGAGTAGTGATTGCAGGGGCTGTTGGACTCTGCTGATGTTGGCCTCTAATGAAGTTAGTAGGTTAGTAGGTTAAGCATGGTGGTAGCATTGTTGTTTTCCGCATCAAATAGGTTTTCAGTTTTTTAAGCTGATTATGTAGCGCGCTCATGTAGCCCATGTGTTCTAGAAATAGAACACATGGGCACATTTATATTTCACCAGAACACATTTATGAACACATTTACATTTCACCAGAAATCCACTCTTTTTGGTCATGTTTCTTTCAGATATATTGTCTTCTGACTTCCCAGTGCGCAGCACTTCCTGTATATTCGCGGTACTCTCCTCAGTCGGCCTGAGGAGAGGTAACACTGTGCAGCTGCTGCTGTCGTTTCAGTGTACAATACCATGAAAACGCTAAATAGAGGTGCAAATATTATTCTGTACATATCACAATCCCTAACTCAGTGCATCGACAGGATCGTTTTGGTGTAAATGTGTTCTGTTTTGTTTCTTTAATTGAGTACAGCACTTCTGTTGACTCGCTAAGTTATCATTCTATAGACTATATGGAGCACGAGCATGGTTTATCATACCGCCACTGCTCTTTCACTCTCTCCTCAAAGGTGTGCACGTTAAAAGCCAGAGCATGTGAAGATGCTGCACTGATATTACTATGTTTTACAAAGGTATGTAAGCTACCTTTTTATCATTTTTTTGTAATGTTATTCTGTATTTACAAACTTAATTTTTTCACGGTACGATTTTTTTATGCTGTATTTTCAAATTCATCTGCGAAAATGTAATACAAATTTATAAAATGTAAAATTTTCCACTGTTGGTTGGAAAAATTACGTTTTAAAGCGACACCGTAACTTATACTATTAGAATGAGATGAATTAGTTATGTTAGACTCTGTGTAGGCCAGAGGCTTTGCTGAGGAGGGGTGTGCATGTTAGAAGCCAGACCATGTGAAGTTACTGTACTGATATTACTGTGTTTGGCCTCATCTCCTTTCTTTATGCATTGATAGACAATGCAGAAGTCGCAATAAGATGGAGTGGAAGGGTAAGCCAACTACACTATATGCAAAATTCAAGGGCTGCTTAACTTCCTGCTAGGGTATGGAATAAAATGTCTTGCTAAGTTAAGGATCAGTAAGTGAATCCACCAACATACAGGTCTAAATAACTAGCACTTCATTGGTTTAAAACGTCAATGTGGCCTAGACGTTCCCCAGATCCAAATCTGACTGATAATTGATGGGATGTTCCTAAGCAAATTATGATCCATTGAGGACCAACCTCGTGACCCACAGCACTCAAAAGATCTCCACTGGTAAACAGGTACGTGCTACACTGGTCACTGTGACTGCGTCTTCACAGGTAAAAGCCAAGTCTGTCACACAATGGGACCCCCATGGATCATAATTTCTTTGGCGTGTCCCGTGGATGCTCAGATTTGCATCTGGGAAATTTTGTGGCCACGCCAGAGATTTAAGGTCTCTTTAATGTTCCTTTGGCAGCTCCTCAGCTGTTTTTGTGGTGCATCAGCATGCACTGTCCTGTTGGGGACCCTCTGTCATTGAGGTGTCGAGGTGTCGTGGGGGTATGCTTCATCTTCAAGAGGTGTTTGGAGCAGATGGTTTGTGTCAAATGACTTCCACATGAATGAAGGGTCAAGGTTTCATGGAAGAACTTTGCACTGTGGCGATGTGAGATCTCTTCTACTGTCAGCGGTGTTGTTAATGGAAACTGTTAAACTTTTTTAATAAAAGTTAGTCCTCATTAGTCTGGGGGGATCCCTGGGGGTTGCGCATCAGGTATGCTGAGGGCCGCAGTGTGCTTCCGTGCAACCCTTGGGGATCAGTGTGTGTGTGTGTGTGTGTGTGTGTGTGTGTGTGTGTGTGTGCGTGTGTCAGTATGTCTATGTGTGTATGTAAGGGTGGTCTGGCTGGGTCTGTTGATCCCTCTCCTGCCTGTGGCCCCCGTCTTTCCTTGCTGCCTCACCTGGGGTACATGGTTGGTGCCATCAGGGTGGGTGGTTCACGAGGTTGGGAGTTGATCTCCGGGGCGGGGCGGGGGGCTCGGGCCCCCTGCCGGGATCTTGTTGGGCCTTGTGGTGTGCGCTTGAAGAACTTGCCTCTGGGGTCTTCACCCCTCCTGCTATGGGATCTCGGAGGCCCTCCCCCGCCGTGCTCCCTTGGGTGGGGACAGGGCCCCTCCATCTTTTCTCTGGACGGGTTGGGGGTTGCTCTGACCACTTGGCTCCCTCCTGGCTCTCGCTTGGGTCGGTGTTGTGTCGTCGTGCCGCTCCACTCCTGCTTTCAACTGCATTCCTTGACAGGTTTATACATGCATGCAGACACACACACACACATACACAAATATGAACACACTAAATCATTTGTTCTTATTACGTACGGTGGCTGCAGTGGGTTTTTTTGTCTTGTCTTTTCTTTTTTTCTCCGTCTTTCTCTCTTTTATTTTTTTTTTTTCTCTTTTTTTTCCAGGGTATTGGTCTATATCCTATTTATATACCATATTTGTCTACCCCACCCAACCCCCCTGTCTGGTCCAATTACTTCATCTAACAGTAAATAAAATCGATTTAAAATATATATGTACACGTACAAAGTACAGCAAAAATCTGTTTGGCAAAACAAGGTATCCAGGTCCCCATTCTGGCATGCCAATAAACTGAGCAGGACAGGTTTAATATATATATATATATTTAGGTTTTTATAATCTTATCATCAATACATACTAAATATTTTCCAACATTGTTCATGTTGTTGTAAAATGGATCATCTGGATATTTATTGTCAGTTTCAGTTGCCACATTCAGGCTTGTTTTAACTGTGTTTCAACTCTATTTTTAGGCTTGGTGTAGTCTGGCTGGCTGTTTTGATGGCTCTCTGATTATAGAGGTTACATCTTTATCATGGGTGATTATAATGAAGAAAAATTGCGGTATGATTTGACACACAGTGCTCAGCAGTGAGAATGCTGGATTTGGGAGCGCTCTGTGGATCGCTGTGGACTGACTGAGCACAACACAGCTGCTACTTGTGCCCCGTTCTGGCCTCTGGCTCGCCTGCCACCTTCTCTGGTAAGCTGTTAGTACTCTGCTGGGGCTCATGGACTGCTGCCCATAAACAGAGAAGCACTTAGAAGCAAAGGCTGCTCTCAGATTACCATACCAACAGGCTGTGGCCTCACATGGAATTAAGATATTCATGATATATTTTTAATCTACTTTGACTTGAATATAAAAAAAATATGCAGATATTAAAGGACGCTTGCCCCTCACGTCCACTGTTTAGTGATTCTTGAAATAATGCTTTTAATGTCACAGAGAGAGGATGACAGACCGAATTATAATGTTTCTAAAGTGATTTTGTACTCTCTTCCAGATTGGTGCAGAATGTCATGCAAATTAGATTTAGGCTCCGATGATGAGTGCAGCAGGCTGGAGAAAGTCGCTGTGTAATACCTGTTGTCTGAATTGAGAGTTCACACCATGTGCACTGGGTTTATTATTATTGAATGATAATCCAAATAACATCTTTTTTGAAGGGTTGAATTCTGCAGAGGCAGAGAGGGAGCAAGTTCTGGAACTTTTGGGAAGGGGGGATGCATGGGATGTTCACAAAGTCGAAGTTGGAAGAAATAAAAAAAAAAAAAAATGGCTGACAGGGCCTTTGGCTGTGATGGAGAGACCTCATCACATCTTTACTCCATCTTGTCATGCCTTCCTCCCATCATCACAGGACTTAACGTCAGGAGCAGAGCAGAGCTGTGTGGGTGAATGATGGGTGCTGTGCCACTCCTCCCCCATCCCTGGTTCTGTTGATCGATTTCCCAGACAGGAACCCCCACCTCTTCAAATTGTAGAATGAAAGAATGACGAGAGGGATGGAAAATATATTTCTCAAGCAACTTAAAGGGAAGATTTGTAAGATATGATAAGATAAGGTATTCCTGGCTCCTTTCCTGACATTTACCAGGCTCTTTGGTGTCCTTTGCTGATGTGCTACTTGGTTTAATTTTAACTGCATTGATGTTTGGTCAAGGTTGGACCAAAACACCAAATGATTAGGTTTATAAAATGAATAGAAATGGTTTTACACAGGAGGAAAACTCTTGTCTTCTAGGTGAGGTCACCTGTGTGACACTCCACTAAACTCTGTTCTTTTGGCCGTATTTTAATTTGGAAAATATATGGCACTACATCACATTTATAAATCATCTGAATCTCACACAGATGGCTTTACATCGCAGGGACATTTAACTCTCCATCTCCGCCTTAATGCCAAAAGGAATAACCCGTACCCTTAGATACAACACAAGCAACTATGACAAAACAGAAAAATCTGTTGAGCTGGGCATGAGAGCGGGCAACAATAAACTACAGTATATTACACAATACAACTTTAAGATAGCTCAGATCTTTAAATTGGAAATAAACAAGGCAGCAGTCAGAATATAGACCATGGTGTACCTGCTTTCCACTAGCTAGGTACTTCACATCTGAAATCCTAGATTTGATTAAAGCCACCTACACAGACAGGAAGGGTTCTGTGTAACACATTTGAAAGGTAATGACAAGTGAGTGCGCTGAAAAACTCTTCACCACACACATTTGGAAAGAAGAATTTACATGATAGTAGCGACATTGGCTTTCAAAGGGAATAAACACAGACATGTTAATGGATAATTAATGGCAGACCCAGGGTCAGTTAACCAGTTTACATTACTGACAATAAATCATTCACGTGAGAAATTTTCAAGCTCTTTGTTTCATTCTATGCACAATTAAATCCCCCATTGAAACATTGCATAGACAATCGTCCATATTTGTATGATTTATTGTGTAGACACACCTCATTTCTTGTATAAACATCCGAGGGGCAGTGGGATAGAAACAGGAGGAGACAGTTAGCGTCCTACCTTCGAGTGCAACCATTGTAAAATACTATAAAAATAAACACAAATGTCCAAAACAGCCTTGACCGCATTTTTGAGTCACAAATGTCCTCATCAAGGCCACACAGTTATACTAGGTTTTATTCACTGTGCATAAACGTTCACGTTGTCTGTATTTTTGAAGAAAAAAATTGTAGACACTTGCACGCTCAGAAAGTGTGTGTGCGCTAAAACATCATCTGGACTAAAAAGCACACTGGGAGATCTGGTGGGGGATACGGACACCTGATCCCAGCAGTCTACACACATGACTCTCCATTAAAGCTCTTTTATGGTTCCTTTGGTGGCAGAACCACAACAGTCCATCAAGACTGCACTGTTACCATGGAAACCGAGCGGAGACAGCCGTTAAATCAACGTGAGTAAAAATGGAAGTGGACTCACATTAGTAATGGCTAATTAGCTCATAGCACTGACAGCTGGAAGCTGCATGCTGCTTTCGGTGCTGTATGATCAAGACCTCCGGAGGCTCAGGAGAGGTTCCAGCTCTGTGTTTTCATGGGTCATTTACATCTCCCCTGGGTGCACTGACAATGATGTAAGTTATTTTAGCAAAAACAGACGAGATAGACTGGAGAACACAACTGACAACAATATGACCTCATGCTGTTTGCCCTATAAAAACACATGTCTGCCTTTGACTTTCCACCCTCCCCAGCCACCTCCCTCGCCTTGCTGGCAGAGGAAGCAGCATCCAGGAGGACTCTAAGCATGGATGATTAATTCTGATGGCACTTTCTGTCAAGAGGACCTTTCCTCGGCTGATAGAGGCAATGTGTTCTGTCAGACCTTTGAAATTCAAATGAGGCTTCCACTTTGTGTCTTACTGACAGTTTTGAAAGTTCTCATGAAAGCAACAAAGATGGAAGAGACACAAGCTAAAGCAGAACAGAGAGGCAAAATTAGCTACATCCCCAAAATAGATGACAGTGCCAAAACAAAAAGACGCTAATAGATAATCAAAAAGGTACCTGACTAAAGCGTGTCTAAGGTTTTAAACTGTATAGATACTTGACTATTTTTGTACTGGTACAGTTATTTTTAACATACACTATTTTCTGCCAGTAACTAAAGTCACAATGACATTAATGATTATAATTCATTATTTTATGCTGTAGCTAATTCCCATATATTTCCGAGGTTAACAGCCCAAAATTAACATTCAAAAATTCTGTTTCCTTGTAGTTCATAAACAGAACTTACTGAAAGCACTTGAGATGCATTTTTTTCAGATTAGTGTGGTATTTTTGTCTTGAACTTTGTGTGATCATTCACTGACTCAGTGACTCTGACTGATTTGTCTTGTTCTTCATGCTGAATTATTAATGTTAATCTTGAAATTGGGCATTGTAACTGGAGCGAAATTCTTGTCATCCACTCGGACATGCAGAACTGTATTTGTAAGCTGAGTAAGAGAATCCTCACCACTGATATTTGGTGAAGTAAGTATTAGGTTAGTGTTGAAATTTAGAAACTTTTGTGCACACTGTGGCCTTTCACTTTTGAAGATAGGTAAGTAAATTTAAGGATCCCAAGAGGCTAAAAATAATTTTTAAATTATAATTATAATGTGGCCTCACATTTCTTTAGACATTGTGCTTTCGTCATTCATGGAAATGTCACCCTAGTTTGTGTAAAATATTTTGATTTATATTTCAGTGTTTTCTGTGTCATGGTCTGGGATTTTGTTTTGTTTTTTTGAAGTTTCTCTTGTGTCTAATCTCGCTTCAAACTTCTTGTCATCCGTCCTTTCCTGCAAGTGTGATGATTAGTTTCACATGTTCTTTGTAAAGCTTCCTTTTTCTTCTTCTGTATTTAAGTTTGTAGTTTTTGCCTCTCTGGATGTTGCTTGATATGCGGACATTGGAATTTTGCTTGTACTTGAAAAGACAACGACCAAAGTGCTGAATAGCAAGTTTAATTTTAAATAGTTTTCAGATGGATATGTGGATAAAACTGAACTGAAAAGGCTATAAGAGCGAGGCAGTTCCTACAAACTACATTTACTGCTTTTACTGGAGACCACTGGACATCGGTGAATAACCATAAATTCCTTGGATTAAAGGCATACATAATTGATGACTAGTGGTAACTGCAATACAATTAAGTACTCAGAGTTTTAACATGTGATTAATCATGATTAACCGCAGCCTATTATTGTAAATAACTACATTGTCAGGCTCTGCTAGTGTCATGTGTCTGTTGTTAGGGTCAATCAGTGTTTCCAATCTTATGTTGAAGTTTTGCTTGGGTGTTATTCCCCATGTCCTGTCAAGTGTTGTCCCTCAGGTGTGTTCGATTACTCCCTCTCCCTAATGTGTCTCACCTGTGTCCAATTGTCTACCTCTCACTCGTATATTTAACCCCCGTGTTCCCTTCCACCTGTGCCAGATTGTCTTATCTACCCAGCGAGCATTCCAACGTTTATTCCTTGTAAGTCTCCTTGTGTCCAATCTGTATTCCGTGTTTTGATTACCGAGTTTGCCTTATCCTTATCTGTATCTTCGCATAATTAAATACCTGGTTTTGACCTTCATTATTAAAACGACTACCGATTTAGAAAGCTCCCAGTGTGTCTCTGCATTATTGGATCCCCCAGACCTGTTACCTGATATAGATTGCATTTATCCACTATGTGACAACACTAAAAAAAAAAAAAACATACGTGACAAAGAGCCATGCAAAAAACCAGAAAAGTAAGTGAATTGCTAATATATTCTACTCATCCTGAGTGAGCAAAAATAATCCAATGCTTCTCCAGACACTCATTTGTTCATGGAGAAAGCTACAAGCACAGACAAACTGTTACGGCCATTCCGCCGGGTTCATCTTTTGTTCTTACTATCTTTCAAAGAAAAACTGGCTCGTCTTTGCTGCGCAATGATGGTAACTCACTGCTGCAAGTGGAACATATTGATGAGCCAGGAGGAACAAAAGCAGCATGTGTCTTGAGAGCTCCTTCGTGATGACTGGTAATGGTGCACAGTATTTCAAGCAGGCCACATGGTGCAATAGCAGGAAAGGGCTTATAATATTCCTTTAAGAATACAGCTGCGCACTATTTTAAATACCTTTGGCATTAGAAAGAAGAACACCTCTTGGCTGCACGTATCTTAAATGTCTAAAAAATTAGACCAATTGCAATTTATATGAGCCTTGCAGAATACAGTAAACTGGCAATCAACACATTCAGAGATCAGTTTCATGTTAGTCAAACTGTGGATAAAAGAGAAAGGCCTGCCCCTGTGAAAAGAATCCTCTGGGCTAACAGATTCCTCAAAAAAAAATACAGTGACAATAACTGCAGCAGTTGTGCTTTTTAAAAGGTGCATGTAATTACTGACAGCAAGAACATAGTACAGTGCACAGAAACTGCCATTTGTATGGCGTGTTTGATTTCAGGCTTATTGTATAGTTTATACAAAATGACATTCAAGAGGTTTTTAATAAGCAGAAGAAATGTATGGTGTTGCACATTTTAGCAAATTGAAATTCCATCCATCCATCCGTTCCCACAGTTCTCTGTAACTCCATAGTCTTGCCTTTTTTGCAAATTAAGTGATGAATGGGATGTTAACATGCATGTTTTCTCTTTCATCACATGCTGTGATGAAGGCATGTGATAAAAGCCTTTCTTCACATGTAATGTTTATAGTTTAAGTCTTCCTGTCAGCTCAAAGTTATTTTAGAAAATAATTGTATATTGGAGACCCCCTTTTGGAGAGCAAGAGAGAATCATTAAAGTGAATCAGATGATCAATATTAAATGCCCAATCCAAGTATATATTCTCTGCAAGCTTAAGATCAATGCATGTGAAGTTCTTCTGAGTGTTACATTGCATAGCATATTATTGTAGACACGATGGACATTCCACTCAGTTATGTCTATATTTACAGCAAGTTGAATTTTTTTTGACTACTCAGGAATTGTTAGAAATCATTCAGAATCTCTTCAAAATACAATAATACACCAATATTTGAGGTTAAAAAAATAAAAACATCTACAATGATTGAATGCACAATCAATTTTCCAGTAACACCTTATATATGCAATTCCAGACTAAAGGAATACTTATTCCTACTATTTATTTTGAGGAAAAAAAGGGGGCAAAAAGTAATATTTTGAAAAAAGTTGCTGAGACAAGCAAAAATGAATAAAGAAAATAAAGGAGGGAAGGTTACAATTATTTATTTGTGTGTGTGAAAAGTTTGGGGAAAAAGTGTGAGTTTATACCTTCATTAGCTGCAGCCTGGCATACAAACCATGCTCCTACAACCCATACGATTATCAGAATGTGTCAGTGCTGAGAAAGTAGTCTGATTTTAGGCTGCAATATAGGCTATAGAATTAAAAGATCGGTTTTGTTTCAGTTGCAGATTTCAGATTAATCGTATTTTATTGTTATTATTTTAAGTGCCACTGTACTGCAATATGAATATCAAAATATAGGGTAACACTTTACAATAAGGGTCACAAAAAGCATTATCAATTGGCTAATTCCAGTCAAAAAAACTTTATATTAGGATTAGGTGGCCATAACAGGTTGGGGAAACCGAGGATCCAATAGTACAGAGTCACATGGGGGGCTTTCTAAATCAGTAGTCGTTTTAATAACAAGGTCAAACTGGGAATTCCAAACTATGCAAAGGTACAGACAAGGATTAGCAAACTCAGTAATCGGAACACAGAATAAAGATGGAACACACGGAGACTCACATGGAATATACGCTGGACTGCTCACTAGAAAGACAAGACAATCTGGCCAAGGAGGAAGGGAACACTGGGGTTAAATACACGAGGGAGAGGTAGACAATGACACAGGTGGGACACATTAGGGAGAGGGAGTAATCAAACACACCTGAGGGACAAGACTAGACAGGAAGTGGGAAATAGACACATAGGGGTTTCAAAACAAGAGGGGAAACACTAACTGACCCTAACGGACAGACACTTGACACTAGCAGACCCTGACAGCATGAAACACTGCAGTTTACAGTCTTTCACATATGGACTTTCATAAAGATTACTCACTCTGCTTTTAGAAGCTTTCATTACAGATTTCTGCCAAAGAAGCCAAAAGCATAAGATACTGTACAGTATTAACTTCCTTTGCTGGCACATAGCCCAGGGTTCTGAAACAGTGTCCTGGTGGGAAGTAATCTGCAGGGAGCCCAGCCAGAAATCACCCTGTCAATTACATACATGTTGCAAAGGCCATGTTGACTCACGGCAGGCGATTTTAGGAGTGGAGTCCCTCAAAAGCATGTTTCCTCCAGTGTAATTGGATAATCTGTCAGCTGGGGCTTCACAAAAAAGTATTTGGTTGCTCTGCTCCTCCTGGTTTGCGTTAAATGTGTGTGAACACAATCACCTATCCTTGTCTTTATGGTCGTGTGGTGACACCAGAACAAACTATGCATTTGTTGCAAACTGTGCCTTCAGTGACTGTTTTGAGTTTAGTATCTTTCTCAAGGACACTTGAATCTGACACTTAACATGCTTACTGCGGGGGTCAGGGATATAACCACCAATCTTTTGATCAGAGGACAAAGATATTACAGTGTGTGTACTGTTAGTATACTGTACTTGTATTTACTTTCCAACAAAACATATATACTTTACAGCCTGCTCTTGTCTTTACAAAACTGTTCCCAGTTTTCCAGAAGCTTTTCTACATTCTCCATACATTGTTTTTAAAGCACACATGAATGACTTCATCTCCCAAACCACTGAACACCTAACTACTCCCAGCTGTGTAAAGTGTTCATTGTCAGCTGACACCAAGCACTTTAATATCATCAATGACAGTAATTTCATACCAATAATTGTGCTGCAAAAATAGCATTTGGCTCTGTTGTGTGCTGTCCAGATTGGGCCTTTAGACTGGTTAAATACTAGCGGGGGTAATGAGATCTTGTGCCACAAGACCTTGCGATATTAAAATATGACAATATTTTTCATTGAAGTTAAAAGCTAAGAGGCCAAAGCAGAGTCCCGTGAGCTGTGGGGGGCAGCAATACGCCTTTGCTGTATCTAATACGCTGTAAACCTACAAGAAGAAGAAAAAGAAGAAGCCTATCCAGCTGCAGACAGCATGACGTCAGAGTCTGACGATAGTAGCATTGAAGATGCCCCTGCTAATTTTTAATAGTTGTGGCAGCACAACAACAGAATGACAGACAAGAACACAGTAGCACTGTAAGAAAACATTGACTTACACCTGGGCTAACACAACTTTGCAAAAACACCTAAAGGAAGACCAAAGCTCTCTACTAAAGTCCACTGACAATGCTGGCAGATGCATTTGCACCTCAACTTGCACAGTGAAGTTCTAGAGTAATAGCAAGAACAAGTGACAGTGGTGGTTTTATTGCAACTGATATAAGGCCATTATCCACGGTAGAAAATCAGGGATTTTGATGACTCCGCCACACATGGACCCCATTTTTAATTTGATTTGGCAGTTTTGGCCATCCATTACAAATCCCCCACCAAAAAAACGACAGTTCTTGCATGGCAGGTGGGAGAGAGGGGTGGCAACACACGAACAGTCCTTTCCTTGCTCCCTGTACTTACAGCTAACCCAGTTATGCAATATTAAATACCACTTAATCCAATGGCATCCCTGAAGAGGACTTGTCATTAGAATGACATCATTAATCCTTTGATGTCTTTGACTTTGATTGTGTTTATGTTTTGATGTTACTTTAACACATTATATTAAAACCTTCACAGTTCTTCATCAAATCTTAAAATTAGGCAGCAGTCCTCACTGAACCTGACAACTATTCCATTCCATTCTGTTCACTTAAAGCACTTG
>KV751324.1:10145775-10184160 GCA_001698575.1 Mola mola | reverse complement strand
TATACAGCTCTCACAAGATGAGGAAAGATGGCAGGCAAAGGAGTGTTGGGAGAAGATTCGGCAAGAATTGGAGAAGCAGAAAATGCTGATCTGTACATTCAAGGATAACACAATGACAGGTCGTTGCCTCAACCTCATGTTCAAAATGAGTAAGAAAATGAAAGAGTTACGGAATGCACAGGAAGAAGCAGACACCCGTGCACAGATGTTAACAAAGGAGCAAGAAGGTCTGAGAGAGGAGAATCAGGAGCTCCGCTCATTGCTGGCAGAGCAAAGGACTGCCATTACTGAACTTCAGCGGCAAGCAGCTGGTTCAAAGGAGAAGCAACTGGATTTTAAGATGACAGAACATCTCCAGGATTACGAGGAACAATGAGGAGTGAGATGCAAGAGCTTAAACAAAGTTCTTTAGTAAATAGTATGAAGGTGTGGATCTGCCAGGAAGGCCTGCATGAAGAGAGGAACCAAACCACATGTGGAGAAGGAGAATGAGGTCCAGGTGAATTATATATTTCTTTGCTTCTAGCTTGATGAAGAAACTCACACACTACTATTCTGGTCAGCAGGTAAAATCACAACATCGGAGAGTCTTTTGCTCCTGTTCCGACTCCAAGCCAACCCTGCAAAGCGGATCTCTCTTTTAAGTCCCTCAGACCAGCAAGGCTCCATGCCGGTTCTAGTTCCTGAACCTATTTTTCAACCAGCAAGCACATTCATACCAAAAATAAATTGGTTTAGAGCCTGCAAAGTTGGCAACAGCTATAAAATTGTTGTTTTAAACAAGTGGGTGTTTCATACTCTAAGCTATTTATAATGTTACATCTACTCTTTACATACCTTTCTTCTCTAAGGTAACTGTCTTCAAAGTCTTCTCATAATCAACAGTTGTATGCTCGATTGTTGGATGAACACAAATAACTGAATTGGCAAAATGAAAGCAGATAATCCATGCAATCCACATTATATATCGCATTGATTGTATATATGTATATATATTTCTATATATCACACAGAGTGTTTAAATGTACATATATTTCTATATATCGTATACATGTAAATATATTTCTATATATTGCATAGATTGTATATATTATTTCTATATCGACCTTTTCTAAGAGGACGTTTTGCTCCTCTGGAGCAGGTTTTTGGGGGTTAAGGGGCCTTGCTTAAGGGCACCACAATGATGTTAATAAGGGAGGAGCTGCTGCTTATTCACTTTCTCCTACCCGTGTTTTCAGGCCAGTCCAGGGTATTGAACTGATGACCCTGTGGTCACGAGCTCTAGGCTTTAGGCCACAAAGGATGGAAAGGAACCTTTTTTTAGTTGGTTTGCTGAGAAGTTATTCTGGGAGCTGTATCTCCATTTTGTCACATGGAGGGCGTCTCCTCCCCAGTGAGATAGGCTTGGTGTGGCTGGCGCGACAGAAAAGGAAACCAGTCACCTCTTTCATGCTTACTTATGTCTCTGTCTGTCACAGGTTTGTAACTACTAAAAAAAAGGAACACACACAACAGCTAAAACTCTTAGAAATGATGTGAAGACAAGAGCTATTGTGTACATTTTTTTATTAGGGCTGTAATTTTGTTTATTTTAGAGGTTTCAGAGTAATGTGGTTGGCAGGCATCTACTACTGCTGCTTGAGCTAGCCTAACTTGCTATGAATGTTGTTATTGAACTTCATGTTAGCATATCCAACGACTTGTGGTTACATTTGATTAGGCTCCCTGGACATTTATAAAGCTGTTTAGTAAATCTGTTCGAAATACCGTTCTGTGTGTTTATTGAATGTTTTATTATTTTAGTAAATTCCTAAGATAATTCTTGCTAGTTTTGTCATTTCCTTATGGGATCTTCCATTATACCTTGTTAACATTATGCTAAACGTGGGCTAGCGAAGCTATCAGCCGGTCCTAACTGGGGGTTTATATGCATATACTGTATGTGCAGTTATTAGTGTAAGGACAACACACCAAAGGGATTTTCATACATTGAATTTGCTTTCATTTTAATCTAAACACAAAAAGAAACATGGACTGCGGTAAACATTTTTATTTCACAGAATGTTTATATATTCAGTCATGTAACTGTGACCTGGTATTAGAGAAGACATGGTTTGAGAGAGGAGTGAAGGAGGCCATCTACGTCAAAATGGAAAGACCCTCATTACACAGAGGTGGTGGTCTAAGACAACAATTATCATCCACTTACAATGCAGGACTGACATCCTTTCCCAGATGTTTTAAACCTCCTTCAGAACTTGCCTCATGTGACCATAATCATTTACATGAATGTGAGGGGGGGTCAACAATGAGTCACACCTCAAAACCACTGAATAATAAACTACACCTTACTTGTGACCCTGATGTGCATACACAGAGAGGGTCAACAACTCAGGTGACTTCCTCCGAGGTGTAACGACCCTACCAGAGGTTAAATACTGGGGATTCCCCACCAATGTTTAGAACTGAAGAAGCCTTTCGGAAGAGAGGTGAATTTTCAAAACCAAAAAAAAAAAAAAAAAAAGACATCCAGATGCCATTAACTGAAGCACTTAAGACTTTTCATCTCTTGGACTTGGCGCTGGGGCCCTAAGGCAGCAGCTCCATTCCATGATGGTGTTTTTTTCACCATTCCACATTTGGATGGAGTGCAGTGTCATGGTGTCATGATTAGTTTGCACATCCTTCCCTTTTTTTTTTTTTTTTTTACAGATCTGTGTGACCTCACAGGTGTAAAATTAATCTTTCAAATTTCCTGGTTATGAAATTCCTCTAGGTGGTGTTGTGGCAACAGTTAATTTCCCAAACCTACATTTGGACTCAAGGGTGAAGTGGTTGAATTTTGGAGGTCTTCCTTTATTTAACCATTTGTCTAATTTGATTTAATTTAATTACTACCAATAACATTTGTCATTGTTTTCTATATCCTCATTAACTTTTGTTTGTTTATATACAACAATTGGACCCCGATACACTTCACTAACTCTGTAATCCATAGTTTATTACAAAACGATCACAGAGAACGATATCTAAACTCACACTACCATAAAAACCACCCCAGCCTGTCTTCTTGTCTCACTACTGTACTTTCCCTGTCTGCTTTGTATGCATTTCATAGGCATAAAACAGCCAGGCAGTAATTTTTGCAGTTTGAAATTAAAAACAAACTAGACAGATTGTTTGTCATATCATACATACCCACATGCACACAATTTCCCTCTGGGATAAATAAAGTATTCTGAATCTGAATCTGTATACATCTGGGCTCTGTTATTGCACCAACTCTATTGGCATCCAACCGTGCATGGAGACAGTAATCCGATTAGCTAAACAAAATATGTTGTGCTCCATCCCGAGACTTCCTTTTCAGTCGTCATCTTCATCAGGTGCCATTGTCCCTTATCTCCTTCTCGCAGCATCTGCCCTCCAACCGCAACACTTGCAGCGAAACCAATTTACCCACATCCAACAATTCAATCACTTCCACAATGTATCTATGTCAATGTCAGAGAGAGTGGCTGTCCATTGATCTTTGAATGGCAATGAATTGGTTGGAGGAAATACTTGATGTGCATACTGCAAATGGCTAATCTGACTAACGCTAAACTGAATTGAAATGGTTATTTCATTACCCACTCTGAACTAAAAATGTTTCAAAAACACGTTTTTACTCCACTCATTCAACTGCTCAGGTAAAAACCTAACCATATCGGATTGCTGTGATGACCACCTGAGGAGCAATAGGTTGTAATAACAGCTTGAAATCATGTCCTACCTCGACTCAGCTACCCCTGCAATGCCATACTGAAACGAGAAGGGAATAGGGAAGGAAACACATAAACAATTCACTGTGATTTAACTCTTGCCCACATGTAATTTAGCTTGTATCCCCAGTGGTTCTGCCAAAAGATAGAAAGTCATCTGTTTTACTCATCCATCGAGGGTTCTCACACTGATTTGAACAGGAGGCTGGGGCAGGTTAGTACGAGAGAAGGTGAGAAAACCACTGGACTCATTAATATTCAAGCAATATACTGCTACAGGAGGGAGGAAATCACAGCATGACTGAACAATTAAAGCATTCATAGCAGGAAATTGTTCCAGGCAACCAAATAATCTTTCCTTTAGCTACTGCAGTTCACACTATCACTCCTTATTATATGACTTTGTTGAATAATCTCTTCTGATTTGAGAGTGATGACATTTGACGGTCTATTGTTTCAGAAGAGCAGATTGCTCCTATAAATAATCAGGCCATTGCTGTGGAAGCTGTTCTGGTCTTTGACTCTGATGGGCTGTATATAATCACATTAATCTACCCAAAGAAGCCACATCAGCTGACTGACAACAAACTGTGGCAAAGGCTGTCAGTTACTACAACAACAGTCTCTTTTATCTAACTTTTAATTCATCTGGAAAGTACGTAACTTTTCTATGTTTAAACCTCAGTTCACGAATGAAAGACTATCATAGAATTCAAAGATAGTTTATTCAAAATGAGGATAAAGAGGAAAAGAAGAAAAGACTCCGACAGTTTGTAAGGCAGGAAATCACAATCATTAAAAAAAAAAGTCCCCATCACCTCGTCTCAGTTCACCATTGATAGAAATTGAATGTGAATTAGAGTATAGTGCAGAATTTATGTTCAGAACCAAGTTTGCATATACAAAGAATTGTTCTAGGTTTTTTGGTGTCTTGACACTGACAAACAGGGACTCCACATTGTGGACTGGGGAACTGCTTAGAGTGATGGGGGTGAGTGGGACTGAGTTCTTTCTGTAGTTCAAAACCATCTCCTCTGTGTTCAGAGCGTTGAGCTCTAGGTTGTTCTGGCTGCACCAGGTCACCAGATGGTCCCATCTCCCACCTGTAGGCTGACTCAACCCCACCAGAGATGAGTCTGATGAGAGCTTGTCCTCTAGTAGAGCCAGGATGACCGTGTTGAAGGCAGAGCTGAGGTCCACAAACAGGATCCTGCCGTAGGTTCCTGGGGAATCCAGGTGCTGAAGGATGAAGTGGAGGGCCATGTTGACTGTGTCATCTACAGACCTCTTGGCTCTGTAGACAAACTGCAGGGGGTCCAGGAGAGGGTCTGTGAGGAATTTGAGATGTGAAAGCACAAAACGCTCAAAGGACTCACCACAGATATCAAGGCGACAGGTCTGTTGCCATTGAGTCCACTGGGTTTTGGCTTTTTGGGGAAAGGGATGATAGTAGAAGTTTTGAATCAGGCTGGCACATGGCATTTCTCTAGTGGGGTGTTGAAGATATATGTAAACACTGGAGACAGCTGGTCGTCACAGTGCTTTGGAGTAGATGGGGAAATAGAATCTTGTCCAGCTGCTTTTCTGAGTTTCTGTCTCTTGAAGAGGATGTTAACGTCTTTCTCCAGAATGGGGAGAGGTGTTGTTTTGAATGGGGGAGTGGGGGGCTCAGAGGTGGGAAGATGAAGATGAGTGAGAGCCCCTGCTCTGCTGTGGGGGTGGTGGAGCTGTCTGGCTATAGCTGATGAGTAGTGACGGCGTGGGGGATGTTATCAGGACTGTTCCATTGTCTTTCAAATCTACAGTAATACTTATTTAGATTGTTAGCCAGGTGCCGGTCATTAATGAAGAGGGGGGATTTGGGCTTGGGGTTGGTAATGGACCTAAATCCTCTCCAGACAGAGGCAGAGTCATTGGCTGAGAACTTTTGAAGTTTTCCCGAGTACTGCCATTTAGCTTCTCTCACTGCCTTGCTAAACATGTACTTTGACACGCTAAACACTTCCTCCTTCTCCAACCTGAGCTGTCTGTGTTTGGCTGTGAACCACAATTAGTCATTGTTATGACTCACCCTGGTGCATGATGGGATACAGTTGTCCTCACAGAAAATGATGAAAGGATGTCACAACCTCCATGCATTCATCCAGACTATTGGTTGCGTTCCTGAAAATATCCCAGTCAGTAGCGTCCAAACATGCCTTAAGATTCTCCGCTGCTTCACTGGTCTGCAGGTTTGATGTCCTTACAACAGGTTTAGAGGGTTTTAATTTCTGCCTGTATATAGGAATCAGATGGAGCAGGGTGTGGTCAGATTGTCCCAATGGAGCGCGAGGGATGGCGAGAAAGGCATTATTTGTAGTGCAGGAACAGTTATCCAGAATGTTGTCCGCTCTGGTGGGGAATTTAATAAAGTAAGTAGCTCAGTAATAAGGAGGACAAAGTACAGCAAGGTGGTCTTTATTATGAAAACCCCACCATCAGTGATTCTGTGACTGCCACTTTGCATGCAGCATTTATTAGATTTATTATATAGCTATACATGCACACGCTAATCATTCATTGTAATTATAGACAGACAACAGAAGAGCTCCCCAAAGGAAACAAAAGATAATATTTTGATCACACCCTGTTTGTGGTCATCAACACCTCTCCTTCAGATTCATCAGATCGGTGAAAGGGAAAATAAATTTTCCCCAAAAATGGTTTCTTTCATTCAAATTAGTTGTTACACTGATCTAAGTTCAAGTGTTCATTGGTCTTATAAGTTTGATTTAAGTTAGTTATTTGATGATATAGGATAGTGGTGTAATGAGTTGTTCCAGTCGGGCAGGTGGGTGGGAACCTACCCATCTCCTCTAGTAGCTCCTCTATCTGATAACCATTGACCCCAAATGACCACCGCACTTTGGCTTCATTTTTTTAAGTGGGATGTGTCAAGCATATTTAGTTCATCTTTATTTATGTTGATGATTTGAACTTAAGACAATAGGCAATGACAATTAAATCAAAATAAGACCGTATGTAAACAGTTACAGTTTTTTTTTTTTTTTTTTTTTTTTTACTTGATCACTTTACAGTATATGGCATACAGTTGCCGACAAGATGATGACTAAAGTGGACCATAGCATATACTGTAGGCAAACAATATATTAGTATAGTGTACGAGTATATATCAGAGTTTAAAGAGAGTAAATATTAAATTAAATCGTGAAAATTATACATTGCTCTGTAACCCCTAAATACACAACATCTTATTAACAAGTCAAGCATAATGAACTTTAATGTCACTGTCAGTGTTGTGCTCACAACTTGCTTTTTGTGCCCTCAAATGATAAAACAAATCAGTTATTGCAGTTTAAAGCATTGATTATTGCTAGTACTAGTATAAAGAAAATGTCAGCTCCAGAAAAGCGAACCCGTGAAATGACATAACCAGTACAGAATGGCAGTGTCTGTTTCCTTATTGTACAATGGGAAGAAATCAGGACCAGTGCAGCAACCTAAGGCCAGGTTAAACAAAAACTTCCTAAGAGGGTACCACCTCTACACTCCAAATGGTCTGAAAGACCCTCCTAAGCACTTTTCTGAAGGAAAAATTTTGGCTCTGGCACTCAAATTTTCATAACTCCCATTCATTTGAATAGGAAAAAGATGTCCTGAATAACATCCCGAAACAAGGGTCCGACTGCGTCAGGGGCGGGTGGTGTGGACACTAATGCGGGGCCGCTGAACACGCCTGTCTTGGTCCCATGTCGATACAACCTTCTGTTCCTCAGATCCACACCCTAACCCCAGGTGAAGGTTTTGTTAGGGGCCAAGTTTTTCATACCGATGCTTCAGTGCTTGGCGTGGAGGTCAGCACATAAAAATTGTCTTTTTGGACCTACCCTGACCCTGCCTTAACCCCTTATCCTAACCCAGACACCTTACTACGCCTGCTTTAGCTTCAGGGGAAGGCCTACAGGACCAGGATTGCAAGTACACACTCACAACACTTCACCAAGTCCAGTAACCTAAGGCCAGGTTCCACAAAAACTTCCCAACAGGGTACCACCTATAAAATCTAAATTATAAACTCAAATTTTCTTGACTCACTCTTTCATTTGAGTGGGAAAAGGTTTTCCTGAATAAATAACAAACCGAAGGCCCTACCACGTTACCCAAACTGAAAAATTATGAACCAGTTTCACACATTGCTGAATCCACTCATTAAAGTAAACTGCATACAGAAACACTACGAAAAGTCACATCGAAATTTTATTTAATGTTTAAGAAGCTAAAGTTTAACTGTTTTCACAAGGAAACTACAGGACAAATGCATTTATACATTTAAAACCTCAAGATGTCTCGTTTGAGACTACAGTCAGTTTTCCCTCACAGCTCTGCTGGGAACATAGTAAAGTCATTCAGTCGGCATCTGCAACAACTATAGATCTAATCAGCAGAGTCAAAAAGAATGTTATACTTTCAAGCGCAGCTGCTCAGTTAATCAGATCCAACCTATAAGGTAAGTGATTCTGAACCCTTCACTTACTATGCCCGGCCTGATCTTAATATAAAGTGCTGAACTTAATCAAGTTTTGTTGTCAAACTGATAGTAGTAGTGCAAAGTTTACAGTACAGTTCCAACTGTGCAAAGAAGTTTGTCTGTTGTGCTTTAAGCTCTTTACCAACAGACCAATTTATTTTGTATACTAATATTACTATTAAGATATTTTTGACTGCATAACATGCATTGAGTGTCAAGGTTATTTCTGAATGTGCCAATTTTTCTGTAGGTGGCAAATAATGTTATAGTGAATGTGAATGTATAAAGATTTTTTTCATTTTGCATGTTGACTGCAGCTTTACCTTGGTCTGTTTTGGTCTACAACAGCTGCTGATTCAGCTTTAGCGACATAGATGGAATAATAAGTAGACTGAGTTTTGGGTTATCTGATTAAGTTATTTGGAATTGCAAATATATTTGTTGTAATGACCAAAACAGTATTCTAATAACATTTTGGTCTCAATTACCATGACTTCTTCAGTACATCATGATGGCCATTCTGTAAATTATGGACCTGAAAGACATGACTTGTGAGTTTCTATATCTGCAGCCTCTCTTCCAAATATGGTCCTTTCTACCAAGATGATGCGCCACAATTCCAAACTAATGGTTTCAAAATGGTAGTTTGCAAACCAAGGTGAGACCATTGCCAATGGCTGCTTCACTGCTTTAACAACACACCCTCACTTTCTGTTGTTTGGTACTAGACAAGTACGATTTAAACCTACAGGCTACTGCCTAAAACAATGTCGGTTAGAGTGAACCAAAGGCTAAAGTTGTGGGCTCTAAAACCCAAACAGCTCAGAGAAGCTAAGATGGTGTGTAGAGCTGAGGGGAACTGTAGAACTAGGTGATGAATATCTGTGGGTTCATCACTGTGAGCATTACTTTTCACACTACACACTCATTTTACCCATTGTTTAGCAAAAATATTTTTTGATATGTAGTGCTACTGCAATTACTCAGGTTAGTTCCACTTTCAAAATTCTATTGAGAAGTTGCAGATTTTTTCCAGAAAAAGTATGCCAGAACTTTACCCTTGAGGTTTGCTATAGGTGTCATGGAAGTTTTCCCTTTCTGCATGTGGCTTGTGGACTTGGAGAGAGCTTACAAGCAGGTCCCTCTTAGAATCCTGTTGGGGACACTTTAGGAATATGGGGTGCTGAAGTTGTTAACAAGAGTATTAGCATCGGAAGGGGGTGGCTACTGGAGCTGTGTCCAGAACCTGTGTTATAAACCACAGAATAATGGTTTGTGCTTTTTCCAGATGAAGTGGTTTTGTTGTGTCTGTGACCTTTACCATGCCCTTCGGTTGTTTGTCATGATGTGTATAGTAGCAGGGGTTAATGGCATCATGTTTGTGTTGGGCATTAAATGCTGTTCAAAGTGAATGGGTTTTTAAGTACTTCAGGGACTTGTTCATGAGTGATTGTACAAAGGAGTGACATAGACAGGTGGTTTGGTTCAGCAATAGCTGTAAGAAGGGACTTGTAAGGGGACCATTATCATAAAGAGGTAGCTGACCCAGAAGGCAGAGCTAATTTACCTGTTACTTTCCAACTTTCATCTATTGTCATGAGCTTTGACTTGTGACCAGAAGAATACAGATGCTGGCAGAAATGGCTGAGATTGGTTTGTTCTAAAGAGTGGCTGTGCTTGAGGATAAGATTGGATGTGAAGCTCAGACAACTGGAGGAAGCTTGGAGTAGAGCCATTTTTTATGTGTCAAAAGAAGCCAGTTAAATTGTTTCAGACATCTGACAAGGATGCCTCCCTGGCATCTCCCTTTGGTGCCATGTACAGCTGTGAAGAGAGCAGAGAGACCCAGACCTCGCTGGAGGCTCATGTATGTAGCCCTGGAGCACCTCCAAATTCCCCAGGAGGAGCTGAAAAGTGTTGTTTGATGGGAGGAGGTATGAAATACCCTGCTTAACTTACTGCCACTGAATAAGAGGAATTAAATGAATGGATAGATGGGAAGTGGGCCCAGGCAGCTAAATCGCATGTAGGCCTACTTTAAACAAATGTTGCAAAAAATCCAGATCCTCTAAATTATAAACAAACTCTTATGAATTATGAACAACTTATCCAGCAATAACTTTGAACTATCTTTATTGTTATAAAGTAACGCACATTATATCAGGCTTCATCCTATTGTGTCGTAGTTTTAATGAGCAGAAGGACCCAAATGCAAGACACAGACTTTGGTGCAGAGGGTTTTATTGTGAGAAGGTGAGGAATTGAGGTTTCTGCTACGAAGAGAGAGAGAGAGAGAGGGAACCACAGCGGGGGAGGGGCCCAGGACAGGATCTCGCAAACTCATGACATATAGAACACTAATGAACATCTTAATGCAATAAAATTGCATTCAGAGTCAGAAATTTGATCAGATAACAGGAGGTAATTGGCTATAATAATGGTTCCTCAGATATTAAGGGCGATAGCAGTGCTGGTGCCGATCTAACACACAGCTGATGTTTGCACAAATATGTGCCTATTAACAATAAAGGAGGAAAGGAAGAAAATGATAGATTATGAATAAACTGAGCTCTGCAGCAGATAGTTACACTTCAACTTAGGAAATCCTGGAAATCAGTTTATTCACGCGACTGCACAGCAGCAAGGGATGCTTGACATGTTCACTGGAGGAGAGCAAACTACTGCAATATTTTTATCTGATCAGCTTTGTTGCGTTAAAAACCCCTATATCCAATGACAGACACATGTCGCCTCCCACAGTTTAAAAGAAGATGAAGGATGGAGACAGAGGTTGCTGGGGAAAGGCGTCTCATCAATCTTCCGTCTGTCAGAGTGATGGGGGCAAGCAGCTATCATTTTCATTCACTCCACCACTTGCTTTTCTCCCGCTGCTGCACTGGTCCAGTTCTGTCTGGTCCAATCTAAATGCTGGAATTTTTATCCTAATCTTCAGACAGTATTGGAAATGCATTACTTTGTCAATCCCACAACACACACTTGTGTAATGATAATTAATAGCCAATTCAAATAACTTTACATTTGTAAAATTAGCTGAACTGATTGGTGATTTCTGTTTGGTTGATCTAACTGGGAAGTATCTTAAAGATCTGCTCCAGCCATTGAGTAAACCCTAAAAAACTTCAAAACTTTCAAATTTTTTTCCATGAAAAAAAAAATTGTCTTCTGGCCTTAAAATGGCTTTGATGTAATTATTATCTTTGTGAGGATCTATGAATGTACTAATTTAGTCCCATCCCATCTATGCTCACCGCTCTGCCTCTCGGCTGCAGCTGGAGTAAGCCAGTTTACCTGCTCTCTCATCCTCCAACTATAAATCTAGTTTACTGTACACTGCACAGTGGCCAGTTCTAACATTTTTTTCAGCCATTAGTGTTTGAACCAGAAACAATTCACATGAAAAAGAAATACTTCTACTACTAAAACCACCCACCGGTTGATGCATCATAATGGTAAGTTTTATTCCTGCGAAGACCAAGACCCAGGCTGTCTGAATTTGTTAGATTTACCTTCAGCTGCATTACATTTAATTTCACAAGCACCAGGAACTGCATTCATTTTATTAATATTATACCAAGTTTTGCTCTGTTGTCTGTTTTTGTCTTAGTACAATCTACAACACAGATACGCTTCAGTGCCTCTCTTCAAAGTTGAAGGTTTCTGTGCCTGAGCAATAGCACTGAAAACTCAGTACTGTATATTCATGTTAGGCAGTTTAACTTTAGAAAAACTTAATGCTTCTGGAATCATACTTGGTTTTATATGAAATTAATCAGATTCAGAATACTGGCTAGAATTGAGCAGTGAAAATGTGACATAAGCACTGCATTATGTGCCTTTTTACATTGGTGGAGAGAGAGATATGAGCATTTACATGCATAATACCTACCTGGTAATTACTCTAGGAATTTGATGTCCATTTTTAGGACAATGGGAGCTTGACACCGAATGGCAGATGATGTCACAGGAGAAATGAAAACAAAGGGAAACCGATATGCATATGTTTTCCCGTGAAGCAAAAAGGTCCACGCACGGGCGCCCATACTACTTCCACACCAGGCTAACCACCTCTGGATGAAACCTCCATTCTGCATGAAGGGGGGCCCCCCCTGGAGAGAAGATTCGGACCACTGTTCAACTGTCCTGGTACATGTGTGGCCTTCATAGACAGCTTGGCCTTCAGTTTGGCTGCTCTAAACTATCAGTTTGCGTGCCAGAATGTGTAACCAAAGGGACCTCAGACTCCCCTGCCTGTTTATGTACACCACCACTGTAGTGTTTTCTGTCCAAACTAACACATGATGCCCTTTCAGAAAAGGGAGGAAATGTTTCAGCAACAGGTGGACTGCCAACAATTCCAGGCAATTTATGTGACGAAAGCTCATATCAGGATCCCACCTCCCTTTACTGCTCTCCCCTCGAACAGGCCCCCCCAGCCCCATGAAGAGGCATCTGTCATGACCACCTTCCTGCTCGTAACAACCTGCAGATGCATACCCTGGGACAGGATGGCCCTGTTCCTCCATAGGAGCAGTACCACTGAGCAAACCGCTTAAACCTTCCCCCTGTGAGAGCCCTGACAGAGCGGGTCCACTTCTGCCTCGGTGCACTTCACAAACACCCTTGGGCTGAGTGAGAGACCAAAGGGAAGGAACAGGTACTCGTAACACATCCCCTGAAAGCAAACCTGGAATACTGCCTGTGAGAGAGATATATGGGGATGTGAAAATAAGCATCTTTGAGGTCGATTGATATGAACCAATTGCTTGGGTGCAAGAAATGCAAGAGAGAAGCATGAGTTGGCATCCTGAACTTGTACTTTCGCAAGTATTTGTTTAGATCCTGGAGATCTAAGATTGGACGCATGGCACGGTACACTTTCTTGGGAACCAGGAAGTATCTTGAATAAATCCCCCTTTGACTGAAGTCGTGAGGAATATGTCTTATCGCACCCCTTTCTACCAGGGAAGTGATTTCTTCCTGTAGAACATGAGCCGCCCCACCTAGGGCTCGTGACTGGATGACTCCCCTGAACTGAGGAGGTTTCACGGCGAACTGAAGCCTGAAACCCTTGTTCAGCATTCTGAAAAACCCACTCTGAGTCTGTGCGTTCTGAACAGATTGTTCTCAGAGACAGTGGGCTTACAGGCCAGGCTGCTGTACACCTAGCAAGAGCTCCCTCTTTTGGCGCCAGGGAGAGGAGAGGGGTCACTCCCTCTGGTAAAAAAAAAGTGACCAAGTTGTTTTGCAAGTTTTATTTTGCTTTTCATTTTTTCTAACTGCGCCCTCATCATAACTCCTGGATGCGACCGTTTGTAAAACTTAAATTTTGTGTAACAGTAAAGATTTTTTGTACAACATGTCACAGGGCCGCAGATGGTCACCGGTTGAATACAATTTCTGCTCCTCTTCACGGGGCGCCGGGGCGATTCGAACGTCGCATCTCCCGTACGCCGAACCGAACCGAGCTCCTCGAACGTGCTCATAAATGAAACTTACGGGGAATTGAGTGAAAGAAGCATGAGGGCAGGGCAACACCACTTCGCTCACTGCATCCGGTGTGGCTATCAGGCCAAACGCTTCCTCCTCCTCACCCCCTTAGAGGAGGAGGACGGGGGTGGCTGATCGGGCCGAGAGGCCTCCTGCGGGGTAGCCTCCTCTACCACCCAGCTCTTGGCGCTGTTGGTCTCGGCAGAGGCTGAAGAGCTGCCTGAGGCCTCTGTAGTTTGGGTATCTTAAAGGAGGGAGGAGGTTGCGCAAATGTCTGGCAACTGGTCAGGGGAGTGGCAGTGGGCACCCTTCTCAGAAGACACAGCTTCAGTGCTTCATCCTCATTTTTCCGCTCCATACCTCCTCTGCATCCACATGACCAACTCACCGAAGAGACCCTGGGCCGAAAGGGGGGTGTCAAAGAGGTCCTCCTTCTCCTTAGTCGACAGGGTAGTGAGATTTAGCCAGTGGGCTCTCTCTTTCAGAACCATCAAACCCAGCCCTGCGACTGGATTGCGAACTTATGCAGGTGGAGGCAATGATCAGTAATAATACACACTTCCTCTCACAGCCCCGGGTCGGCAGAAGCCAACATGTCCTCCTCCAGCTCAGCCTGATATGCCATCAGGAGGGAGGCGGCATTAAGGGCTCGGATCGCCAGCCCAGCTGCCTTGTAAGCCTTATCTGTTAGACTCACCTGGAACCGGACAGCTCTGTTGGGGAGAACGGCACCTGGTGTGGACAGGGAAATCTTTGGGTGGAGATGTGCCTCCACAGGGGGCATGTTGCGGAAATCATGAGTCTCCATCCCTTTGCAGTCGTGGACTGAGCTGCATTCCACAGAGTGTTTTTCTCTGTAAGTCTTAATGCACCAAGACAGTGAACTCCTCCGGCAATTCTTGGAAAAAACTGGCAGGAGTTGTCGTCCAGTCCTCTTCGCTTAAGGAAGCTTTTTACCATCATAACGGGTCCTAGGCGCCTCCAGTTGGACCTCAGGCCACCTGATCTTAAGCTTAGCAGTGGCACGTTTGCCAATGTCCTGCAGGTCCGGGTCCAGCAACAGAGACCCTGACCCTTTGCCATCCGCCAGAAAAACCATGGAAAGTTGAGGATGTAACCCAGTCAGACAAGGCAAGCACTTCCTCGTCAGTCATGATGAGCTCTGAACCTCCATCAGAGTCATCATCCGCCATTCCACCTGGTACGTCCAGCAGAGCCATACCAAGGGATGGTCTGTTCCCGGGGTATTGGGTCAACAAAATCGGGACGGTCACCCCAGCTCGGGACAGGCTCCTGGGCTATCCCCGCGGTAAGGTCCATGGGTTCTTGAACCATTGCGGTAGACACTACCACAGGCTCGCTGCCGGACAAATTTGTCAAACAAGCCAGATGACAACGGAACACTTTGAGGGAGAACCGGCTGCAATGTGAGCATTCCTTTAGAGACTCAAAGGCTGCCTGGGCGTGTTTTCAAGCCAAGGCACATCACACAAGTTTGGTGAGTATCCCAGCTCGAAATTGTATTGCCGCAATGACAGAATTGTGTGTGTGTATTCAATTCTGCTTTCGTGGGAGCATGAGCAGCAGCCATGGTCACTAGCAGGGCTTATTAGCTGTCAAGCTAACGTGGGGTCATTTATGCTATTGTTAACCTGGAGTGGCTAGATGTTAGCGCAAAACAAACTGGAGTGACACGACTTCCTGATACCAGGAGCGAGAGTATTGCTACTCGTAGAGTGGGTAGTCCGATAAAATCGATGTAGAAGGAAAAAGTGCTGCTGCTCCTTTAGGCTAGCCTTGCAAAAAGTATCACTACTTTCCCAGCCAGCAGCAAGTGCCACTGTTTGGTGATAAGCTGGTGCGAGCGTTTGCACTCGAGCAACTGAAAAAACCTCGTATCGGTGAACAGTTTAGCTAGGCTCAGCAGTAAAACAGGTTGGAACTAAACAGTTAGGAACTGCTATGATGAGGCCACGCCAGAGGCGTTCCCCAATGTGAGACACAAAAAAAATGGAATGAAAGAGAACTCACAAATCACCAACTTCTGCATTGCCTCTGCCACTGCCAAGTCTGTGACCACTGATGTTTGTATAAATTTTGCTTCTTCCTGAGGAGTTTAAATAAATCGAAACAGAATTTTTCATAGATGTATTATTTGCAGATTTTTCAAGGATGTGGTAAAATAATCATGAATTAAAAACAGAGCCGTGGAGTGTTTGTAATGAGAAATGATCAGTGCCACACAGCTTTTGTCTGCAATGTGTTGTGAATTTAGTTCTGTTAACAAAGGATCAGGACAAGTTTCCTTACATGCTTCTGTGTCTGTGTAAATGTATCCCTGTGAATAATCTGGATAAACACTGTACATTAAGTGGCAGCAAAGGCCTGTCAGCTGCAGCAGAGCCTCCTCTGCATCCATCAAAGTGGCTGATTATTCAGATTATGAACCTCTGTATACTGATCCACCATCCATCACACTGGCGGAGATAATTCTATAGTGTTGCTTTCAATTTCTTTCCATTTGTTTTATTCAAGTAAATACTCTTATTTTTCTGACAGCAGTTGGATAAATATGAATCTAATAAAGACAAACCTGTGCCACTTCCTTGTGACAAAGTGCTGAATCATGTCTTGTATTGACAACCTGGGCTCGACCTTGGGAGGTGTCTACAGTTTCCTGATTGATGGCATATAGGTGCCAAGTACAACAAAGACAGAATGATCGACGTGACACCAAACCACTGACAATCCTTGCTAAGCCCCACTAAAATATCACAAATTTTACATCACATTGTTTGTTCAGTAATGCTAAATTACGTTTGTGCTTCCTTTTAAAGCCGATCAGTAAATTTATCATATTTAATGTTGATCTACCACAAGGTACAGGTACTAATGTACAACGCAAGTGGAATGTTGTTGAAGTGATGTGATTCTATTGACTGCATCCTTTGTATTCATCAAGACAACAGCTTAGGGAAAGGAATAACTACATTTCATCATGGATTTTCTGGACAATCATCCAAGGTTCCAGCTCTTCGTTACCAATCACCTTCACGGCAGAGGGTTGCATGTGTTTGATAAAACTGACATCTGCTGGACAAAAAGTAAACCTACATGAATGAGAGAAAAGATCTAAAAACAGAATCAGGAACCTAAATTGTCAAAGCAAAATTGATTGCCGTCCAGGGCACCACTGGATTGACATTATTTTACCAACAGTCTAGGGTTAAGAAGCAATCTTGCTTCATCATATTAACTCTGTGCTTGGTAGCTAAAACAAGAGTCTGTACATTTTAAACTATATTTCATTTAAAGTTGTCCATTAGAGGGCACTCTTACCATTTCTTTTCCTTACAAAGGAACTACTGTATATAGAGTGTAGCTGCTTAGACAATCATACAATATCTGCTCACATCTGATCATGAGATGATACTGTTGTTGATGCAGACTTTTATTAAATATCTATTATTTATGTGTTTTATTTATTAATTTTTAATGAATAGTGAATTGCTACGCATATGACTTTTTGTGGCTTTCTTACTATAGTTCATGCATCTTACATTACTTTTATTACAGGCTCTTTTCTCTGTATACTGTCCCTGGAATGTGTTTCACATTTAGTGTATTACAAGCAAATGTAAAGCAGGGCAAGTTCAACACGCACAACCCCAAATGATCTACAGTTTCACACATGAAGGCTTCATTTTCACTTTCAGTGAGAGAATCTTATGAGGCAGTTAATGAACCGAAAGCCAATGATAAGCAATGAATCAAAACGAGCGTTAAAGTGCTTGTATTAGAGTTACACACATAGAGATAACAATATCAAACTCAAGAGGCAACTATAGGGAACAAGCACTGGCTGGCCAATTCAAACTGAGGTGCACACTTAAATTGCCTTATGATAACAAGTAGGGTGGTTCAAAGTACACAGGGTAACAACTCTACCAGTGTCCCAGGTGAGTTCTCCACCCCTTTTATATGGTTTTCTATACTATCATATCACTGTGTGGAGGATATGTGCTCCCCTGAGTTGTACAGGTGCCTCCGCTGACAATGTGTTGCATGCAGCAAATGTGTGAGAGATACTTCATGGGGATGGGGCAGGGATGATGGGCAATATTGGTTGATTCTTAAGTGCAATTAAACATCCAACAACAAAAGCCATCAGGTGCCCAGTTTCAAAAGCAAAGAAAGGAAAAAGAGGCGAAACAAGCAAAAGATCAAGGTATGCAGCTATGTTCTCTCTTAATGACTATCATGTATGATAGAGGGGGTTCTAGAGATATATTCTACGAGTAAAAATGTCTTTCTTAAACCACAACTCAAGTTTTTGCGCCATCCAGCAGGGTTTCTCACATGGCTTTGTAGTTCAGGTGCCCACCTAGACAACGCATCCCCTACCTTAATTATTACTGTATTTTAAAAAAAAAAAAAAAAAAAAAGCCTAGCCTGCATGGACTTACAAGACCCTAGAGACATAACTGACAAAAACAATAGATTAAACATAATCATATACATTAGATATTGGAACCTGGGACAAACATACCCACAGCTTTAATCCTTTCAAACAAAGTGTTGTTTATAGGCATTTAACACGAACTGTGCTAAATGGAATACCTTATTTGTGAACAAATACAGAATTTGCATTCACCCTCCAAATAGAAGAAATCACATTCTACAGGTAGTCTATGAAAAGACTATAATTTTATTTATTGTTATATAGTGGACAATGGAACAAAAAGTACATTTAATTTTCAACATCTTCCAGATCACACAGACAGTGACTCTGGAATTGAATGAAAGTGACTAATTTCCAGCTCCAGAGGCAAAATATCACTTTTGAACTGGGCACAAATTGACCTATGTGCTCCGGTCAGATTCATAGAAAAAGTGCAAAAACCTACAAAACGCTAAATCTGTAAGATTTTCCTTTAAAGGAGCAATTTGTAAAATGTTGAATTTTATTCAGGGTCATCAAAAACTTTGGGTTGTCTACCAAAACAGGAAAACTGTAATGAACATTTAATGACTCAACTGTCAACAATGTCACATATTATACCTTTAAGACCTTTAGATTTGGAGAAAAATCACTTTTCGACCTGGGCAGGTACATTCAGTGGGACAGTGCTGACACATTTCACTCTTTAGTTTACTGTGACTCTTTTTTGCACGCACAATTCAAGCTGCTCTTTTCCATTCATTGCATTTAAATGGTGGTCTCATTGCTTGAAAAATGTATATTGTAAATATTAGGATTATCTCCTGGTATCTTTAATTCAATACAGAAATTCAAATTGATTTGCTGAATGATTCTGGCTTACACACATGCCAAAATATGTAGATAATTAATATAAAGTCGAATCAGTCGTCTCATCTGCAAATCTGAAGCCTTTTCATGAATATTACTCGTTTCCCAGTTGTGCTATGTCAATTATTTGTGTTTATTTTTTTTTTCTTCATTTTTTAACCACATCACATGGAAGTCTAATGAATGAGTGCTCACCCAGAGAATCCGATCAGTCATTATACGTGATTAACAGATGGATCTTTATGAGATAGTTAATTGTTGCTGTCAAGTAGTATCTCATACTCTGTATGTCTTCAAATATTCTTTAACACTCCCTGACACAAATTACTGTCACTATTTCCTGCGATTGCTGTTGGAAAATGTCATTGGAGGGTTTTTTCCCCCCCAGGCAATTCTCTCTCACATTCATTGCACATTTAAAATATATATGTTTGAGAAAAAAATATAAATCAAAAACAAAATTAAAAGAGCCAAACAAAACTAAAACAGGTAACATTTTCTTCTTCTGAAGATTTCCATACTACTGACTCCAAGTCTAGTTAATGTTAATAGTATTTTAAAAAGTACTTCCTTAATATATTAAATGACGTGTGTCAAGTTCAGACGGACAGACTAGGACCCACAGAGCAAACCAGAGACAGACTAGTTCAGAAAGATCAGTGTTTAATGCAAAAAACAGGTTCAGTACAAAATCACAAGGCAAATATTTATTGAATAAACAAGCGATTTTCCAATACAGAAAAGTCAGGGATCAGGCAAAGGTACCAAAATAACACTAGACTGAAGGCAGAACATGAGGAATCAAACTGTCATACGCAAGATCACTCAACTGGAAGAAGAATGCTGGAATCACTTATCACAAGGACGCAGATGATCAGACAAAGACACACTGGGAAAGTGGGGTATAAATACATAGAAGGGGACACAACAAGACATGGGTGTAGATAATTAACAATCACACAGTAGGGAATCTTGATAGAAGGGGAATACAATCAGTTACCAAAATAAAAGGAAAACAGGAAACAGAAAACAAACTGACTTGACGAGCCCTGACAACGTGTTGGTGCGGTTCATGTCGAACATGTCATAACCTTTTTTTTTTTAATCTGTAAATGTCAGGGAACGGGTGGCCTTACAGCTATTGCTACACTAAGCGCTCTCATGTATGGAACTTAACTGTTCATGTACTTTTAATATAATAACCTGATGAGTAATCCTATTTAGCTGTAGATAGTTTAGTAACAATCATCTTAATGGGGCTTAGTCTAACTAACAAAGTAACAAACCCACAAACTCTTTCTGTAAAGACAATTTGAAAGATGAATGTGACATTAATATTTTATGACCCAGTTTTTTGTAATACTCAGAGCACCAGTGCACCCTTCATTTTCTGAAGGATGTGGCAGTGGTGGTGGATTACAACTGGAATTGATCTGCACAATGTTGTGCAGCTCATGTTGTCTTGCAACCACTGAACCATTGGAGTCTATTTAAGAAATCTCCACCTCTTTTCTTTCCAAGAGAGAATCACACCATCTTATATGGTCGACTACATTCAGTATCACACTTGTCAAAGGCAGCATGCACATAACAGCAAGACTGCTCTGGTTTGTTAATCAAATTTAAAAAAAAAAAAAATGGAAGTCTATTGCTTGGTGTTTGACAAATATCCTGAGAAATAGCAGTAAATACAAAAGCACACATGACAAAATACCACAATCAGGGCTAGATTTGCTACTGGAATTCATACTGACAGTCCACCCAAATGAAACATTTCCCTCCAAAGCATGATTGTGAACTTTATGTTGGGCTCAAAGGAAAAGTCAGGGAATTGGGACAATAATTCTAAATTAATCCTCTGTGCACCACAGATAGCTGCAGTACAGTGAACAATTAAGGATGATCAGGAACAGGTGAGAGTGTGTGAGAGTTTCATGAACCAGGAAGTAGGTCAGCCACACCCATCCCAGATAGACACAATTCACTGGAGGCAACAGGCTTGAGTTGGGAGATGTGGAAGGTCGAATGTATCTTCATATTACAAGGAAGGTTAAGCTTAACTACAACAGGATTAATGATATTTACTATTGGAAATGGTCCAATATAATGGGGGGAAAGTTTATGTGATTCTGATGTTTTTTGTGCATAACCATACTGACCTGGCTGATAGGGAGGAGCTGGACTTCTATGGCTGTTAGCGTTACTTGAGTGACTTCCTGGGTACGTTCGAGTGCTACTCGGGTCTCTTTCCATATTTTTTTTTTTTTTTTTAACAGTGGTCCATGTGGTCTTTGACCACAGGCACAGATAGCTCTAACTCTTGTGCTTGGAAGAGAGATTGCTGGTAGCCTAGTGACACTTCCAAAGGGGAAAAACCACTCTCAGAACTGGTTAAAGAATTGTGTGAATACTCTATCCAAGTAACGTGGGAGCTCCAGGTGATGGGATTAGACTCCACGACACAACAAAGGGCCACTTCAAGGTCTTGGCCGGTTCTGTCTGATTGTCTAAGGGTGAAAACCGGGTGACAGAGTCACAGTGGCTCCCAAAGCCTTCCCAAACGCCTTCCAGAGCTGAGAAATGAACTGTGGACTTCGGTCAGAGACAATATTACAGGGAATACCATGAATCCGTTTTACATGATTTGTTAGCAGTTCAGCAGTTTCAAAAGCGGAAGGTAATTTTAGCAGGGGGATGTAATGAGCAGCTTTAGAGAAGCAAAAACACTGTGGTTAATATAACTGTGTTAGCTTGAGAGGCTAGGAGTCCAGTAACAGGGCCCAAAGCTATGTGGGACCAAGGATGATCAGGGATATGGAGAGGATGGAGAAAACCAGATGGGGCATGGTGTGAGGCTTTATTACAGGCACAGATAGTACAGGCTGACACATTCCTGGACGTCAGCCTCCAAGTTGGGCCACCAAAAAATGCTGCTTGGCCAATGAGATGGTTCACTTAGCCCCTGGATGGCAGGCAAAGGGGGAAGCGTGAACTCACTGAGCGCTTGGAATTATACTGCGTCAGGAAAAAAAGAGTTTATCCTTTGGCCCAGTATCTGGATCTGTCTGACATTACTGGGCCTCTTTGATGGTTGTCATTTTTTTGGATGCAAACTGGCAGGAGAGAGCATCTGGTTTAATATTGCGTGTACCAGGATGGTAAGTTAAAATGACGTTAAAACGAGTGAAAAACAGCCCAATGGGCCTACCTAGGGCTGAGTTTCTTGGCAGACTGGATGTATAATGTTATTATGATCGGTCCACACAATAAAAGGCTTATCTGCTCCCTCCAAAAAGAGGGAGGTATGTCACAACTCCTCCAGCGCCACCTTAACGGCCAGCAATTCTGTGCCAAACGTGATAATTCTTCTTTGCAAAAGATAACTTGCAGGAGAAAAATGCATATAGCTGAAGGTGATTATCAGGCTGGGAAAAAACAGTACCGACGCAAAGCATTGAATTCCACGATGAACTGTTTACAGGAGTCTGGATGGACAAGCACAGGTGCAAAAGTGAACATAACCTTAAGTTTGGAAAATGCCTTGTCTGCCTCAGAAGACCAACTAAACAACATATTAAGAGAGGTGAGTTTAGAGAGTGTTGAGGCAATCTTACTGTAGTCCCGGATGAAGCACCGGTAGAAGTTGGCGAACCCCAAGAAACGCTGCAACTCCTTCCATGTTCCCGGGACCGGCTGCTCCAGCACCACTCTCACTTTCTCCGGGTCCAACTTGACACTTTCATTTTGGAGGATGTAACCCAGAAAAGAAACAAAGGAAGAGTGAAATTCACACTTTTCAGCTTAAACAAAAAGTTTATTTCCCACTCCTCGGTAACATTACGACAAAGACAGAATCCTATCACATTAGTGATGTCGTGAGAGAAGAAATAAAGAGAAACATGAGTGAATATCAAGACAAGTCAGAAAAAAATGAGATCAGAATCTGCCGTAATTTTAAGCTGTAAACAAAATGAAAATGATTGTACACGTTCATTGTACAGAATGTACACTGTTGCTGATGTGAAATGGAACTAATCTACCAACATAAGCATGACATAAGGCACTACACATGTTAACAGAACATACTAAAAACTTTACATTACTGGATGAGATAAAGTCTGGTAAAGAACATGTGTAAGTTATTATTATACTTGTTAGTATACTATGTATAGTATAATATGCATTGATAACAATAGAATAAGAAGGATTTTCAAAGCCAAAATGCACTAAACAATATTTAAATATATTCAAAACAGATGAACATTTAGAATCAGAATCAGATTTATTGGCTTAGTTAGTGCATACAAACAAAGAATTTGACTCTGGTTCAGCTTCGCATTCATTGTACAAAATATAAAATAAAGTATAAAATAGATAGACAAAAGATAGAAGACAGCATCCAGTGCAATGTAAGAGATGATAAGTGCAATTATACTAAGTATGTATGTCAAAGAGTAGATACAATGAAGACATGTGCAAATATGCATGTGAGGTAGAGAGTTATTGCAAGGAAATTTTCCTGCTCTGTGACTGGTAGGAGTTCATCAGAGCGACAGCCTGGGGGAAGAAACTGTCTGTGTCGCATGGTCTTGACGTACAGTGCTCTGTATCGCCTACCAGAGGGGAGGAGTTTGAACAAATGGATGAGGGGTCCACAGAGATGTTACCTGCCCATTCCCTGACCATGGACCCGTAGAGGTCCTTGATGGAGAGCAGCTCAGCGTCGATGATCCTCTTTGCAGACCTGATTATCCGTTGCAGTCTGTTTCTGTCCTGTTTGGTGGCCGATCGAAACCAGACAGTGATGGAAGTGCAGAGAACAGACTGGATGATGGCAGTGTAGAAGGTGATCAGCAGCTCCTGAGGCAGGTTAAACTTCCTGAGCTGTCACAGGAAGTACAACCTCTGCTCGGCCTTCTTCCAGACAATGTCTACGTGGGAGGTCCACTTCAGGTACCAAGAAATTGTGGTTGAGTGGAGGTGGTGTCGGGGGGGCTTCCCCTGAAGTCCACTATCATCTCCACAGTTTTGAGCGGGTTCGGCTCCAGCTGGTTCTGGATACACCAGTGGGCTAGCTGTTCTACTTCCTGTCTGTATGCTAATGTGCGCGGTGCTGATTGTGATGCTCTCCAGCCTCACCTGCAGCCTCCTGTCAGTCAGGAAGCTGGTGATCCACTGACAGGTGGATGCAGGCACTGTGAGCTGAATGACCTTCTGGTGGAGGATTTCAGGGATGATGATGTTTAACACTGAACTGAAATTCCACGAACAGGGTCCTCACATACGTCCCCGGGGAGTCAAGATGATGCAGGATGTAGTGCAGTCTGACGTTGACTGCATTAATCACCGACCTGTTTGCCTGGTAGGCAAACTGCAGGGGGCTTGTGATGTCCTTCAGTTGGATCAACACCAGTCTCTCAAAAGATTTCATGACCACAGATGTCAGTGAAACGAGCCTGTAGTCATTTAATCCTGTGACGGAGGGCTTCTTGGGGACTGGGATGATGGTGGAGGGCTTGAAGCCGGACGGCACTTCACAAAGTTCCAGAGATTGGTTAAAGATCCGGATGAGGATGGGTGCCAGCTGCTTAGCACAAATTCTCAGGCAGAAGGGAGACACACGTCAGGTCCTTGAGCCTTCCTGATCTTCTTTCTCTGCAAGAGTCAACACACATCCTCCTCACAGATCTTCAGTGCAGGCGGGGGGTCTGAAGGGAGGGGGGTGGGGTTTACAGGGTGCTTTTGTGTTGGCCAGAGGTGTGAACGAGTGATTCTCAAACCTGCAGTAGAAGTCATCAGCTCATCTTAGCTACCCCAATTTACTTTGTCAGCCTGTCTCTGGCCTGCTTGTACAGGGCCCAATCCCCACTTCTGTGTGCCTCCTCCTTGGACTGAAGCAGCTTCCTAAGATTCGGTGTGAACCATGGTTTGTTGTTGTATGTGCAGAAAATCTACGTATGCACACTCATGTCCTCGCAAAAGCTAACGTATGATGTCACAGTGTCAATGAGTTTATTGAGGTCGGTGGCTACAGCTTCAAATCAGTACAGTTAAAGCAGGCCTGTAACTCCAGCTTGACTCCTCTGTCCATTTCCTCACAACAGGATTACAAGTTTTTAATTTCTGCCTGTGGGTCGGAATGAGATGAATCAGTGTGATCAGAGGGTCCAAAAGCTGCATTAGGACCAGAGCAATAAATGTCCTTTAAAACAGCGTAGCGGTGGTCCAGTGTGCCACTGTCCCTGGTGCGAGAGTTTATGCCCTGCCTGTATTTTTGGAGTTAATGGGTGAGGTTTGTTCTATTAATATCCCCCAAAATGATGAGCAGGGAGTCTTTTCTCCATATCTGTTATGTGGTCAGCCAGCTGCTGTGACACCTCCGTTCCACACGCCTGAGGTGGGATGTAAACTCTGACCAGAACCAACGACAACTCCCTCGGTGAATAAAATGGTTTGCAGTTTATGTGTCTCCAAGTGAGGACTGCACCACGCCTTCAAAACTGACATCTGTACACCAACCTTTGTTTATCTAAAAGCATATTCCGCCTCCCTTTGTTTTTCCAGAGAGATCCGTGCCATTCGGGATGTGTTCACCGAGCCAGGTTTCAGTGGAGCACAGAGCAGCGGATCAGTCAAAGTCTGAGTTGTTTGATTTGAGAAGCAGCAGTTCCGTTTTATTTACCAGACAGTAGACGTCCACCAGGTGAATAGACAGGAGCGGGTACGTAATCCCCGCTTCCTCAATTTAAAGAATGCTCATGCGACGTCCGCATCTCCAGCAAATCCCATAGAGAGGCACCTGAGTCGATGAAAACCAGAGGAGAAAAAAAAAAAAAAAAAAAAAAAAAAAAAGAAACAAAAGTACCAGGAGAGGGCCATCAGATGTTTTGAAGTTCCTCTCTGGTGAAAATGACCAGAGGGGAGCAACAGAAGACTGACCAGACACACAAAAACACAAAGTACCAAAGAGTGGAATACCGAGGCAGCAATCCGTGGCACCATCTTGAAGTATATTTATTTTGAGTTCTTAGATTGTCTGATGTACACTATATTAATTAGCAATTATTTATTCATAAGCCATGGTCATCCATTTCTCATGAAGAGCTCTGCTGACCCTGGTCACTGCAACCAATGAGTTTTCCATTTTAACAGACCTCTCTGATTTTCCTCTATATTGAATATTTCTTAAGTACCATTAATGTTAGAACAAGTAAGATGGCACGCACTAGAGCAAATCAGTTCCCCTGTATCAAAATTCTAGACTTTGCCCCTTTATCTGGATCCACATCAAAATTTGTGGGTTCTTTAATGGCTCATTTCACATCCCTTAATCAAATTTTGTCCTGCAAACAACTACTATCAAAACCATAACCATCTTGGCCAAGGTTATAATTGATAGCTGCAGCCCTCTTCAAGATAGAAAATGCAGGACTTGGACAGGGGAGACTGGGATTCACTCTGTTCATTGTATCGTACAAAAACATTTGATCTGCAGAGATGGTGGCTTGATTGAATATTGAAGTCTGACAACATAGGCAAGCATCACATTTAAAAAAAAAAAATAAAAAATAAAAAATAAAAAAAGCCATTGCTACATTATATAAAGATAATTTCAGAAGGACAGACTTCGCCCAGCTGTCTGGCTGTGTTACGTCATATGTTCAACATTCTATTACCACCTTCTACAATATAAGAAAGTGCTTACAGGCACTCATTAGTATTTCTACTAGAATTTTACACAGCACTCTTACTGGGAAATTGTCCAAGTTGAAAATTGCATTCCCTGTGCACCATGAGGAAAGGGGAAGAATTCTTGACATATGCAGTAGTGATCAGTGGAGCATGACCAAGCACAGCTGCAGAGGACAGAAACATGAAGATACATCGTATACAACAAGACGCACCAGACTCTCAACATAGAAAATGCAGGTCCCTTTAAATTGTGGAAAAAGGTGGTTTAAAATGAGTGAGAGTAATTTGCCTTGCGATACCAGAGAGATTTGTAAGAAACAACCAAGAACTATTTCTTCAGTGTTGTCAAGGTGGCTGTCACTTCAGACCTTACAACCTTAAAGCAGTTCCCAAGGAGTGAGGCTTGTTGGTGAAGGTGTGTGTCTGTGTACACTTAAAACTGCACCAGGTTTTCAGGTTGCACTCTAGTCTGACAGCCACATAGCCGCTATACAGGCGGCCACATGAAGCTATTTAGTGAACATGTGTGGAACACTTGTTCCGCATCCTGCCTGACAATGACATCCCTATAGCCCCAATACTAACATGGCATATGGAAGTAAACGATAAAACCCAAAAGAGTTGGTGTGAGTCTGCCTGACTCCATATACTGCTCAGCCACAACAATAAAACCACTGAAAGATGAAGTGACCAACAATAATAATCACTTTACAATTACATGTTCTGGGGGGATGGGATGCATACTGCAATACACACACGCAGATCTTACTATCCACCTAGGAATGTAAACAGTTAACCGCTAGTCAGATAACCACGGAGAAGTAATTGTGCATGGCAGTCAATTTGCATGTACAAGCAAGCACACATGCACACATATTCTGCTGGCAGCTTGGGCACATAACGGTGAAGAAGAAACAATGTAGTGTGCTAGTTGAATCTCTGTGTGGGAACTTTTACATTTTACTCAGAGACATAAAAGGTCAATTTTACTTATATAGTTCAGTTTCTTTACTTTTTAGCACAGTATTGTAATACCTTAAGAATAAACCACCAGGTGTTCTGTCTGAGGATATTTCACACTCCACAATTTACGTTGCTGCCATCACCCAGTCAAATGATTGACATCAACATACTGCAAAAGATAAAAAGGGGCCAGTCCATGATATACTCATGCCATAGAGAGATTATGTGACTAAATGTATTGAAAGACAGTTTAGACTACTCATTCAAAATAATTTTACACACAGACACACATAACACTTGATAGCAACTGGGAAATGGTTACAGCTGGCGTTTGATTTCCCAAAAATCAACTTGGATGATTCAATATGAAATGATTCATCCCATTAGATGTAATTGCACATTCACACTCTGAGATACTGTGCGTTTCATTACCCTACCACAAAATAACACCAAACTTTATTAATTAACCATTAATTTTAAGTGCCACCTCATATTAATGGTTAACATGCCATTAAATACTATGTTTGTCGTTTGCTGAAAATGTTAGGCTCAAAAATGCTACTTGGAGGCAAACGTATTCATCTTTAAAGGGTAATTTCAGCAAGATAAAAAGCAGGATCCTTAGGAAACACTTTGCTTTTGGAGTCTATGAAAGCAAAAAATGATTTCATTTAAAGTAGAACTGAGTCTTCTGTCATTCATATTCTGTTTAAATCTGGCTTAAAAAATGAAAGTAATTGGCAGAGAAATAGCAGACAAACAGGTAGTTACAGTTGATAAATATTGTCATGTACTGAAAAAGCAATGTAGTTCAAAAAACTATGGTGAAATATGACTTTTAAGGCAGTAAACTTGCGTCTGCTCATTTCCTAGCTAGGGTTTTACAAAAGATTTATGGGTAAATATGTTATGGAGCATCAGCAAGGGACTCTCACTGCAGTGAGAATATTGTACAATATTGTTCCTATTTTGATTTAGATATTCGCTATAGACTACAAACACATCTAGTTAACAGTAATGTTTGGATGAACAACTATGATAAGGACAGTGATCGTAATGGTACTCTGGAAGAGCAACATTGGATTTCTGATAAAGGACGCCTCAGGCTGAGTTAGGTCTGATATTATTAATATAAATTACAAGGAGCAGGGTTTTTCGATTCTCTGTAAGGGGGAGAAGACGCCTCAGGCTGAGTTAGGTCTGATATTGTTAATATAATTACAAGGAGCAGGGTTTTTCGATTCTCTGTAAGGGGGAGGTTTTAGCCACTTCTGAAAGAACAGCAAAACAGAGACGAAACAATGCAACGTGCTTAGTATCTGCTCAGCAGCAACCCACAAGTGTTCAATGGGGTTGAGGTCAGGACTGCAGACAGGCCATTCCACCCTCTCCACTCCCACTGAATGCACTCAAAAGGAGACCAATAAATATAAACACAAACAGTGTTGAAGTGTATTACAATAGATAGGGTATAAATATAACAACATTACTTGCAAAAGATGGTTGCAATTTCAAATAGGTAATTTAAATAATCTGCATAAATATGAATTTATGGAATAGCACAAGGAGGGATGGGGGCAGAGAGATCAGAAGTGTAACAGAGTTATCAAAATTGTATTATAAGTCATCCTAATTAGAGAGTATATTTTAGGTGTCTGAAACCCTGTATCACTCTATATGGTACTATCAAGTTCGGGAAACCGAGGACCCAATTGTACAGAGTCACACAGGGGGCTTTCTAAATCAGTAGTTGTTTTAATAACAAGGTCAAATCGGGAATTCAAACTACGCAAAGGTACAGACAAGGATTAGGCAAACCCATTAATCGGCACACGGAGTAAAGATCAAACACAAGGATACTTACTTGGAATATACGCTGGACTGCTCACTAGAAAGACAAGACAATCTGACCCAGGAGGAAGGGAACACTGGGGTTAAATACACGAGGGAGAGGTAGACAATTGGACACAGGTGGGACACATTATTGAGAGGGAGTAATCAAACACACCTGAGGGACAAGACTAGACAGGACATGGAGAATAAGAGACAAGCAAAACTTCAACATAAGACCGGAAACACTGATTGACCCTAACAACAGACACATGACACTAGCAGATCCTGACAGGTATAGGAAAAAAGGCTTGTGATGGGGTTAGCCCAATAATCTAGCTAATAACCCAGCATTGAAAAGTGAAAAAACAATGTTACTTGAGGAAAATGAATGAATAAATGAATAAATAAATAACATTTTTAGAATGTAAAAAAAAAGAGTGTAAATTTGATGATTATTGTGTACTGTTTGGAATTTTTTTCTTGTAAGTTTACAATTCTCATACAGTTCTGAGTTTTTATATAACTCCTCTCCTCTCTATTCTGAAGCCATCGTACTTGACATTTCATGTACTGTAGATTACAGAGAAGCGTCGGGTCACAGAAACATAGTACAAGAGCACTGTGGCTGTAGTGCTGCCAACAAACCCTCCTGGCTTTTTGGCTTTTACATGCTTGATTTGGTCATGAACTATTCTTCCTATTCAGATTTTAGAATCGTAGAATATATTCTTCCTGGAAAAACTATGTAGCACAAATCATAATGACAAAAATCCTGTGCTGCTAAATCTGCTACCTTTATGCAAACATGCACCACCTACAAATAAGAGAACACTGGGACTTGTCTCCAGCAAGTGGGCCCGTCAGTATAAAGCACTGTTACAAACAAAGCAATGCTGGACAAATGACTGGTTTTGTAGCAAACAAAAATTCATCCACTAACATAAAATGTAAACATAAAGTGACCCTTTTATGAAGGAGAAAATGAAAAATATCTGCTACATGTGAAGATTTAGTTATGGGACAAACAAAAGTTGCGCAGAGGAGCAGAATCAGCGTGAATAAGCCTCACGAGATAAGGAAAGGTGGAGCACCAAGGAGTGAGACTCCATAGAACAGAAGATTCCAGATGAGGAGAGTCAACTACAGACAGACGCCATGTACTGAAGTTAAAGAAGGTGCAAGAAGCTCTGGGAGAGGAATATCTGCAGCTCTGCTCTGCACACACAACTGCACAACAGCACAACTGTCACTGAGCTTCAGCATCAGGCAGCTGACTCAGAGGAGAAGCAGGTGGTTTCCTCAGAAGATGACGAGGGAGTTTCTCCACAAATTTGAGGAACTTCAAAAAGAAATGCAACAGCTTGAAGAAAGAAAAATCTAGCGCTAAGAGGCTGTGGCAAAGGCCTGCCAATCAATAGGAAGTCAGAGCACTACCAGTTTCAACAACCTGAGTGAGAATGCCACATGTTCACTCAAGAGGAGAGATCTTGGAGCTCATACAACTACTCAGCAAACCAAACCACAAGTACAGGAGGAGAAGAGGTCCAGGAGGGTCCACTAAAGAAGATAAAAATTTCTTCTCTTGTGGCTCAAGGAACATGAAAGCAGTAAAAGATGCAGAACTTGCAAACATTACACAGCTGAGACATTCAGAAGACTCTGGCTGCTGTTTTGATATAAAATTGTCCTTGTAGCAGGATAATGTAACAGCTAAAGGGGTTTGTTGGTAGCAGGTGATACTGTAGTAACATGAGTAAATAATTAAGGGGGAATCCTCCTCCAAACACTCAGTTGTTCTCAAGCCAGGACGGAGCAAGATTTATCTCTTTGACAAACACATAGCCAGAACAGCCACTTTGGGCACTCACTTTTAACTGGTGTTCCAATAAATGTATTTCCCTTCGTTGTTTACTGAAATCTGATGTCCACTCAGACATTGGATTATTTTATTTTGTTTTTTCAAATAAAAATTTTCAGGTTTGTTATGAACACCTATGAACAGACAATACAAGGTATTGTTATAGCTGTTTTACTTGTGTGTTCTAACCTCCTGTGAAGGATTAATAGAAACTGTGTTGAGTACTGAGAATTTTTTATTCTTATTATAAAATGTGAGGATTTCATAAAAGTCTCATCAGAATGAAGTGTGATTTATGACAATAACAAGTAGGTGTGGGGAAAAAAATGAATCATGAAAGTATTCATATTTTCTTTAAATGACTTAAGAATTGATTTGTTTATTTTGTTTGTTTATTATTTTTTGAGACATCAAAATTGCAACTTCATATTTGTTACCTTAAAAAATAGCCAAAGTGAGCCAAAAGCAGCCAAAATTCAAAAAGGGCAGACAACCCTCCCAGCAAGCACTGAAATACCACTTTTCTATACAGCTGAAATATGTCAAAGGTTGATTAACTGACATGTGACGTGCATGTTTTTGAAAATATAAATCATGATATATAATTTTTAGAAGTGCATTATTTTACGAAAATTGCAATAATTGTAGAATCCACTGGTATGGGCAGGTGGAGCTGCTATACCAAAACGAAAAGACTTTAACTGAATATAAGGAATCATTTGCTGTTGTGATACATTTGTTTCGTATTTTAAAATCAGTATTACAAATTATTTGATCTGATTTGCATGATGTGCATGACACTTTTTCCTCAACAGTCTTGTTGTGTTTTCTATCTGCATGTTGTTCGTATATTTATAAGGTCAAACATACTGCTTTAGTTTGAGTATTGATTGCATTTAATGAAACATTTACTGGCAATAAGCCTACTATTATTAAAAACCCACACATAGGTACAGTAGGGGACAGCAACTGTATGATGGTGGCCACTTCCCCCTCCCTCACCCCCTGGTGCCTCTCTGGTTAATAGAACATACTCTTCCCTCTGCTGCATGAGTGTCAGTGCTTTGCTGGAGTGTTGACTGTCCATGTGCAGATGTTAAATGACACATCCTGAACCTGACAATTACATCTAGCTATCAAGTCAGTAATCCTAACCATCTCTACTTCCAATTTCAGGCAAGATAAAGAGCCCCAAATCAAATTTGATTGATTTTTTTTTTTTCAAAAACATTTGGTGATATGTAAGAAATTAGTCCTGAAGATAAAATGTAAAAAAAAAAACAAAAAAAAAACTAAACACTGATTTATATATTCAGAAACATGAACATAATTTTAAAAAAATGTAAAAATATTGTTTATAATTTAATGTTTATGAATCAGAAGCTGGCCATATGCTTTCAAAGAGCACTCATACTAGACACATTTTGTGTTGAAATACACAAGGTTATGACTTCTTTCTCATTTTGACTGTTTAGTTCCTGTCAGGCTCTTAGTCAGTGGTTCCCTGTTCCAACATTGTCTACTAGAGATGATTCAGCACATTAATCACGACTGCTTGGGGGAAGCAGACTGGCTCTATGTTTTCACAGCATGTTTAATATTGCTGCTTTCAGAAGATATTTTTTAATGGGTTGTATAGAAATGTATTGGAGGAGCTTCTTCCATTCAATAACAATGTTTTTCTCAGCCAAAACTCGGTGTGCAAATGTAAATGCCACACTTTGCAGCAGTTATGGCTTTCCATGCATAAAAATCCAGAGTGCTACTGATGGTAAAGATGGCACATGGGGGATGGAAACCAATCTGGTAGCCATGCCAACCACATATATCCAGGTATGTACTTTTCAAAGTAAACGGAAAATACAACAGTAAGTGGCATATCCCCAAGAAAAACAATCATAGTGCTGAATGTCACACACTCATGAAGGCATTATTTGGTATTTTGAGAGTTATTTAAAAAGCCGCACTAAAATGTGTGCGAAGCAGAAATACCCCAGAGCGACAGCAAAACAATTTGCTGTCCTTTCAAGGATACATTTGATGTTTGTATTTGCAATTGATCACACTAATGAAGTTGAACTCAGCAAGGTACAGGTGTTCATTTAATGCAGCAGGTTTTTCAATCCAGCCTGGACTCATTACCTGTGGGTATGCTGCTCTCCACCTTTGAGCAGTTTGGCTGGATTTTTGCACAAAATAGTGCTTTGAACAAGGTGTGGTCTTCAGGTGTGGCCAGGGGTTGCAAGGGTTGTCCTGCATGGTAGAATCCATGGTCACAATGCTTGTGAGCCTAAGATATCATGTTTAGTTTATTTTTAAAAGTCAGTGTAGTGAGTCAGATTAAATAACAGCATTTAGGCAAAAAAAATATGGCTGTGAACACTGGTATGGATGGTATAGGGTAATTATTTAAATGATTGAAAACGCACAGCCTTAAGTGCTTCAAGTCTTGTCCATTTTCATTCCAATAAAACACCACATAATCTGGTACAAAATACAATAGGTGCAAGGGTAAAGAGGCTGCATTTAATAAAAAATAATAAAACCCCCATCAGAGATGAGTATCTCGATGGTGGTAATCAAATGTCTTTGTCAAGCCAGATTTGTCTCAGTAGCCTCTGTGTGCATCATTTGACTCTCCTTCCCTCTGAAAAAGGGTCAATCACATGCCGCGTACTTCAATCAAAACGAATAAGTTACAATAATGTAGAGTTCCGAAGAGTATAACAAAATCATGATTGCAAAAAGCAACACTGTTGCTGTCAATAAGGCAAGTGGGGCACGCTGGCAAAAAAAATATTGACCATGTAAAGTCGTAAGTTCACAAAATCTGTTTTCTACACAATGAAATTCTGATGTATCCTATTCATTGATGATAATAAGGTTTCCCTGTTGAGACTGCTGCCCCCACGACCTGGAACTGAATAAACAGACGATAAAATACCTGCGATTTTGTCGAAGGTGCCTTTTATAATAAGGTCAGCAAATGGCCAGAAAACACTGCGAACACATTCAGAAGCTCAGGAAGAGTAGCGGCTGTTATGGCATCACCTGCTCATTTATTCTGAAATATTCATTCTCCTTGGCTTCGCTCCATGCTCTCCAGTGTTTTCCACTGTCTCTCTGCAGGGGACATGATTGGACTCTCTCGCTGCTTCATACCTGCTGCTCACCACTCAATCAAGCCCAGTACTTAAACCTCGTCTCCACTCACCCCTGTGGTGTTATGCAGGCCAGCTCTGTCATGGATTGAGTTTAACTTGGCAATTTCTTTGCGACTGTCTTCAAACGCAAGCTTCTCTTCCTTCCAACTAGTCTCCACGCTCACCTTCCGTCATCACCTCAACCAACGGGTCTCATTCATTTAGCCTTCAACCCTCAACTCCTTCACCGATCTGAGTGCAACCAGCTCACCTCCACTCCAATCAGCTGCCTCACTCAATGCTCCATTCTGCTCAGCCTGCTAAGCCAGCATCCTTGCCTCAGCTCTCCAAACAGCCTGCCCACCACCTTCAAGACCTCAAGTAAACCACATGAAACCTACGCCTCCTGTCCGCTTCAGGATCAAAAAAATAAAAACCTAACAAAGACTAACCTTATGACTAGTGCAGTATGTAGTGTTCTTCTACATTGCCAACTAAATGCATGCAAGTTCCCATGGCAAATAAACACAGCATAGAGTACAGTTTGTGCAGCAATGAGGGCACAGCTTTGTTTTGTGATCTTTCATGAAAAGCTTGCTTAGGTAATGTATCCCTCAGCTGAGAGTCCATAGCACTCATGGAGAGGATTGTCATGAAATGCCAGCAAATCGTTTCGGTCTCTAAAGCAGGGTACACACCATAAGATTATCAGGCCAAATAAAGGACAGTCTAGCATTCACTCGTTTTGTGAATTGCCATGTGTAAGGACGCAAACTTACTGAAAAAGAATGCACAACAGCCATAGAGCCTGTGAAACATAAAGTAAGAGGACAGTAATAACATTGGGTTGACAATAGATTCATGTGTGCATTTGTGCATAACTATGAGAAAATGAAATGTTTGATGTATGACGAGAAATTTCATTACATCAAAGTCGCGAGTTTTGAGAGTTGACACTCTGGATGTTGTTGAACGGGGTAAGGGTGTGGTGTGCTGTGTTGGTCATCTCATTACACGCCACACAATATAAGAACAAAGTGGTTAAATCTGCCATTATTTGTCGTCATGTGTGGGGTCACTCACTTTTTCAAAATTGGTTAAAATTTAAGACTTGTAGCCTCCAAAGAGAACCTCTATCAATTCTGAATCCTAAAATCCGTTTTCAATGAAAGGTGATGGCATCCTTAGAGGATTTTTTGTTGAGGGTGCAATGCTTTTTACAGTATAGCCGATTTTAAGCTGAAACTCCAAACATAACCCCTTGAGTTCATCATAAGTTACCATTGTGAACTATCCTGGTTAGAAAAAAGCCACCTATGTGACACTGACAACTCTGGCTTTTTGCTCAGCACACCTCAGTAAGGACACTAATCTCTCTTCGTACACCCCTCTGTTTCAGTTTGAAGATTTTGTTATTGTTTAGTGTTTCGAGATCCCCAGTGTCTAAAGTTAGTCCACTTTCTAATGTTACCTGTGCTCTCGGTTCCAGTCTGTTTCCTGTTGTGTTTTTTTTTGGGAGGGTTTTCTTGTCTTCTAACGCAAGCTTCACCTCCTTCCAAACAGCACACTGTCTCCACGCTCACCTTCCGACATCACCTCAACCAAGGGTTTTTTTTCCCTATCTTTTCCTTCATTTGTGTTTATTTTCAAATGTTTCACTTATGTCCAGTTGTCTCAACCCTACTTGTGTATTTAGGCCCTTGTGTTCCCCTTTGTGTGTGTCAGACTCTTTGTGATCCTATGGTGCCTTTGTTCCTGTTGTTTAGTGAATTCTTGGTGTCATTGTATGTTTGTTTGTTAGTTTTCGGGACTCTGGATTTTTTTTTCTTCTCTTTAAATGTCATTGCCCTTTTGAATGAATGCTTGTTTTGGACTGATTTTCCAGGTTTGACCTGCATTCAGTGATCCCACAGAAGCAGAGACAAAAGGTGACACATGAAGAGATGTGCTCATTTGCACAGAGCAGCTTATATTCTGACAGAACGTAATGTTATTTGTCTCCTGTGATCTTTCACACATCACAAAGATCAGGTTTAGTTTAGAATGAAGTTTAATTCTGTTTCCCCTGCATGTTTAATGTTTGTAGAAAAGTTATTAAAGACACTGGTACCGCTACACATCTTAACACTCACTTGGTGACCTCTACTGGATGCAGGCAACAGGGATCATGTCTTCTGATTGCACAACCAAGAAAAAAAATGACAAAGATAGATATTATAAATGTTTCTAGCAACAGCTTTCAACAACTTAGCGAGATTTAAGGGAATCACAGCTTCAATGCCTTGCCTTGACCCTAAATGTAGCTGAGAGTGATGGTTTTCGTGACTTGATTATCAGCTTAAAACTGTGCCACGAGATACCATTGTGTTCAGAATTTCAAAGAAAAACCATTACTGCCTGGAAATGTGCTACAGATCCCTTTGTGACAATCAAATTAGAACCAGGCTTAGTTGTTTGAAAATGTCGGGAATGTGATAATGGCGGAGTGGACACAGAAAAAAAAATAATTCTGGTTTCTGAGGCCCTGGCAGGACTGTGGCAAACACATACCTGTCTGACCCTAAGTAACCTGCCTGCGTGCAGTTTTTCACCAGGGCCAAATGTCACCTGTTTGCCTTGGCGTGCCAATAAGCAAGGTGGATATATTGCTAAAAGTAATATTAAATTGCTGCTCTTCATACAAGAATGACAGAGAAAGCACATGCCCAGTTTCAGTGTGCAACTGTTCATAAAACATTTGTTCATAAAAACTCGGCTAGATTATTGTAAATCTTTGTATGTGGATTTAGATCAGTCGTCCCTTCGTGGACTACAGACAGTGCAAAATGTTGCTGCTCAGCTCCTACCTGGGGCTACAAAACAAGAGCACATTACTCCAGCTTTAGCCTCACTCCATTGGCTTCCTGTCCACTTCAGGGTTGTTTTTTAGATTTTAAGTACAGAGTAAAGGAGGGAAGATGTATTTACTGCGCTCAGATGGGACACTTCATTGCCTCCTGGCCTGTTAATTCAACATCAAAACTATCCTCCACATCCCTGGTGAGTCGAACTCAAATATCTGGCAAATCCAAGAGAAAACTGTCAAAGATAACTCTGAAATCTGATTCCAGCCTCTGCAGTTACCAAGTGCTAGTGGATTCCAATTAGTGGCTGATACAAATCTGATGAATTTCAAAATCACAGATGATCTCTGTTTATCTCAGGAAGCTCTTCCTCAAACTGTAACTACTTAGGCTTTCAATGGAAGATTAATGTGTATGGTTACTCACCAGACCTCCCAAGTAACATTCATTTTCAATGATGGTCATTAGGAAAAATTAAGATTTCTTTGTTATAAGTCCATCCATCACCCACTCATCCTAGGCTATCCTTGGCTAATAATCAAATCAAATCAAATCAAATCAAATTTTATTTGTATAGCCCGAAATCACAATTTACACATTATCTCACTGGGCTTTGACAAACTGTACAGATGTGACATCCTCTGCCCTTAGACCCTCGATGAGGAAAAACTTAAAAAACCCTAAACAGGGAAAATAAGAAACCTCAGGAAGAGCCACAGAGGAGGGATCCTTCTTCCTAGGACGGACAGACGTGCAATAAATGTCACTTGTACAGAACACAAAAACATGATAACAACAGTTCATTTAGAATGCATAAAACATCCATGAGTCCCAGAGTCTGTGGATTCTATGAGTCCGGATGTATGGAAAGTCTAGTGATCCAGACGCAGGTGGACTCTGTTGGTCCAGGAGTCATTGTACTCCATGTAGGAAGATCTGGGT
>KV751324.1:10109057-10135327 GCA_001698575.1 Mola mola | reverse complement strand
AATTTAACAATAACAATTTCACACTAATACATGGGTTAAATGCTGCGCACCCATCATTTCACCTTTTACTATTATAGCTCTGGTAGTGCTGCTGTATGAAATAAACATAATTGTTCAGACAGTATATTCTTATAGAATTGCTATTTAGGGTGTTGAAATAGTGTTTAGTTTCAGGCAGCCATCATTCTAGCTAGTGTTGCTGATCAGACAGCGACAGGTGAAGGTGGAGAGGAGACAAAGGAAGGAAACGGGATGAGTGCACTGTACTGCACTGAAGCTTAATAATGTAAGGATAATGCTGAACGTGTTAGACCAGGGGTGGGCAAACTTTTTGGCTCAGGGGCCACATTGACTTTTAAAATTTGACAGACGGGCCGGGCCAGCACCAGATGCATATATATCAAACATAAACACAAAAAAGTCATTACAGGGTCCCACACTTTTAGTGGGAACAGTGTTGTTGATCACCCTTTTTTGCCAGAGCATCGAAGTCTGGTGTTAGTTTTGTTGTGGCAATTGTCAGAACAGATCTGAGGTGTTCATCACTCACCTGGGATCTGTGGGGTGCTTTGTTGGTGTTCATCACTGAGCGGTAGCCGTCCGTTCTTGCGTTGACTGGTTGTTAGTGTAATTAGCATGCTTGGTGGAAAAGTGACGGCTGATGTTGTATTCCTTTAAAACCGCAACGGTTTCTGGGCAAATAAGACATCCAGCCTTTGGCACTCGGCACTCACTGTCGACTTTTCTTTTCTTTGGCCCACTCATTGTTGCAGATGGGTTCAGAGCAGTAGCAGCGTAATAACAGGGTAATAACAGAGTAATAATAGAGAGTAGCCAGGGCTCCGCAAAATCAAATCAATGTATCACTGCGCCACCTGGTGGAACGCAAGGCATTACAGGACACTGTCAAATGAATGCAGTCATAATTATGACATGATTTGATTTGGGCAATTCTGTACCAATCTTCGGCGGGCCGGATGTGGTCCGCGGGCCGTAGTTTGCTCACCCCTGTGTTAGACTGATTTACTATTTCACACACACTTCCTTGTCATTTACACTAATGTGAATTTTAGCAGGTAACTACAATTTGTCCCCATCTTGCCTCAGTGTTAGCATGTTAACATGTTCCAATTGTCACTAAACTCAAAGCACAGGTGAGGCTGATAGGAAAGTCATTTATCTTGGAGGCAACTGGTGACAAACCAAAGTATCATAAACATTAAGGTTTTGAGCTGAGTCTGATGCTAGAGAAAAAAAAAATATTAAAAAGTGACCATAAACATCTAAAGGAAATTGATCTCTGGTCTCTCAAAAACCAATGTGGCAATGCTGCAGAGAAGGTCATAAGATCGCTAATGTGCGTAAAAGACAACTTCTGTACAAAATGTTGTGCCATTCCTTGAGTGCTTATACAGATATTTCTCATTGGGTAAGTAAAAATATTTCACTTGTTTGTAACACTAAAGTCCGGTGATCATCATCAGTCAGTAGGATTAATCTTCTAACGGCCACAAATGTCATACACCATATTGCACTGCATTGGACATTTTTTGAAATATTTCAAGCCGGACCAAATCACCAAAAATAAATCAATATTTAAAGAAATGTGTATAAACAATCACAATATTGTGTCATTTTCACATCACAATAAAAAATGCTGGTGTGTGTCATGCTCTATTTCGTAGATTTGTTCTATTCTCCAGTGTGGTCTCACCCGGTTCCTTCTGGCAATAGTCTTTGTTTTGATGTTTGTCCCCACACCTTTTGGAGGTTTTCAGTTCAGACTTGAGCCCAAGGTCAGAAAAGCCAAGAAGTACTTTGCTACTTTTACCTGCAGTCTGACAAGCTCTTGAGGCTGATGTACAGGGAGCTGACCATGTTGGGCTCGTCCTGGATGGAATCCTTCAGATGGCGCCGACCTGCGCACATCAGGATCACCAGACTCCTCGGCAGCTTCCCGTTGAACAGCAGGTAGATGCAGGGGTTCACACAGCTGTTAAGATTTGCCAGCAGCATCAAGACGGCAAAGGTCGGTGGTGGAAAGGTGGAGGAGAGACTGAGAAAAATATTCAACTGAAGAGTTACATTAATCAGTCATAACATTATAACCACTGACACACCGATGTGAATAATACTCATCATCTTGTTACTATGCAATGGAAAACTCTTAACTTATCTTAATTACCATCCAGGAACCACTTGACGAGCGTAACAAAAACCCCAGGCCATTCACCTGGCCTCCCTAAATTGGCCAGAGACCCCTACCCACAAACCCCAAAGGAGCCACTGCCAACATCCTTGGTACTATATCACACCCTCTGAGGACCCCTGACCATGTCCAGATACGTCTCAGGGGTTTCGGTCAAATAAGAGGAACCAATGCAATATTAAAATTTAAGTTTAATTGTCTTGGCTGATCAGTTGATGGACACATCTCATCATGAATATATTTTAAAGTGGGAGTCTGTTCACCCGCAGTGCCCCCATTTTCATGTGCAGGAATACTGTGTAACAACCTCCAATACCTGACTTGATTTATTGCACTTTCTATACTAAAGTCAGTAAGCTAAAAAATGGAAATGGAACCCTTTGCTGTGTATTATTTTTACTGAGTGTTGTAAAAAAAAAAAAGATGAATTTTTTTGTTTGTGGTGAAGATGTAACCACAGACAGAGGAATAAACCTGGATAACTTGTGTGTAAATTAGCAAACAGATTAGTTTGGAATAACTTGTTTGAAAATGCATTGGTACGCAGTGTATTATCAGTGTCTTTACTGATGTTGACAGAAGTGAAACCCTGTAGTCTTACTGCGAGTGGGCGCCTGCTCGTCCCACACAGACCAGAGCTGCACGGTGAAGAACGGCGTCCAGCAGATGATGTAGGTCAGCACGATAACCACGGTCATTTTCACCGTCTTCACGCGCGCCTTGGACACTCCAGCCACGTTGCTGGCCCTGGAGGGCAGTCGTTTAGCGGCCGCCTCTCCGGCCTGGTGGGTCTTCGTGCGGAAGTTAAGGCGCACCGTGCGGCAGATGCGCACCTGGCACACGATCACGGTGAGAAGCGGCAGGACAAATATCACCAGAGTGGTCCAGGTCACGTAGGCTCTCGGACCCCACGGCTTGATGAACTGCGCCCAGCAGTCGTACACTCCGGGAGCGACCTCGACCCGAGAGAAGATGAAAATCTGCGGCAGGCCGCCGATGAGAGAGACGCACCACGCGGCGCACACCGGCCCGTTCCAGCCCGCGCGGCGCCTTTGGAACGTCACCATGGGCTTGCAGATGGCTTGATATCTGTCGATTGTCATCACCACTATCATGTACGTGGAGGCAAACATCCCGACCACCTGCAGGTACTTCACTGCGTGGCACAATATATTAGGTCCTACGAATCTGTCCGTGATGTCCCACATGAGTTGGGGACAAACTTGGAAAAACATGACCACCAGATCGGCGACGCACAGGTGGAAGACGAAGACGCACATCCTGGACAGCTGCTTCCTCCACTTCCACAGCATCAGCAGGACGCCGAAGTTTAGGATTCCCGCTGTGATGAAGATGATGGACAGAAGCGCTATTTCCACCTGGGCCAAACGCTCATCCCACGGCTCATCTCCAGACAAAGCGCCCTCCAAAGGGATGTTACTGGTATTCACGGTGAAGCGAGCCATGATTTCACTCCAGTACAGCCAGCTGGATGCTTAAATAACCATTCCAGGCGAATCCAGATGAAATATGAGCATTTAAAAAGACACAAGAAAAAACAGAAATTCGACTCTTTAGAATTTTAATTGAAATATAATTGCTGGAGGAAAATGGTTTCGGGGGTAGGCAACAAGTGTTTAGAGCCACTGAGGGACTAGTGAAGCAGAGAGAACGCTTTATACCTCCTCATCCCTGCAGGAAGGAGGAGCAACCTCACTCCAGCAGACAATATTCCTCACTGCCCAACATATGTACGTACAATAAATATTTTCTCTTTCTCTGCAGTGCACTCAACTAAATCACCATGTCAGAACTTTAAATAAAGTTTACAGACATTCTTAATACGACAGCTGCAGTTAGACTCTAGAAGAAACCATAACAACAAAAACTAAACTGTTTAACAAATACCTTTTTTTCTCTATAGTTGCTCATGTGACATTTCTTTCTGTTCATCTGCCATCATGATTCATCTTTCATCGTCACGTCAGTCTAACTAGGGACAGTTTAACCAAGGAATTCTCATGAACAGCAGAGCTGTAGTCACACAGGCATGACACGTACACGTCGTTTTCTCATATGCTGGCAGCTGAAACGCTCAAAGCATTGTGTATAATGTCTCTAAATTTCCATGTTACATTTACAAGCAACGAACAAAGGTAGCCCTGAAATAATTTGGAAGGAGATCCTTATGTGCATGCTTCAGTTCCTCTAGTGTCCTCCACCAAAAATGTGAACCGGAGGACACAAATAATAACACCAAGCAACAAAGTTACAGCGTCAGGTGTCCAGATTATTATTGACCGACACACAAAAACACCTGCTCTCTGCTCCTTCAAGCCTTTACATAACTGAGGAGTTCATCTTTGTCCATTTGATATCCACTTTTCTTCCAGATGTCTCGGAGCTTCTGTAAAGTGGCGCCTATGTCCTTGCCTGATGTGATGCCCATTCTTCTCAGATCATGGCCACTGATGGGAAAGTGAGGGATGGACCATGTGCGGAGCTCTGCCAGCAGTTTCTCCTCACCTCTATACTTCAGGAGCTCACACAACTTACTCTGAGAATCCAGCTCCCGGCTCTGAAAACAAACATGCGCATTAAACCCCTGAACATCCGGTTTCAGATGTTGAGTGTTTATACCATTAAATATTCATACAGTTGAAGGAAAAATATATACAGGTATTTATTTACAGTATGACATTTAAACTGTGTGGGTGTAATTTTATCACATTTAATTGGCAGTGGCTTTGCAACAACCGTAAAAACCCTTCGACTCCCACCACGTTTTTCTCCAACATTTTTGCGACTGAGCTGAGAAAAACATTGAAAAGACAAAACAAAGAACAAATACAGACATTTGACTGAAGGGTGGGCAGATTAAAGTAGTTTGTGACAAATAACTGTGTCTGAAATACGGTACACATTAAAAACTTGTTACTTCCACCATGTTTGTGTTTAATTATTTACAGTATGTACGTTTGTTAACAGGACTATGCAAAAACTACTTAATGGACTTTGGTGAAAATTGGTTTGAGAATGGGGAATGTGCCAAAGAACAGCGCATTACGTTTTGGTAGGGATCCAGATGAATTTTAACTTAAAGGAGAATTCAATTTCTGACATTCCATCATGCCCCATGCTTTTGCATTGTATAGCCTTGTTGAGCTTATCGGTCTTAGCAACCAAACCCCATACTGCAGTAATTTTCAAAAAACATGTATTTTGTGAAATTTTCGACCCCCACAGACCAGGAATTAGGGGTCATGTTGAAAAATACTGGAATTGTCCTTTAAGGGTAATGTTGGGCCTGATGAAGGAATGCACTGTATTGAGTGCCATTAACATTAAAGTAATTCTGAAATAAACAAAGTATGCATTCTTGGCCAAACGTGAGTCATCTCAGTTTGTGTGGCTAGCTCAATAACATGTCATAATAACACATTGTTGATTGATCCTGCCTGCACACGATGTAGAAAAAAAAAATCACTAATGGAGAGGACTTACATCAGTGATGAAGTCAGTGAAAGGTTTGAGGCTGTCTGGCTCATCTTGGCTCTTGTGGAGCTCCTGTCTGTATTTGACCAGGAACAGAGCCAGATTCTTCTCCTCTCTGGACACCTTGAGTCGGATGTCCATCTTTTCCACCTCCTCTGGACACTGGAAGAGCGCTGCCAGGATGGTCATAGGTTTGGGAGAGTGGTCTTTGGCATTTTTCCATACTTGCTTCACATCCTCAACATTGCCTCCTGGAGGTAAACCTGAGCAGGAGCAGAGACCGGAAGGATGAGCTTTTTCATGTAAGGCACAGAAACTGAATAAGACAAAAGATCTTAATACTAATAATGGTTTGGATTACAATTCATTTGAGCGAGATTCTGCATTATGCCTTTAGTACCGGTTTTCCAGGAGAAGCTTTCTGTAGTTACAAAAAACCCAGTGAAGAATTAAACAGTCATGGAATCATTTCTATCCAGTGGTGACTAATTACCAATAGATCAAAGAGGTCGAAGTGTCACAGTCGTCAAGAGGCATTGTGTCCATCCTATCTCAGTGAAAACAACTCGGATATTTCCCCAACTAGAAACAGCTCCAAATTATTACATTGTTGAGCTTTGACACTATTGATCTGTTTTACTGATGCCTGTACTTTGCAAACAACGACATAACAGCCAAATACATTCATCACAAAGTTGACAATAAGGACAAAATATAATATCAAACTTACAATAACTATTTCAAGGCAGGGCAGCCATCCATTGTATCTGATAGTAAAAACTTAAATAAGTCCGACTCCAGTTAAAGGTTACAAGTTCAAGATCACTAGGACTTTCAATTTTGACAATGTGCTCTTTTCATTTGTTTTATTTCAGTTCAATCAATTAAAGTAAATGACTTTACATGAGTATGTATTTTACTGCCAACTGTTTCACAATTTATTCCATTCACTAAGCATGAGGAGTATAAAGAGAAATGTCTATTTTTTTGTCATGTTGTCTCACAATGTTATCAGATTATTTTTTTATTTGATTTTATTGATCACTTTTAGACAGTAAGATCTTTATAGTTGGACTTTTTAGGCAGATTTTTGTTCTTTTTTTTTTTTGTACCATAACCATCCCCTTGGTATCCTGACAAGATTTCTGTTCCAGTAAGTTGGTCCTCTCTCACCTATGTACTGGGCCAGTTCCAGAATGTACATCAGCTCCAGCAGGTGAGCAGCATGGTTACCAATTACCATCTTCTTTACTTCCACCCAAATTCGTTCTCCTGATATGGACGCCAGTCCATGGCCATTTTTTCTGATGGCGGCCAGTGTCTCAGGATCATGGTCACCAGGATTCAAAGCCACTCTGCCATAGAACCTGGGACATATGTCAAACTATGTCTAAATGGATTTATGTAAATACAACGCTGTGAAAAAGTATTTGCCCCCTTCCTAAATTCTAATTTTTGGCATATTTGTCAAACTTAAACGTTTCAGATCATCAAACAAATTTTAATATTAGACAAAGATAACCTGAAGAAATACAAAATGCAGCTTTTAAATGACACTTCCATTTATTAAGCGAAAAAATATATCCAAACCTGCTTGGCCCTTTGCGAAAAAGGAATTGCAACATCACAAAGGAATTGGAAGATAATCTTTGGGCTGATGAGACAAAGTTGAACTTTTTGGAAGGTGTGTGTCCCATTACATCTGGCTTAAAGCTAACACAGCATTTCATAGAAGAAACATGATATCAATAGTCAAACATGGAGGTGGTAGTGTGATGGTCTGGGGGCTGCTTTGTTTCTTCAGGACCTGGACGACTTGCCGTGATCGATAGAACCATGAATTCTGCTCTCTAACAGAAACTCCTGAAGGAGAATGTTCGGCCATCAGTTTGTGACCTCGAGCTCAAGCGCACTTGGGTTATGCAGCAGGACAATAATCCGAAACACACCATGAAGTCCACCTCTGAATGGCTTAAAATAAACAAAATTAAGGTTTTTGGAGATGCCTATTCAAAGTCTGGACTCAAAGAGATGCTTGAGATGATGTGGAATGACCTTAAACAGGCTGTTCATGCTCGAAAACCCTCTGATGTGACTGAACTGAAACAATTCTGCAAGAAGAGAGGGCCAAAACTCCCCCACAGCGATGTGAAAGACTCATTGCCAGTTTTCGCAGATGCTTGATGGCAATTGTTGCCGAGGGTGGAACAAACAATTAGATTTAGGGGGGAATTACTTTTTCGCATAGGGCCAGGTAGGTTTGGATATTTTTTTTACCTTAATAAATGAAATCATCATTTAAAAACTGCATTTTGTATTTTTGTATTATTAAAATTAGTTTGATTATCTGAAACACTTAAGTGTGACAAATATGCAAAAAAAAAAAACCCAATAGAAATCAGGAAAGGGGCAAATACTTTTTCACAGCACTGTAAAAAAAATATAAGTTATTTTCTTGAAATTTAATTTTCCCCATCTAAAGATTTTTTTTTGTTTAAGTTGAGAGCGAGATAAAGGAACCCACCTGAAATAACGCAGTATTCTCAGGTAGTCCTCTTGAATCCTTTGTTCAGCACTGCCAACAAACCGAACTTTACGGTTCTGAAGGTCTTCATACCCTTTAAAGTAGTCATATAATGTGCCATCAAGCCCTGAGAGAGGAAAAGTTTATATGGTTAAGTGTTACAATCATATTAATATAAGTGTTTACTGAATGCACTGAGCTAATAATACAAAACACTGAGTATCACCACACCACAAGCAGAGATGAATCAGTAACAGAGTTCATTACATTAAGTGGGTACCTAAAAACATGGAATTGATTGTGAGGTCTCGCCGCTCGGCGTCTTTCTGCCAGTCGGTGGTGAATTCCACCTCTGCATGACGACCATCTGTCTCAACGTCCACTCGCAATGTGGTCACCTCAAAGTTCTCATTGTGTAGCTGTGAAAAAAGAATAAACAAAACACAAATGACTAAATAAATACACACATATATTTGGAATTTTAAACTATAATGCTACATTAGTCAGAAATCAATCAGGCACATTCACAGCATAACACTAATAACAATAACGTAGACTATTCTTTATCTCCATCTGCATCTTCTTACTAATGCTGCTAATTCTCTTTGTTCACCCTTTAGCCTTTTACAACCACAACCGGTTCTCTCACTCTCTCATTGTGAGGGAGGGGGCCCCAACTTTGAACAGTGAGTTTATAAACAGATTGGTTGCAAAGCTGTAGAATATGATTTTAGAATATCGTGGAAAGATAGGGTTAGTGTTTTTTCCTAATTTAATTCATTAAATTAAATTTACATACATTGTATTTTCATTACATGTAATGTAAACTGAAATATTTAAAGCCTTTAATTTTGATGATTAAAGTTATATAGTTAGTAAAATATTCTTAAACATTGAGGTGCTTTTTAATTTTTTTTTTTTTTAGGTATAGGCTATAATTATCAAATTTAAACCATCAAATGCTTGAAGTGTCTTAGTTGCAACAAGTCTAGAATATATTACATGTTCACTTTCTTAAACAACACTGAAAAATCTAAATATTTTACTTTTTTTAGATGCACTATGAACTCTGATGATGCAACTGGCTGATTGAAAAGTAAACACCAGCAGAATGAGTATGACTGCTGCTAAGTATAATTTCGTTTTATGTGTTTGTCTGCAGCTGTGTTTAAAAGTATGTGGTCAAGTATTCAATCAATTTCTGTACTGTTGTTTGAGATTGCACTTTCTCAAAACTAATCTTTTATTTAAATCCATTTGCTTTGTGCTTTGAAAATGTATAATTTATGGAGAACTATTTTAATGTAATATTAATTTTGTACACTGCAATTATGACTCATTTGGTCATTATTTTGCAAAAGTAAAGGGCAGATTGTTTAGGTACTCTTCAAAGCAATGTTTTTAACAGTTATTTAAAGTTAGCTATTTGCCTCCTCCTAAAACAGGTCAACCTCTTACTCTTGCTGTAATGGTTCCATGCCTCTCCCCTTTGTTATTGATCATCCTGATCCCAGCACGTTGGAACATGTGTTTCATCTCCTCTGGAGTGGCTGTGGTGGCAAAGTCCACATCTTCAGGCCGCTTCCCGGACAACAGGTCACGTACAGCACCTCCAGCTATCCTCAGCTCATGCTGGTGCTTCTCAAACACCTCTGGGAAGAAGCAGTGAGACAACGGATAAAATGTCTGCAGGTACAAAAAAAACTTAGCTACTTAGTTTAACATGGAGGCTCAGACTGAAAAAAAACAAACCCTCCAAAAACTTATTTTCACTTATATTCTGCTGGTAGTTCTCATTTTGACAATTAAACAAGTATTCATTTGACTGTGAATTACTGAATTTTCATTCAAATAGTAAGAAAGTCACTGATTTTCCTCCAAGCTCCCAAAGCAGGCATTTAAATTCATACATGACTCATAAAGCTCACATCCCAAACTGGAGGTACTGACTGTGGAAACTATTTATTACTATTTATATATACTGTATCATGGAAAAGGCTACATCTACATTTGGCCCTGTACTTCAACTTCATGGAAGTGACATTTTAGAAAATTGGAGAGCCCATTCATGTCTCTGGCTGTTATAGAGTACAGAGACATACTGATAGAGCTACACCGGAAATAAACCCTTTTGAATAAATAAATGTTTTGATAAGATCGTAAATATGGCGATTTGCATTTCATAGTAAATTGTATTTCTTCATCAATGTTGTTTTCACAGTAGAGGTGTTTGGAGGTGGCTCTTTATTTTTTTCCTACCAGATTTCTCTGTCACTTTAAGTGTCGTAGGTTCACCTCACCTGCTAATGCGTTCAGCCCGTCGCTAAACAGCGACTGGAAGTCGCCGGTCTTCAACCGCATGGTGAAGAGACCCCTCAGACAGAAACCTGCTCGACCCCGTGGACTCAATAAGCTGCTCCACATCTATACAAACAACAAATATTGACGCCTGTGTGCCTGTCAACTTCATCATGCTAACATGTCACTAGAGTCACGCTTGCGGTCGCGTGCGGCACTCACGTCGCCAGCACGTGAGTAGCATTAACACATTACGATGAACATAAACTAATATAAACATGCAGAACTGACCAGCAGCTTAAAGAGACGATTTTATGAACATTCGACGTATTTATTAGTTCTTGACATCCATCCCTGCCGTGAAGAAGCTCTGGAAGAAGTCTTCCGGTAACGTGAGGCTGCTGGCCAATAGCGTGAGGTTTCATCATACCCAAAGCTCAGGGGGCGGGGTTTGGTTTTCTCGTGAGACTTGTTTGCAGGTTCAGGCGATGTGTGCTCCGCTTGTTGTGCTGTCAGATTAATACACGGAGTCAAATGGCTAAAGTAGAGCTGACCCCGCTAAGAGCGTGGGACGACTTCTTCCCGGGTTCGGAAAGATTCGCCAAGCCAGACACGAAAGATTTAGCGAGATGGAACAACAGAATAGTCAGCAACTTGCTTTATTATCAGACTAATTATTTGGCACTGGCTGTCGTTGTTTTCATCATTGTTGGGTAAGTTAAATGTGGTGACACATAATATCGACAGAGAGGTATTTCGTGTTTATTTAGTATTTAGTACAGCTTTCACTTTTCTAGTTGTTCACTTTCTGTCGTGCAGTTGTGCCCTGTTGGTGTAAAACAGGATGTAGTTCACAGTAAATTTGTTTAAAGTGAGGGTACAGACAGGATGTAGACTCTGTTTATGTCAAGAGGAGTTGGAAGGTAACATCATGTACCAACTAACGTGATGTCACGTTTCCTGCTCCTATATGCTCCTACTTGAAAATAACAGGTTGTTTCTCTAAAGCCTAGACTTTCCAATTGTTTATTTTTAAAAGTTCTAAGATACAAAATATACACGATTTGTATTGCCCTGGAGTACAAGCAAATACTCAACCAACTACACAGGCAGACTATATCAGTTGAGATAACAACAGCCTAAACCACTCATGTCAGAGATATCTTAGCTTTAGTTGGCCCTTTGCTCCAGTTAATTCCCAGTGTACTAAAAATAGTGATGGCCTGTCATGGTCTGTCCACAGAGCTTGATCATGTCATATTGTTGTTATAGTCATGAAGGCCTCATAAGCCGTTTGTATTGTTAGCTGTTGCACTGCAGAGTGCACCAAGTGTAAAAACTGCAGTTTGGTAAACTGCCCCTGAACCCCTGATTAGGGAGATAATCCACTATTGGATTGTTTCTCAATTAGGCAATACTGAATCTTGGCCTGACACAAATGAAACTGAAGCTCTTAGTTTACTCATTAGGGTACAGCATCCACACTGTTGTTAACCTCTAGTCTATTCCTTCTGATTCCTGACTTACTACCAGCTTTTTCTATTTTTTATTAGTGTGGAACTGCAACACAAATTAATTTGTGAATTTCTTTGTGTAATGTAAAAACATAAACGACATCAAGTAGAAAGTACCTGTACATTCGCTAAAACTGCAGATTTTATTTTTTTTATCCTTATTTCACATTTCTGCAGCTAAGCAAATGCTTTCAGCAGGGTCATTTCAGTGTGCTGCATGCATATCCACATGCATTTTGGCAGGAAGTGCATTTTTCTAGTTTCATAATCTATTAACTGTGCTTTTTCATGGACAGCATTTTCATCTCCAAATGTGCTCAGGGTTTGTGACCCTGTGAGTAAGCTCATTTTGTTCCACTCACAGACAACAATACTCAAACACCCAAACACATCAGCGATCGTTGGTCATGCAGGTTGATGTACTTATTCATCTATTTCATGGTTTTTCTGTATATAGTTGCCATGATTTAGTGATAACAGTATTGCCACTGAACTTTTAATGATTCTGGGACTACTCTTTTAGTCCTTTCCTCAGAATTATAACACAAGTGTTGCAGACCATTTAACACCACTGCTGGCACTTAGTGCAGCTGCAACTTGAGTGTCCCCACCTCTGCTGCTGCTGTAACCACGTGTAGAGCTGACACAATTAGTCGATTAATCAATTAGCTGAACAAAGGTAGCTGACAACAATTTGATTATATCAGCATTTTAAAAGCATAAATGTTGAATGTGTGGGGATTGGGATGAGTACTTTTTCTCTTTTTTGCCATATTACAGACTAAACTATTACTTTACTAATTGTGAAATTCTTTGAAATAATCAAAGCTGAAAATTATTGTTAGAGGGAGACTTAGTCTTCTTCTTTGTGTGATATGCAGAGCAACAAAACTATTTGATTCTAATTGATATAAATTCGCATGCGAAACATGAAACACAGCAAAAAAAAAAAAAAATAAAGACAGAGATATTAAGAAATGAGGTGGAGTGGTAGAGGATTTAGTCCAGTAGACCATTTGCCATGACTAGAAACACTAGATTTTATTCAGATTACAGTGATTAGAGTCCTTACCAATCAGTAGAAAGGCATTGTCCTTCAACCCCTTATGGTGGAAATATCCCTCTCTGGTAAGTCTTGGCTGCCATTTCAGGTAGAGTACTTTCATGTAGTACCTGTAATAAATTGATTTTACAGCTGAGTATTGTGCAATAGGATCCAGCTAACAAATTGATAGATATCATATATTATCAAATTGATATATATCAATATATAATTTTATTGTTGATACCAGCAAATATTTTTTGAGATAACCAAGAAGCAGGGTTGCCATTCTATATATTGTGCACTAGAGGGCAGTGAAAAGGGAACCAAGCGTTCTAGTGACAGGCAGATGAGTCATATTTAAAGGGAAGAAAAATAAATGCTAACAATAACTACTTTTTGTTACAGTTTGATCGTTATCATTAGATCGAGTCTTGTTTTAGTTTTCTTATGAAGCGAAGTACCTCACAGAGCCAGAGTAAGTTGAACCCGGTTTGTTGTTGAACAGACTTGGTCCCACTTGGTCATGGACACTGCCTGAGGTGGTCCATTGTCATAATGCCAAGGTTGGATTTGTCACACAAGGCTTGTGTTTCCAAGGCATCTGGAGAAAATACAAGACAGGGAAGACCATACAAGGTGCTAATGTACAATTTTTACAAAAATTTAATCTAATGTTTGTGTCATTTGTGAAACTTCAGGGCAACACTCATAAATATAAAGGGCCATGTTGAACATGTTGATTTTAAAAAAACAAAAAAAAACCCTTCAGGTTCAAGTAACTTCATTTTTACCCATATCAGCAAAACCTTAAACAATGATGGGAATATCTTGGAGTCTCAGGGTGACATCACTAAACAAAAATGAAAAAAAAAAAAAGATCCATTGTGCAAAAAAAATTGCTAGATCTTAGTTAAATTATCACAGCTGGAACAAAGCACTACCTGTCGCACTTAGTTTTACTCCTTTGGAATTTAAACCTTCCACCAGATATGAGAAGCTCAAATTGACCATTGGCTGTCCATTGTAACTTTCTGATATACAGCAACTCTGGGCTCAGCCGTGACTCACCAAACAGCTCACAGAAACATCTATCAATCTCAGTCCGTTAATGTCTTTCAAAGAACCAAACCATGACACCAAATAAAAGATAAAATAGACTTGATAAAAGCGCAATATAGGGTTTGCTGTATATTAATCTTTTTCGACATTTGGGAATAAAAAATGTTTTCTCCTATGTAGATTCTTCAAGAGAATGGTAGCAAATTGAAAATTTTAGCTTTCCACCCACATGTTAACATTCAGTCAGCTTTTGACCACATCTAGCTACTAAATGGACTAGAGTGACTAGGGCTAATGGCACTTGAAGGCTAGATTTAGAGGCACTACTCTCACATTCTTGGTGACAAGGAATTTAATCATGCCAAAAAGCAAAGAACCAAGTATGGATCTCAAATAGAGGATAGTGGATGTCCATCTTGAGGGGATGACTATCCTGTTTTTGCTTTGCTTTGCTTTGTCAAGAACAGCTCTATGTTGTATATAATGAGTCCTATTCTGCACAAGTACAAAAGTATGATAGAGTGTTGCTGAACTGAATGGTTACTGCTGAACTGGCCTCTTCAATATTTGATGTCTGAAGGAAGGGCTCTTCATCTTCTGTCAGCATCGCCAAGAAAAACACCATTACTCAAATAGCAGCCCATCAAAATCAAAATGAAGTTTGCCTGAAACCATTTGAAACTTGGATGCATTTTCAAAAATCTATCCTGGAACTGTATGAGCCCATTGATGTAGCTTTTGTTTGGTGAAATAAGGGAGAGATCTTCACCCTTAAAAAGACAGTTGCCATGGTAAGACATGGTAGTGTGAGCATAACATTGTGGGCCTGTTTTAATGCTTGCATCAGCTTGCTCAGGTGCACGCAGTCATAAAGAAAGAAAACTCTCAAGGATAATGTGAAGACTGGCTTTAGCTCACCGTTAGGTCTTCCGACAAGACAAGGCCCTTTAGCACATATCAAAGCTGGTCAACAACTTTTTAAAGGATACCAAAGTCATGGTTGGCCCTGTCACCTGTTAAAAGACCAGATCTAAATTCCCATTGAGAATCTATGGCAGGAGCTTCATTTAGGTTAGGGGGCCTGAATTGTGTGATTATTTTCTAAGGATATGTTCACATTTAATAGTTTGCTTCCTTGGTGCGCACCAGATGCCAGTTTTTTCATGTTTCAGCTGGTTTGGTTCACGTTCACAAAGGCAAATGTCATGTGAACTATAAAATTGTAGAAAAAAGTCAGGGCCGTTCAGTAATAGGCCAGATGGCTAGGCCAGTAAAAAGGGAAAAAACCCTCACAATATCCACTGCAGCCTACATCACGAAGCGTCAACAGGTCCTGCACATCTTGATCTGGAGTGAAAATCAATACATTTCAGCACCACTTTAAAAAGGACCAAAATCCAATTGTTGGGTTTGCACGAAACGTCTCAAGTCTGCCTTTAAACCAGCACAAACAAACCACACCAAGGGGGTAAATGCTCCAGAGTTCGGCTCAGCCGGACTTAAATGGCTGGTGTGAACGCAACCATATACAATTAATAGTTTTAGTATAGAAATAGTCAAAAAATGACATTGTAGCTATAATGATAAATGACTTGTTTTTTTTCCAACCAAGAGTATGAAATCCAAAGGTATTTGATTTACTATTGCATGAGAGAAAAAAGCCAAATCTTCACACTGGAAAGTTTTTGGATTGTTTGAAATTGTTACTTGAAGCTAATTGTGGTATTTTGCTATCTAAGAACTAGTAGTATTGTTCTTACAAATGCATCTAAGTAGTAGATAAAAAAATCATTCAAGTTTCGATGCAGTTTTGTTATATAACCGTTCTATTCCTGTCTGAATTTGATGAGAACAGTCGTGTCCTATCACTGTAGGCAGTACATATAACCACTTGGTGGAGCCAGTAACCAGACCATTTCCTGTACTCAGGCTGCACCAGCTTTACATGGACCCCTTTCGCTCTCATGTGTCTGTGCCCTGCAGGTTCCTGAACCCCATGGGGATGTTTACAGCCATGGCTGTGGTGTGCGGAGTCTTCCTGGGCTCAGTGTGGGCTGGAGAGAACAGAGCCATGATCAACAACTTTAAGAGGCAGAACCCCACAGCATTCGTGATCGCTGTCATGGTCGCCAGCTACATCTTAATCTCAATGTTAGGGAGCGTCATGGTGTTTATGTCTGCAATCACTCTACCTCTGGCTTGTGAGTATGAAAGGATCATTTTTTTATGACACAGGGGAGGACATTTTTATCACAACTGCCCCCTACTGTGATATGATTTTTGTCAAAAGTATATAGGGTAATCTAACTTAATCTATCTTAATTTAATTAATCTAAATTAATTAAATAAATAAATTTGGATATCCCTATAGTGTGTATAGATCAGAGCACTAAAAGGAAGCAAGCTTAAGCAACAGCCATATTTCAAAATCAAAGAATCATCTTTTGGAAGGAACCCTGTTATAATAAGTTGAATTGAAGTTTATAGGGTTGTTTGTGCCAAACATTTAGAATGCTAACATTCCCTCTTGCCATCTGCTTTTTCAGTCATACTTGCACACGCCTCATTTCGCCTCCGCAACATGAAGAATAAACTGGAGAACAAGATTGAAGGAGCGGGACTGAAGCGGTCACCCATGGGCATTTTATTGGAGGCTCTGGGTCAGCAAGACGAGAACTTTCAAAAGATCCACAGCTTTTTGGAGGGAAAACTGAATGAGTGATTGGACTTGGGAAGAAGCACAGACATTAGCACAAATCTCTTACCCAAAGAGCAGGACTTTTTTTTTTTTTTTTTGAAGCAACAGAATTGAACATCTTCTCTACCTAAACCTCTGAAAATTTCTTACACAGTTTGTTCACCTGTGTGTCTTTGGAAAAGAAAGCTTCTAATCTGAAGGGCCTTATGTTTACCTCAGGGTATCTGTCACTCCAACGGGAACTTGTCAGGGCACTTTTTTAAACAACAATAGGGGAATGTCAGATCTCTGCTATGCAATGTATCAGTGTTCCTGCACGAACACACAGTTCTTCCTTAATATGAAATCTGTGTTTAATCTCTCTCAGAAGCAGCCAGAAGTCGTACCAGCTTGTGCTCAACTAAAATTGTCAAAGCAATGCAAGTGTTGCTTTGTAAACAATGAATTAAATGTGCACATTCAACACAAACCCTGCCAAGCTATTCTCTGGGTATGATTGTTTCAACCTTTTTTTAAATTATGTCTCCTCACATAATATTTAACAGTTTACCTAAGAATGCATTATGTTTGTGCAAATAAAAGGAGCCAGACAAAAGAGAGGTTGGCTTTGTCCGTAGTTTTGGAAAAAAAACAAAGCTCCAAAGCCTGACGTGAATCAGTGTGTCAATATTTGAAATAAAAACTTCAAAGGAGTGAGGTCCTAACCCATGCCAGTCAGTATTTCTCCTGCACCTCTGACTGTTGGATCTTGACCGTGCCCCCTGGCTGATGGATTGGCTAACTTATCTTTCCTGTCTACTTAGCCCAATGCTAATCAATGAGCTGGAGTAGATTATAGTGAGGTGAGCTGAGCGCTGCACAGTCACAGAGCAGATTCATCCGTAGCCATTCACTTCAAAACCAGAGTTAGTCGGTACGTCAGCTACTTCAGCTTCTTAAAAATTCTGATTTGAAATGCTCTGTTATCTGGTTTTAAGTGGCAGTGTGTATGGACTGGGGGAAACACGAAGGTAAGAATGATGTACATCGAAAGGACAAATCACCTAAGAGTGTGTCCATGTTAGTGCTTTGCTTTCAAAACAACCACAGTGCATTTCAGACAACACCGTGAAATGACATTGAAATGACCTCTGCACACTCAGGTGTAACAGAATTCCAGGAGTTCTCAGTTTAACTGTAACTCAAGCTCAAACACATTTCCCCCCTTAGTGTCAGATTAGTGATTTATGTCCTGTTCCATCGTGCCTCATCTCCATCCATACTGTTACACTGTGGAGGACTGAACGCAAGAATTGGGGGTAATTAACTCAAGTCATGTCTCCACTTGCAGAGCAGGGGGCCTTTGCTCGTGTTGCTCTGGCAGCCGTAAGGATCCCAGCAGCACGTGTGTGCTGCTACACACTCGGCAGGTGTATGTCTCGTCAACACACATGCAATCCGGGAAGAGTCTTTAATCCTTTTGCGTTATTTTTGCATGAATCAACAACTCCTCTCTAGCTTGACATTTTGAAGTCAACCATATTTTGTTCTATACATGTTCTTCAGTGAAGCTACAGGAATAGGCTTGTGCTGCAAACACTGTTCCGCTGGTGCCGGGTTTGACTTCCAACACCTTCACAACACAGAGGCGTGGACCAAAGACCGTCTAATATAATTCTAAATACCTAATGTTGTTGGGTCAGGAACTTTGGATATCACACTGCCTTTGATGGCCGAGATAGTTAGCCAGCCTCATAACTCAAGCAGCCTACCATCCAGCAGATCTGACTGCTTTGACCATCACTGCAGCTGATCATGTGACACAATGGTGACCTACCCCTGCCCTCTGTGGTCTTGCAGCAGTCTGTGCCCACGTTGCTTTTACTGCCTCCCTGTTGGAAAGTCATCCATATCAGCCCATGAAGGAGACATGAGTACATGTGGGTGGCCCATTAATCCAACTATTCACCCTTCATAACCTAAAAGTCTTAGCCATTATTCCTGGATTAAGGCAAAAGTGATCACGTGTAAACCACAGCACAGCATGATTTGTAGTCATTTTAAGGTGAGCCTGGCTCACTACCAAGTTTAATTCTGTGGCACTGTGGGTACAGTGACAAAGTATTTGCCTCCTTCCTGATTTTTTTTTTTTTCTAAAGATTTATTCAAATCCTGGTGTACCATATGAAAAATTGAAATGAAAATATTTGCCCTTGGTGGCAAAACTTGCAGTCAAACATTTGCGACAGCTTGCTGTGAAGGAATTTTGTCCCAATCTTCTTTTTAGAATTGTTTTAATTCAACCATAAGTTTTTCAAACAGGAAGTGCCAATTTACTATTTATTTATTTGCTTTGTATTATTCTAATTTTATTTATTTATATTTTCATTCACGTCTTACCACCGCATCTCAAGTCAAGTCTTCCACTAGAACTTTTTTTGTTGTTGTTCTTGAGCCAATCAGAGGCGTGTGCTTCGGCGTCCTGCTGCACGATCACACTGTTTTAGCTTCCGTTGACAAATTGCTGGATGGTCATTCATCTTCAGGATTCTCTGGTAGAGAGCAGAATTCATGATTCCATCAGTTATTTCAGGTCATCCAGGTTCTGAAACAGCAAAGCAGCCTCACACCATCACACTACCACCACCATGTTTGACTGTTGGTTTATGATGCTCTTATTGAGGAATGCCATATATAAACTAGAACCATGTCTCCAAAAATTGTACTTTTGACTCATCAGTTGACAGAATATTTCCCTGAAAGTCATGGGGGTGGAATGATGTTTTTTTGGCTAATATGAGACAGATGTTTTTTTGGTAAATATGAGACAAGATGTTTGGGCAAATATAAGACAAGCTTAATACGTTTTTATTTGTCAGCAGTATTTGTCCCAGTGTCTTTCTGTGTGTGGAATCGTGAAAACTGACCTTAAGTTTGGCCTGCAGGTCTTTAGATGTTCATCTGGGTTCTTTTGTAACATTGTGTATGAGTCATCAAAGCTTACTTGGATGGATGGCTCTCACCATGGAAGCCTCAAGCCTTAAAAATGGCTTTGTAACCCTTTGCCAACTGATAGATTTCAAACTTTTTGAACGCATGTGTTCCTCTTTAGTAGTTGGCATTGTGTTCTGTTTTTTGAGGCCTTTTATTTTAATCCACATTGCTAGACAGGTTCTGTTTAAGTGTTGTTCAGACTGAACAGATCTGGCAGTAATCATGCCTGGGAGTGGCGAGTAAAATTTAACCAGATTATCAAATACATTTAGTCAACCTAGTTAGTTTTAGAAGCTAAGGTGCAGCATTTTTTTTTAATGTAGCTGGTTTGGATAGATTTTTATACTTTAATTTAAAAAAGGCAAACAAAAAAAATTGTTTACTTAGGTTATCTTTATATTACATTAAAAGTTAATATAACCTGTAATGTGACCTGAAATATTTCAGTTTGACAAATATATTAAATAGAGGAAAACAGGAGTAGGGTAAATACTTTGTTACTTTACTTAAATTTCAAAAAATTGTTTTTATATTACTGATACGACAGTCCTATATAATCATATCAGCAGTTATTTAAAGTGGCATTATGTGATTTTTTTTTTTTTTGACGGTAACAAATGTAAATTGTTTGCCAATAGTTCCCTATTTACACTGAACAACATAAGCAGTCATACAAGATCATGTAATTGTCCACCTGTTGTAATCTCAAATACTACATTCATTTCTTTTTTGGGACTCCTCAGAGTCCAGCTGTTGGGAAATGTGTGACTGTTTAGCTGATAAACGCCACGTGTTTGCAAGCATCTTTGCTCACAGCCTTTGCTCTGTCTAGTGCAGTCAGTTTATACTAAACCCAAAACAATGATCTGAGAGATGCTGAAACACTCTGCATACTTCACGGGAACTGCAAAGTTAGGCAACTGTTAATACAAACATATTTATTAGTACAGCTTAAAATTGGGCACTTTCTTCACAGAATAATTAAACAAGACTACTCTGTCGAGGCTTGATGACAGGTTTTGATTCTTTAATGAACAAGATTGTGTCAGTATCCAAAGCCAGCCAATTTGCTGTCTGCAATGCAGTGTAAGTGTGTTGGATTGAGGGAAAAGCACATAGGGGGCCATTGTTTATGCAGGCAAGTGTCAACTGGAACAGCCTTGCCTGATGTCTGGCTGCAGCTGGTGCGAAACAGCAGAGGCACAGAGACAGGGGGAGACAGCTGGATACAAAGCGCTCCCGCTCTCACAGCTCTGGGTAAAGACAAGGAGCTGGAAGTGTCTGAGACCTCCCCTCAGCATGATCAAGAAGAATAACACTGAGGGGCCCTGCAAGTAAAGCCTCAGTACGCAGCCATTCTTAAGAGGTAACTGGTGGCAGGATGCACTTGTAGTAGTAGGAAATATGTGCTGGCTGGGGAAGCCGGGGAGGGAAAGGAGGTGAAAGGTTCTAATGTGATCTGCAAGTGTTTGTGTGTGTGTGTTGTGGGGAGTACATGTGTACAGCAGTGTTACTCAGGTTAGGTTTTGTACCATAAACACTAGTTTTTCATTTGCAGGAAGGACAGAGGAACAGGTTATATCCCCTGATGGGTTTGACAGCTTTTAAAGACTGGTTAGTTAAGTTTAGAGCTTAAAGACACGGATAACTAGCCTGGCGACCCAGCAAGGCGGTGGGAACACAGAGCGGCGCAACAGAGCATTTCTATAAACACATCATTCATTCTTCCATAATGAATTTGCATCCTGACTGATTGCAGCTCTGCATTCATTCATACAGGGTAGAAAGATATAATAACTGGGCTGTAGCCAGCCATCCGCAGTTATCCCTTAAACTGTAGCCTGGCTCCTGAATGCACCACAAACAGTTTCCAGACCAGTTATAAGTGGGGAGCTCATGTGTTCCAGTTTAAAAGACCACCATCCTAAGGTCCTGGGACACAGCCAGACGATAAAATGTAAATGAGACTTGAAGGTTAATGGGAATGATTTAACTCTAAGTTGGTGACGATCACTGTACTTTCTTCAAACCTCAATTCAATACTTGAAATGACAAAATAGATGTTGAATTACTTAGTTGTGTTCTTGTTTAAATCCCATGTTCTCCTGCAGTCAGAGACATTTTTTCCTTCAGTTTCAACGCCTTTGTGTTGCTTAATAATAATATAAAATATAAAGACATCAGCCTAGAAAGCTTTTTTATTATTATTCAAACAATTGCAATTATACAAATTACTAAGAACCAGCTTGTTTACTATATATTACATGTTTTTCAATTAAACAAAAAATGCTCTAGAAAAGACAGAACCACCGTATTTACAATACCAACATTTACATACAGCCTCATTGTCATAAAAGAGATCGGAAGCACCAGTCCATGAATACCAGCATGGATGAAATAACCATGTTCAAATAAAAAAAAAACAAAACTAGACTTTCTGTCTTCCTGCATTGACTTATCAGTTGTGGCAGTGCCATTAAAAGTTGGTGTAATACTCAATGTGACAGAGCCATTGGCTCATTGTACTGTGAGTGAGATATACTGACAACATTCTTAAAAACAAACAGGAGGCATTGTGGCAGCTACAACAAATGAGAGAAGTAAAAGTGGATCGGATGAATGCAGCGTTTCAGGAAAAAGAACATCTTTTTGACTCATTTTTAATGAGTTCAATCCTTCATTTTGATAGTGTCCTTATCAATCGTTTCCAATCCTTCATGCTAAGAGTGCTCATACATGTGTGCAAGCGCGTGTGTTCATTGTGGCTCAGTATTCTATTACAGAGACAGTCCTAGTCTTCTGTACAAACACTGGAGAAGTTTAGTCCACTTTCCCTTTGGCTATACCACACAGTCCACAGCAGGTCCTGGTAAAGTTTCAGTGCACGAGTGCCATCACCACAAACACTCAATCCAGATGTTCAGGTGCTTCCCAGGGGGGTTGTTAGGATTACAGACGGTTTAGCAATTGCATTCGAGAGAAGAGTTAAGAAAATGACTTCATTTCCTTAGGTGCTGAATTCCACAGTAGTTAAGTTCCTTCATTATTTAGATGCCCCTTGTACACAAAAACTTAAGTGCAGTCTAAGGCACAATGACAGCCTGTCAAGGTGAAAAATGAATATAACACGATAACGAATAGGCAACTAGACAATTGTTCCTGGTTTTGAATTTTCGTGCCAGTAAATCTGGTCTTCGGGCTCCAGGTTAGGTGTCATTTGGTGATTAATGTGTGGGTCCATTTGGCTGACGTCTACGTAGGATCTGTAATAAACACACAAGATTGGAACACATTAGACAGGCGGTAGACTGGGTAAGTCTGACTTCAGAATGAATTAACCCTGTGCTGTCAATATGATCCTGTTAAACAAGCTTTGCAGTGCCATGATCAAGTGAGACATAAGAAATGTAGGAAAACACATCTATGTACCCTGTGTGTTTCAGGCATGTTAATATCAATCTCAGCTTCAGACAAGGCCCAAACATTCACACTCAACAAAAAAGCAGATGCACGCAGACTTTATGCACACACATAGCCTTCAAATGCAACAATATTCAGGGGTCACATTTTTTTCCTCCAGCGCACAAGTGCTGTCCCGCCACCACAAGACACCTTTGGAAATCAAGCAAAAATCAGCATGAGTGCCATGATTTTAGGCGTTCTGTCATTAATATAAAAGAGACACCTCACCATCACCATGGTAACTATGTGGGGAGGTTTTACATTTCCATCTCTCACCCTTTCCTCTTTGCTGTGACTTTGGTTACGGGGGGAGGGGGTTAGTTTTCCTTGTCAATGGTAGAGGGAACAGCACCACACCTCACTAAAGGCCCCAGAGGGCACGTCATCCTATCACAGCTTCGCCACTCAAATTCTGGGGGACATCTGTGCACGAGAGGGGGCAAAGGTCAAGGGTGAATGGCAGCTCATGGGGCAGGGAGCCTCTGTGTGAGCCTCGAGGAAGGCAAACAAAAAAAAATAAAAACAGTAACTGCACACCGCAGAGAAATGTGACCACTGGATGACAGTATGCCAGCTAGAAGAGGCAGTAGGGCAAGCATGTTTTTTAAGCCATGCAGTTACCTTACCATACATAAGAATGAATGTCTCAAAAATGCAAAGTTCACTTCAAACATCAACAAGCAGACTATGGAGGCATGTTGCAGACATAAGCAAAGTCTCCAGCCAATGCTGTTTACTTACTATGAGCTACCTTTTAAAAAGGACACCTTACTGAGCTTGTGCCCTCTGGAGGATTGTGGCTGCCCAGGGCTTGAGGCCACCTGCCTGACCCGACAGCCAGGGGAGTAGAAGGAAGAGGGAGAAGTGGAGGAGGGCAGAGAGGAGGTGGATGATGAAGCTGAGGAGAAAGAACTAGTAGGGAAAAAGGCACAGTGCCTCTTGTCTTCTGGTCTGTGCCAGGAGCCATTATAAATCTGGGAAGCGTCATATCTATAAAAAAGCAGGGGCCAGTGGACAGTTAGAGACAGCAGAACCTGAACTTGAGTTCAAAGGGAGAACTGACTTCTGGCTGCACACATCTTATCATCCCTCTCCTGAACCAGGCTGTCAAGTGGAACAAGGAAATGCTTTCTAATTTCACAGCTTCAGAGAGAATCTGTAGTAAATTTAACATTGGCTACATATCAAGCTATGGAACTGTTGTAAGTAAGGACCATCAGAGTAAAGTGAAACTTGTATTGTCTGCAGACATCCATTCCAGGTAATTAACCTCTTGCACTTGAGGAGGATAAGGAGGATCAGGGAGCGGCTTAGTGGATAAGAAGCTGAAGTTTTTTTTTCCTCACCTGTTGTGGGTGGAGTGGCTGTAAGGGACTGCGCTGTGGGAGTAGATCTGTGGTGCATGCATGGGCATGTCATATTCCAACATACCACCAGGACTCATGTGGCTCTGCCAGTTTCCACTGGAGGACGCTAATGACACTGGAGGAAAAACAAGGTCAACATTTGCAAACAAAAATCTATGCATGAAAACGGTGTCACCAACAAACAGTGCTAGTGACTGTAACATATGGTATCATGAGCTAACCTGAAGAGTAGGAGGTGCTTCTGTTGCTGTGGCTGTAGGGTGCAGGCATGGTCTGATAGCCCAGGCTCTGCTGAGAGCCTCTGTCGTAGTCGAAGTTGTACGCTGCCTGTTTGTGAGCAGCGTTGCGGTGGTACCAGCCTCTTAAGTGTTCCGCCACCAGGGCCCTCTGGATGTTCTTGCCAACTTGCTCATTGCTGTGGGGCACTGGGCGGTTCCTGGGCGGCCGCAGCGTGGCGTATGGGTTCTGAGACATGCCATCTATTTCGTCGTTACCATAGTGACCATGCATGCCGTGGCTGTGATAAGCTGCTGTGGCTGGGTTGTAGGAGGGATTGACAGTATAGTGTCCCTCCATTTCATTGTCGTACATGTAGAGTCCATTAGAGTAAGGCTCTGGTTCTGCGTAGCCCGGATAGCCCGTGACATAGTAGGCGGTTGTCGTGGGTTGGGCCCGAGGCTGGTAGGCATAGCAATGGGTATCTGGCTGAGCCAGGTTGGGCATGCTGCCTGTATTGGCGTATATGTCTTTTCTGTGGCGGCCGCGAGCTCTGCGTCTATGGTTGTGGTTACCGGGGACGCTGTATTCCACACTGGACTGGCTCGTGTAGGAGGAGCCGTCATCGAGTACCTCGGTGCTGTTGCTGCGTCGTGCCGGAGAAAAGACAAAAGCTGGCATTGATTTGGTGTCTGGCAGGAATTGGGGCTGGGACTCCAGACTGCCGCTACGCTGGCGGAAATGCTGTGGAGCATCCTCAGATCTGCAATTGGAAATTCATTGAAGAACTTTGTTTGGACTCAGACACACTTGAAACACACCTCAAGCTGTTGATGAAGCAGCTATTCAAAAGGCTTTACCTGAGCTGGGTGCTGCTGTAGGCGCTGCGGGTGAGGAGGGGGGTAGGGGGCATGCTGCGGGCATCACGTGGCTGCCTAGAAGCCCCTTTAAATGGGCTGCTGTGACTTGATAAGGCATTGTGGCGACTGTAGTGGATTGATTCCGGGACTTGGCCATAATTGAATCTAGAACATAGATAAGAACAATGTTTTTTTTCGTGCACTCGCCTCTTAACTTCCCCACCCTCTTTTCACCTGCTCTAAAAACTGAGGGACAAATGTACACCTTGGGTTAGCTCTTCAGTCACCGTTTTCACCTGAATGATTGCCATTACATATTCCACTGATCTTTGTTGTCATGCAACAGCAAGTCATAAAGTCTTGTTGTTCTGTAAACTCTTGTGAAGTAGCTTTCATGAGCCACCTTCCTTTTTCCTTCTTCCTCTCTCCTATCAGCTTGGGCTTGTCTGCTCCTTCACATGCAGTGACATGTTGTTTTCCATCTATTTTTAAAGCCGGTGCTTTGGGCTGATAAGAGAAGATTGTTGGAGAGGCGGGGGAGGGAGGGGGG
>KV751324.1:10089392-10104980 GCA_001698575.1 Mola mola | reverse complement strand
GGTTTTAAAAAAGGGGGGAGGGGAAACATTACATGTCACCGAAAACATGAGACTGCTAATTAAATGTGGATTTCTTGTGCATAAACAGACATGCCATTTTGACACCAATAAAGATGTACATCTTCACTCAGAAATATAGTGAGGAGAGTTAGGATCAATCTCACAAAATGAAAAACAAGACTCAATTAGAAAAACCTGCTTAGTTTTAGCCAAAGCTCTCTGCCTTTTGGCAGACTTTTTTTTTCCCCCCTGATCAACTCACAAGATTACAAGAAAAAACAAAAAAGCTGAAGCTGTGAATGTGGGGGGCCATCAGGTGCAGGCTTGGGCCGACACGGGAGTAACCATAATGCTTCTGCAAATGCAAGAAGAGAAATCGTGCCAGGCAACAAGCCAGCCTCTCATTAATTGCTGCTGTGGAGGAGGCAGGACTCCTCTGTGTCAGAATAAAACATCTGCTCCATTGATACTGGGCTTGTTAAACTGATTTGGAGCCTGTGCTTGTGAACAGCTCTCCCCTCCTCTTACTTCATTCAGTAAGAAGATAAAATGCTGCATAGCAGTGGGGCAGAGAGAAATTCTAATAGCCTGACTTTTCCTGAAAATAACATAGAATGTATTGACCTAAATTTCTCCAGACGTCGAAAAGCATACCATACATCTCACACTCCTAGATAAAAACTGTATTAAGTTATAATGAAAATAAGGTGACATTCTTTTACAACAGTGTTTCTCTTATTTTGATTGCACATGTATCTAGATCAGGTACAAGACCACACCAATGACAACATTTAGAGGAGAATTAAAAATGAATTTAGTCTATTTTAAATAGTTGAACAGGTAGAACGTGGACATAGGGAAACAGCTTACCGTGAAGGACGTTCTTTTTTTTTTTTTCTTCTTATCAAATCCCTACTGAACTCTGTTGGGCTTGTATTAAATCCTTTGACTCGGAGTTTCCCACAGGGCTAGAGCTTCCTCGAACAATACTCTCTTGTCCGTTTACAGTCAGCTAGGTGTTGCAAGATGAAACTCTTGAGCTGGGCTGGCCATGCCCCTTAACCACCCCTCCTCTGACATCACAGATATATTACACTGCCTTTAAGGCTTTGTACTGCTCTCTCTCTCGTCCTCTCTCCACACAGCTCATTTTCTTTTTAGTCGGACCAGATGAGCAGGTTGTACTCAAGCATGTGCTGGGCAGGGTTTTTTCTCCTTGTTTGAAGACGTCTCATCTCTGCTCCTGCTTTCCTTCACTAACAGTTAACCGAACTCTCTGCTTTTCAAATTTGTAAATGCCATACAAAGCACTGCTGTGGGGCCAGATCTACTTTAACCATCTCCCCCACCATGGCAAACATGTTAGGAATCTGTTACTATGGTTTAATCATTAGCAGGGGATCTTTTTGCTTTTATGTGGCAAGGGAGCACCCTGCCAGACCATTTAACCATGCAGAAAAAATATGATGCACTTTGATTTATAAACACTCGCCAAAAACCATGATACCTCAAAGCAACAAATTTAATTTTCATTTGCACATTCTCGCAGGAAACTTTAATTCTGTAGGAATTTCTTTAAGTTGAGACACATCATATAAAAGTTTAAGTTTCTTGTCACACACTGTGTGAAATGAAGAGCATGGTATCAATTAACAAAGCGACACTCATTCCATTGTGGAGGGGACCAAATGTCACCCCCATGTCGCTATCTCATGTGTCATTTACATTAATTTACACAGATAACAAAGGCCTCTGCAATAGACACACTTCTGTTAAATCAGTGCTTGGATTACAGAAACTCCAAACCTGTGAGCCAGCACACCAATGAAACTCTTGTGTGACTGCTGCTGAAGCCACCAGTATTTCAAGGATGTGACACACCTCAGTCTCTAAAATCACAAGAGCGCACGTAGTAGTGGAAATGGAGCAACAAGTCATTCAGCACACAAGAAAGTTGACATAGCAAGTGACTCATCAATGCAGCTGATCTACAGGGAAGACCGGTCTTAAGACAGGGCAGCATGTCGTTTTTGAAGTTGGACTTATGATGTGAGGGCGAGCGCAGACTTTTTGTATCATCTAGTATTTACATCTCCAGTGTTTTGCCAAATGCCTCATTACAGGCAAGTGTAAGTGAACCAGAAATGCATGTGGTTTCAGATGGGATCAGGCTGTTCAGATCCAGCTCACACCCACAAACCAAGGACCCTCGGGACCATGAGTCCACAAAATCATACATGGATGAAAATGTGTCAAAGGCCCTGACTCACTCGACTGTACAGAAAAAGATATGCCACACCCTTCTCATAACACTCGACATACCAGCTCTGGGTGGCTGGCAACACTGCCCATTCCCACAACATGACACAAGGCTTAAAGTTGCAAAAACCTCATCATAAGACAGGAGTTTCATCCTTCTTTGATTCACAATGGGGTGAGTTTAATCAAAATGACTCAGGAGAGGGGTCCATTTATTTTTAAGCTTCCCTTTTTCACCAAGGGACTTAAGATTGTGTGTCACTGTTGCCCCAAGGCTGACACTGTCACCAATAACCAACTGAAGATTTATTTTGGTTCTGCTGGTTTATCATATGTGAACCAGCATGAGGCTAGAGAGTGTCCAGTTACCTGCTGGGAGAGAGCCCCATTGACACAGACTGAGAGAGGGGTAGACAGAAAAGTCTCCCGGTTTAACTCGAGAAATAATTATTTGTTGGCCCAACCTACCTCTGTTTCAGTTTTCATCACACTCTTTTGGTTCTCTGTTTTTGTTTCCCATGCTCAATAGGGTCTAATTCTCATCCCAAATTAAATTTTGCATCTACTCATTCCTTCCCCAGCTTTGCTTTTGATCTGCAATTACTCTTCATTTTTGTGTAATGGAAATGACAGGCTTTTTAATGTGCCCCTTCGCTGAAACACAACAGGCAGAGTGGGCTTTTGAGTTTCAGACTAATTCAGGACAGAGTGATGAAACTGGCATGCATGCAGAGAAGATAATGTGAGGCTAAGCTATTGTAGCTACTTTCAATGGCGAACTTGAAAATAAAACAATGTATCTAAAGTAAATGCACGATGGTTGACCTCTCATCAGTACCATTTCTAAATCTAGGCCCTCTATATAGAAAATTGTGTCAGAACGTTTGAACAATTGTGTTCTCACACACACACACACACACACACACACACGCACACACACACACACACACACACACACACAGACATTACCATAATGAATGCAACCTGCTGAGAGGGGCTGGACACAGAGGGGCAAGAGGGATGAGCTGGGCTGAATACAGAGGCCGTGAACTACGGCAGGAAGCACTATCAATATTCACCAGTTAAAGGGGACTCATTTAAAGGAAAAAGGAAAACAGAAAAACACTTCCACATTAGTAAGAACAAGTATGTATGTCATTTATAAAGCCAAATTTCTTCCACAACAGAAAACTCCATGTGACCACCAAGTGTGGAGGACTAGGTGACGGGAGAGACCAGTTTTGAACCCTTCCAGCACTCCCTACACCCTAATTTCTGTCCCCCTGCTTCAAAAATCCACCCACCAATTTTGCTGACAGAGTGCCATCCCCCTAGCTCAGAGCGGTGCTGCTTCCCACAGAGGACCATACACCTTGTACCAAGATAGCTGAGGAGAGACACACTGGGACTGTGCCCATTAATCAATCTATATAATGGCTCACCCTGCTATGCCAACAGATTCTTGTTTTATAATAACAACAACTACTAAATTAATTAAAGAAGCTTGGAAGTAACAAAACTTTTCAAACCAAGGGTAGGGGGGACTGTGATCAAATTACTTTTACCACAACACACACAAAACAGGCCCTCAATAAACCTTAATTAATGGTTTAATATCCACCATAAAGCTAAAGTGCTGTATCCAATCATTTAAGAAGCACAGTTTCATCATTTTTCTTAAAATGGGGAAAAGTAAATAACATTAATTGTTTAAAAAGACATAGTGTCACTTTGGGTGCATCGATGTGAACTGTAAGAAATTCTATTTCAATTTACTTGTATAGCCCACTGCCCCAATGACAAGCTTTCATGATTACAAATGGACAATGCTTAACTTAAATAAAGAGAGAGTAGGTATTAGTGCTTTTCCCCCATTTAAGCTTTCCACATTGAGCTCTTCTATAACCTTGATAATTCATTCCACTGACATTCCACTAATTCATTCCACCATTGTACTGTATTTGCTCAGACCCTGAAACCTTGACTTCGCACTACACAGACTGTAAAATGTTTTCCAATGTGTCTTCCTCTTCCTCCTGACTGGCCTGGGAACCTGGGTGTTGATTACGCCTCTTTACAGTGTGGATGGATCATTAACCAGCTAACGAGAGGCACCGTGGTTAAAGCTGTGCTGCATTTCAGTAGTGTAGTAGTACCCACTTCCACAACACGTTAAAGGTTGATAATTTTGAACGTAATGTGTTTTGCCTGTATGATTTGTAAGAAAACCAAGCCAATTCAAGCATATTTTGAAAGGTCACATCCTGGGACTAGCCCAGAGGGCTTTATAATGTGTGCAACCTGAAATCCTGTGGTCTTAGATTCCCAATATCAATACAGACACACAAAAACTTTTTTTCAAATGCTGGAATTTTGCTGTTCAAATGAAACACATGTAAGGAAAATACAGTATAGCAGTTATAAAATGGCACAGCCTACCTTTCTTGGTTTCAGTTTATCCTGCAAATCGTACTGGCCAATGCCTTTGTAGCTGACTCCCAGCCACCACGGTATTTCTTGCTTGTCCTGCATGAAAGCACACACACACACACACACACACACACACACACACACACACCATTCATTAGAGGTAGCTTTAATGGTGGGTGTTTGAAAAAAAAAAAAAAAAAAAAGTAAGCAATTACCCCATTATACTCCTTAAAATGTCTGCATGACTGACTGAGTCATTTTAACATCACTGTTTGATCTCCTCAGACACCTTGAATTAATAAGGTTTGGTCGGAAAAACAGGGAAAGGGAAATGTTGCAGGAATCACTTATAACACTCTAAACACTGCTACATTGCTTTACTGAATTCCAAAATTCATTACTCTAAATTATTTAAAGTGTTTTTTTCTTTTTACTAAGACAGTTTGTGTTCTCTTATCCACCCAAGCAGGCAGACTACAGTCCTGTGTGTCGTTAAAGTAAAGATGTGTGGCGCTGCCTTAATTGGAACACTGATTTCAAACGGTGAAAGGCCAATAATATGAAAATTATGTAATTTCAGATTAGACTGAGGTGTTAAACTAGATGATACGACAGCATGCTGCCAGCAGCTTGTTCGGCCTTTAAGTTTCTGTATGCCTTGGGTATCGCTGTTACCTTCACTGGGTAATAATGCACTCCATATGTTGGTAGGGACTCCACCAGAGCTAGATACCTTAAAGAGAAAGAGGAACATGTTAACAGGAATTTTGCTACTTACACTTCATCACTGTAAACTGGTGGCTGCTGTCCAACAGAGTGGGATTTAAGCATTGAGAAGCTCTATTCATTTGCAGTGACAAGCCTATTGACTGGTTTCAGAGCTGCGACAGAGTGAATTGCCAATTGATCAGTAAAAGGGCACAGACAAACTTGAGTAACCCTGGGTTGCCCTCATTGTGTCACACAGGGCTGTACAGAATAGTTTGATTCTTCAGAGTTTCGTTCATACTGATGATGTTCAAATTCTAACCCAATTTTGGAATAACGTGCAGCTATTACCTTAGTTTTGCTCATCCATTAATTCTCTTTAAACCCAACAGTGCTGTACAGTTAGCTATATTAGAACATAACTTCTGTTGATATTGTGATCCAAACAATGCCTCCGGTCCAAAATTCAACTTTTGTTGAAAATAGATAGAAGGTCACTAACTGAGATCATAGCAGTGAGAGTTACTGAAAATCATCTGTTTGGAGGCATTTATTGAATTGTTTTCCTATGGGGTGATTATGCAAAAATTAAAATAAATAAACTCAAATGAACTCAATAAAAGCTGTCAGCCCCAGAAAAAAAAAAAAACATTTGGAGGAGTGGCATTCTCTCAAGGCTGGCTGGCAACCTACACAGCACCTCCTCTTACGATCCACTGTGGCATTTAAGAGACAACTCTCATAACAGCACAGTCCAGAAATAGGAGGGTGAAAAGGAACAATAACCACAAGAGAGCAATACTGTATCAGGAACATATAATTTGAAAAATATAAAGGTGTACTTGTCTTTAACTTACTGCACAATGGCTTGTCCTCTGGTCACCCCTTTCAGTTTCTTGTAATGTTCAATCACTTTGTCCTCACTGCAAATGGAAAGATAAAACATTTAATGAATAACCCATAAAGTGTAACACATTCCAACCACAGAGGAGCTGTGCCCTTTCATTGAATAACAGTCTCTCTGCTCAAGCAGAAAATACAGTCTGGCCTACTGGTCTTGCGATGGCTCTCATCTACCTCTCCTGCAAATGTTTCCCATCTTCTTCCCCACTTTAATCATCCTATTTCAACAGCACAGTGAAACTTCAAGCTCACTGTGGCTTAACAGGCAGAAGGAGGTGGAGAGAGACTAACATGTTCATGTGCTCACCAATAAAATAAAGACTATAATTTCAATTTTAATATTAAAGTGATGCACCATGGGGCTGCTGCAGCCTCAAATGACTGACTGATCAGCAAGACGAGGCTGGCAAGCACAGGAGCAAAAACAGCTGCGTGGACTGAAGAGACATGCAGCAACAACCCTTTAGACAGCCCGTGGCTGTCAGCGGCTCCCTGTGCTGTCTCAGGGCCAGCTGGCAAAAATAATTAACACAATCCAGACATTAATTAGTCACCCCATCGGCAGAGAAATGACCAGATACAAGGCTGGTCTATAGGCCCTGTACAACCCCAAACTGTTCTTGTGGGGAAATTAGGGTTTTATGGTACCAGGCCAAACAGGGCGATTTCACAACTGAAACATTAGCGGATATTGTGGAGGAAAGGCTGCGGTATTGGTTGAACCACAAGTATCTACGGGGCTGTGGCCCCCTAACACTGAACCTGAACCTCATGGTATATTTTGTGGTTTATTTTCAGAGACCTCAGCAGCTCAAATAACTTACCAGTAATTGAGAGATGGGTGCTCCCTTAATACTCTGATGGGCAGAAGTGGGAGCTGCTTCAGATCTGAACTACAAGTCTCAGCGCTGAAAACAATCACAAATACAAACATTAAGACGGCAAATGCATTCAGTCACAATATCAAGCTGCCTGTCTAAGTGCCCATATATGCTATGAAACCTCTGCTACGTAAGAATCTCAACTGTTAGACATCTTCAGCAAGCTGCTATGACCCTAACTGAGGCTTCAGACCATCCTTATGGACCAGATGGATGGCACAGGTAGATATTTACTCTAGAATCTCAACTCAAGGTCTGAAAATGTGTGGAAAACAGTTCTGCACATGTTTGTGCTTTGAATTATTGTCCTTTGACAGTGTGGTTTGAATTTCTATCTGAAGGCATGAGAGCAATAATTCATGAAGACAAACCTTTAGAAAAGGTGCAGTGTCAAGAAATTGTTTGGTCTTTGATATCTATAAAAGGGAATACTACATTGCCAAGACAAAACTTGAGCTTCACTCAAGTTTTTCCAAAATGTCCTCATAAAAGCACATGCCCTGCCTTTATGTCAGAGAAAGTCTTTAAAGGAACAACAAATTCCAAGAAATTTTTTCAAATAGATCAAAGGCATTTCATGCAAGTTTGTAACAGTAACACACTCAAGTTATTTTATTAACTGGTCTGGTCTTGAACTGGTCTTAAACTACAGCTGCTGCAAATAATCACTAGGTTGATCAAGAATAAAATTAGCTGCACGTTGTAAAAGATATTTTGCTTTTCTTGTCCCTAGTCTGTATGGACAGCTTCCCATGATTTGGCATGCAAGTCTTTTGTTAATTAATTATAAATTTCGCATTGCTACTTCCTAAATATCAAATTTTTTAAAATCCTTTTCAGCTATTTGACTTCACATTCAATGGCAACTCTGCTACTGCGATGACCAGCTACAGCAACCTCAAAAGATCAAAAAACTCATGTTCAAATAACCAATGTTTTTTAAAATACAGCATCGCCTCGATGAAGAGTGCGTGTGTGCCAGGAGAGCCACAACATATATTTACATTTTCTATTTTTTTTTTTATTATTACAGTGGTGCAGTGGTTAGCACTGTCGCCTCACGGCAAGAAGGTCGTGGGTTCGATTCCCGGGTCAGGGCGTTTCTGTGCGGAGTTTGCATGTTCTTTCTGGGTACTCTGGCTTCCTCCCACAGTCCAAAAACATGCAAACTGGGGGTTAGTAGGTTAATTGGTCACTCTAAACTGTCGTGTTAGTGGTAGAAGATGGATTACTAAATTAAATAATAGACCTAGGCTTCTTCAAACCTATCATTTCCACCTTCTTAAATATAAGCAGTTGTTTGTTTTTATCTGCAATTTATGAAGGTAAAATAAGTATAGTTTTAAATAAACACAGGTGGCCAGGTTGTCTGTACAGACAATTTGAGGGGTTTGCCACTGTCAAGATTTATGATAGCCACTATGAGTCAAAACAACATCAGGCGGGAGGATGTACTTGGTCTACATTTTTTGCTGGCTCTGCCTCCAATGGCCAATCCAATGGAGACCCGAACAAACCACTCACAAGCACTTTGCAGGTCCTAACTGTGCTGAAATGTACTGTAGGAATCCCTGTGCGGTCACAAAACAGTCTGACACATGACTCTGTAGTTCTGTATAGGTCACACCATACACCAATATATATTCAAGTACTCCATCATCTATAACAACCAAACAACAAATAAGTATTAGATTACTTTAAGACAATGGCCATTTAACCTCAAGGTGACTTTAAGGAACATCAGATTAAGTCTTAAAAGAATAATGGAATTTAACAGCTGCTGACATGATAAGATAGAAGCATATTGATCCAGTTAGGTGGGCCAGCTTACTAAACAAAACAAGAGTGAGGCGCTACAAGGGCAGAGGCACTTGAATCACTTTCCCCCAAAGTTACCTCTCCTGGGTTGACTGGTTTTGCTACAACAGCACTTCACCCTTTGCTTGATGGCATAAATTTTATAGGTAGCTGAGGATGGGGTTGTTAAGGTGATCTACTCTGGCAATTCTTCCACCCGTAACAACAGCCCAGCGCAGCCTACCCAGTATGGGCAGAGATACTACTCATGTGTCAGCTATTCCTCAGGGCTGAGACACAGAGACTGTGGAGGGGACTCAATGAAAGAGACTGTTGCTGTGAATGAACAACTAACTACAGGCTACACCTGCGAATAGAACTAATGACTAAAAGTGTCAGGGTACAAAATTAGTTTGTGTGAGCATACTTGAACACAAGTGACACTGAGTTAATCAAACTTGATTTAAAACTACAAGCACTAACCTACCTTACTTGAGGTTAATTTCAATTACGCAAGTGAGACAATCCTAGTTTAGTTCCTTGTAAATGGTTATAGAGCATATTTAAAAACTTCAAACTACTCAGTGATTTGATACATTGTTTTATTGACTATGGTTTTTTTTTTTTAAAACTAAGCCTCCATTTTCCGGTCTTTGACGCTCTGTAATTTCACAAAATACATTTTTTTGGGATGGGCTTACCCCAATGTTAGATGTACTACGAGATCTCTCGATATTAAAATGTGACTATCGCTGTGACGATCCAGCTGCAACTAGCATGATGTCAAAGTCCGACGATATTAGCCACTCTTTAAATCATTTGTGTGGCAGCATTTTGGGTTCCCGGTGGAAATAGTAAATAGCAACAGAGTGACAGCAAAGACATGAACAATGTGTAAGCACTGTAGGAAAACAGTGACTTACACCGCGGCTAAAACGAGCACAATGCATCGACACGTAAAGAACCACCATAGCTCTCGACTACAATGAACTGCACCTGAAGAAAACAGTGAAAGGCCAGAAAACGCTGACAGTAGCACCTCAACTTGCACAGTCAAGTGTTAGAGTCATGGCAAGAGACATCGGTGTTTTCATTGCAGCTGATATGAGGTCAGTTTCTGTGGTAGAAAATCATGAATTACGGCCACGTCTCCCTTTATAGTTCATGCACACAACCCAGTCGGCATTTCAACGTTTATTTACGAGTAAATCAGTGTCATTGATGAAGGTTTACTCACTAATGAATTAGATTTTGAGTTTGAAAACGCGAATAAACATTGTTTTCAACGTCTTACAAAACAAATGTATTTTATTTTTGAAGTAGTTTTATTAGCTAATTGGTTAAAATTTCAATGATGATTTGTGGGATTTTGTTAACATTTTTACAATCATGTTGTCTGATTGTTTTTTCCAAGTTAAAACATCAACTGACAACATTTCAACCACAAGCACTTTGTAACTGTAAGTTTTAAAAAGGGCTAAATAAATAAATAAATAAATATTTTTAGAAACCTTATAATTTCAACGTTGAAGGTTTGTCATGTGCTGTCTGCGACAGTTATAAAATATTTCAAAATACACCTGCATTGTTTTGTGATGCAGTCACATAAAAGGCTATTTTCCAGCCATATATTTTGTCATTGAAGATTTATTAAAAGTAATATTAAAATATTGTGTCATCTTGTTCTTGCGAACCAAATATTGTGTAACGTCTCGTCTTGTGATCTGAGTATATCCTCACACCCCAAAATGTTATTGTGAGTGTCTGGTAACATAGAGTTGATACCTACAGTGAAAAATCTGTGTGAATTGACTCAATAACTATGAAGATACTGTACTTAACAAAGTTTGTACAGTCTTTGTTTTTCTTAACTTTCTCTAATTCCTGTTTCTGAGGGTGCAGCTCTGACACAACCAGTCAGTTGCCGAAGGGACAGTTTTTTTTAATAAGCTTTCTGATGTTCAACAAATTTGTGCAGATTTATTCTAAAGTATTTATTTCATGCTGTGTCTCCTTTAAGTCCCCAGAGAAGAGTTGCAACTTGTTCCACGAAGCTGGACAATAACTGGACACGGGGAAAGAAAATAGCAATAATGTCTGAATCAGAATGACCGGAAGATATAGACACAGCACAAAAACTTCTGATACAAGAACAATGTGAAACCTGATGGCGCAATAATTCAGCGCACAGCAGGAGGTCAGTCCAACCACCACAATAACATAACGACAGTGAGTCCTCCTGCGGCCAACTTGTCTGCTATTGGCCAGTATGCCTGGCTCATCCCTCTTAAGGCAACTGGTTGTAGGAGTAGGAGGTCTCCCTTACTCCTCCGCAGCTAATCTCACTGCTCCGGGGCACTTTAGTGATACAGTGGAGAGGAGACACACTTACATTATATGCTTTATGAGGGGATTTACCAGGCCAGTTTTCTAGGAAGTAGAGATAAAGAACGCTGCAGACAGAACTAAGAAATACTAGCACCAGACAGTGGGGAATGCAACAGTACTATGAAAGTGTCCAACATTGCCACCGGTGTTAAGAGAAAACAACTTTAATTTGAAATTTACTACTGTTTTCTCCAAAGAGGAAAAAAAGTGTATATTTCTATAATTGTTGTCAAATTGCACAAAACAGTGGTAATAAAGAGTAAGGCCATGTGATTTGGAAACACTTCCGTCCCTACTGATTGGACCACATTCGTTGGCAGGTTGTACTTTATTGTGCTTTCAGAGTAAGGACAGAGTACAGCCCATCCCCACACCCACATGAGCTGAAAGATCAGACGAGATACTACGCTCTAGGGTAAAGAAGTTTTAAATTAAAACACTGTGCTCTGAATCTACACATATGCTTCAATGAATAACAAATAGCATTTATCAGGTCAATCATGCACGGAAACACAGTGAAGTAATGAGAACAGGAAGCTTTTTTTTTTTTTCCTCTTTTCTCTTTTTTTTTTTGCAAGCAAACAAAGGCAATGGACAAGTGGTTGAACTGCATTTTCAGCACTGCTTGTATTCAAACCTTATATGCGCAAGCAATTCTTTACAGAATACAAATCTTTGTGTTCACATAATAGACAGAGGGGCCAACTGAGGCAAAGCATTGAGACAGCACACAGGTTGCGCCGCTTTGACCTGTTCAAACACTCACTCAGACACAGCAGTGTTTAGTAAAATGCAGCCAGTGCCCTCCACTGCTGTGTCCGACAAGAAAAATAAATACATACATAAATAAAACAGCAAACCTTATCAGCAGGTCAACCCTCTGAGAGTATAGCCCACTATGAAAACATTATCTCCACTAATTAAGTGATTATGGAGTCTCCCACCAGTGTCTCGGGGTAAGTCCACGTATTTGGGCAAGTGTCAAATCCAATGTTGTCAGGATATATGACGATTATCTAAAAAACCACAACAATTCACACAAATGACTCTGAATCTGTCAAAATGATGCACCTGCTATCACAGTCAGCTAAAAAGAAAGTTTTTGCTTTTTTTTTTTAATTCTAAGGGCAGAATCTAGACCATGTGGATGGCAGCAAGCCAACAGGGGTTCAGTTCAATGTCACAAGTACCAAATCAGGGCCTTTATTAACTGAGGGAAGGAAGTTCAGCACAAAACAAACTAAGTTCAACATTAACTGGCTATACACAACTATTATTTAAACAAAGAGCCATGACCAAATATGAAATGATGATGAAATGATGGATGTATTGTGGGGGGTTACAGTGTAAATGTTCATGTATACCAATACTGTAAAATACACGGCCTCTTAAATGCACTTTGCTAATAATTACTAATGTTACTTCAGTTACACACTACTTTCCGCATTGCTTACTCAGAAAGGTTTAAAATATACAGCAAAAGGTCAACAACCTTCATTAATACAACTTTTACATTTATCTTATAACAGCTTTAATGATATATATTTGATAGCTTACCTGATGTAGTCTCCTTTTGCCTCCTTTTAAGGGAAAATAATGCAGTTAGTAAAGGCACCCAGTGTGCTAACGTTTTATACCTGCACAAAGGTCATCGACATACTCAACTACAGCTTCATTTCTGTAATAACATACACTCTCAATTTAATACGCAGTATCAATCGGAAAGGGTCAGGTTCTTTGACAACAGCTCCGTCCAAAGCAGTCTCGTGAGACCACCGTTGCGTCAGTGTCCCCGCCGTCCTCATTCACATTTCGGAAAACGACAAGTGAGAAAATATGAGTGAGTCGAAAAGCCACTCACTCTTACCTGCAATGCGAATGCTGCTAACTTGAAAACATTTTCACTCTCCACTTCGATGGTCTCCTGGTGTAAAAAAAAAAAAAGAAAAAAATGAGGGGGGTCAAATGAGCAGTTTTTGAAAACACACGCACAAAGCGCAGCTTGTCCGATACACTTGACTTCTCGTCCCGTACCTCGGTCCCACCGTTACCGACTGAACCACTGACGCACACAAAACACTGCGTCCGAAACTGCACAAGAGGAGCGCTAAAGACTGTTTTTTCTTAACCTGAGTTATTGTGGTATTTTCCAAAGGCGTCAACACACACGCCGGAGCACAGGGAGTCCAGTTAACGGCCCTACGTAAAGCAGCGGCCCCCTCTGTGTAGTGGTACGGTCCGAAAGCAGGTTCAACAGTCCCGGTTGCCCATGGCGACCAGGCCGCTCTCCCTGCGAAAAGAACTGCGCCGCAACGTTTGATCACATGCTGCGTTCACTTGCTGCTCGTACAGACGCAAATCTGCTCAGAGCAACTACGTTTCGATTTAATCCATCTAAGCCTGCGTTATTAAAGCAATTACATGAACCACTTAATGGTCCTGCCACGACTCATTTAAAAGCTTTGCACACGCTTATGTGGTTTGAAAGGACAGCGTACTGATAAAGCAAACTTCATTTCATCTGCATGTTTGGAAATCTGAAACTATTTACTTAGCTCTCTCCGTGTTTAATGTGTCTGAATGTGCTAAAGCTAAACATAGGCTATTCTTGAAATGAGTGTTTTATTAACTTTAGTTCAAAATTCCAACGCCCCGTCCAAGCAGCGTTTTGAATAATGCCAAAAACATGGCCTACTAAAGGGCGGCAGTGTGGGATCTTGAAGACATAGTTTAAAAAAAAGTTGACATAATCTGTAACCAAAGGGCATGCCGAAAACAAGCGACGTAAGATAAACAGGACAAAATACAAGCAATATACTTACATTAAACACTAAAGCTTTAGCATTCAGGAAGAACAGTTCCACTGTGGTGTTTTCCTTTAGGAAGGTGATCTTCTCAATATAAAACCTGTGAAAAGTATTTTTTTGAGGGGGGGTCAGGAGGGTTCCGTTCAGATTGTCAATGCATTTTACAGTGGCAGTCATCACTTCTATTGTGTTCCATCACTGCCCCCTGCTGGTGAAGCAACCCTTGGGCCCATGAACCTCTCAACGCAATAACAACAAACCATTATTCACGAGTAAGTCTAAAATATAAAACATTTAGATTTTTAATACCCAGAAGGTCCATTTACATCAAATAACTGATAAATCAGACCAGGTCTCTACATTTGGCAGTATTTTTTTTTTTTGCAACTGAGCACTCACCTCACGAGGAACTTGAGTTCCAAAGACCCTGAAGTCTTGGAGAAATAATGATCAAGGACTTTACGATCCAGCTGGAGCCAGTTGGTCTGGCCACTGAGCAAGAATAAATCATGTTAAAATATTCCATCGTTTTTTTTTTTTTCTTTTTCTCCCTCTCTAAAGGATTCTGTAAACAATGATGGTTCTAAATCAGCCAACCTTTTAAATTACAGAATGCAATAAAACAAACACACACATATAGGACCCCGCATACAGTGTCTATTTGGAAAATTACTTACGTGTCATCTATGAAGCACAGTCCAAAGTATTCTTTCTCCTTCAGGTTAAAATGAGATGCGGCCAAATCTAACAGCTCACGGGACAACAGCTTGGGCTGGAAGAGATGGAGAGGACTTCAGGTGATATTTATGGTATGCTGACCCTGAAGTCATGTGCTACAACCTAAGGGGATATCTCAGAAAGTGGAAAACAAGAGCACATGTGATATTACGCAAACATATGACTGGAAAATGGCCAAATGAAACAGATGAGTGCAATTTGACCTGAAATAAAAGCAAACCAAGAGCTAAGAGAAATAAGATTAAGGCTTGCTTACACAAACCATTCTGAAATTCTACATACTTTCAATACATCAATGTAATCTTTAAGGATATGCAGGCATAAAGTGTCCAGTACCTGAACCAGCAGCTCCAGCTTCCTGTCATCCAGGAGGTTAACCTGGCACAGACGGCCCTCAGCCATCTGGAGGAAGACAGATAACATGAGACGTGAGAATTTTTTCACTTCAGAACTTTCTAAACCTATTGCTGTGCTTCTGCTTCAGCCCAGGGGTATGATGGCTGCCTCTCTTTCGCTTTGGTGAACAGTGACTCACCTCAATGTCATGTTTGTCTTTGTGCTAAATGAATAGGTAAGAGGAGCCACTAGGCAAGCGTCCATAAGGGAGTAACACTCCAAAAAAATCAAAGTCATAAATAGACCATCATCTATTTATTTTATTTATTTATTTAGTTTAA
>KV751324.1:10049877-10075311 GCA_001698575.1 Mola mola | reverse complement strand
CATGTCATCCAGTTCACTTCAGACCCTGCAACACTTTGAGACAGAAACTGGTTCACCCCAAGGACAAAACTCCCAGACACAAACTTAACAATGTTGTTTCTGCAGTCCAGTGCAGTGAAGAGTGCACAGACTTTCATATCCGGGAGACCAAACAACCTCTCCACAAACGCATGGCTCAACACCGGAGAGCCAGCTCCTCTGGCCAGGACTCAGCAGTTCACTTACACAAAGGGGAAGGCATACTCCTTTGAGGATGAGAATGTGCATGTGCTGGACAGGGGGGATAGATGGTTTGAGAGAGGAGTAAAGGAGGCCATCTATATCAAGCTGGAACAGCCATCACTTAACAGAGGAGGTGGCCTCAGACATCAACTGTCTACCACATACAATGCAGTTTTGAAATCCCTCCCCAGGAAACTTAACCACAGTTCACACCTTGGCTCATGTGAAACCAGCAACTCACATGATGACTGGGGGGAGTGATTACCCATCTGATGGGGGATGGATCTGGACCACACAGATTGGGGGCGGGGCTTTGTACCCTTTGCCAACTACCCTGAGTAAGAAGGATCTTCCACAAGATTAAATACTGGGGACTCCCTACCAGAAATCTAGAACTGAAGAAGCCTCTTGGATGAGAGATAAAATGTCTTCAAGAAACTACAAGAAGTCCATTTGCCTTCAGAAGAAGCACCGAGATTCACTTTATGATACCTGCTAATGCATGTACAGTTACCCACAGATATCGGTTGAATGCTGATTTCACTTTGATGTTTTGTCATCATACTATGGAATGTTATTACATACAATAGTAGCATTTGAAATCAAATCTTTTATCTGGAAGTGAAGAATTAATCATTTTGGTCTGTCTGGTCTAATCACTGAGCTACTATTGCGGTATTTTTAGACCATCTGAGTATCACCAGGTGATGCTGGTAAATTCATTTCAGCCATTCTCTAAGATCATCAGTCATCTGGAATGTTAAATAAATTAGAGGGGTATTCATTTGCAACAAAAAAGGCTGCTTCCACTGGCCTCATATCAGCTCTGCCTTAATATATTCTACAAAATATTACAGATTTATGCTATAGGCTAAATTCCTCTTAACCATACCTGTAACATGTGTGCCTTGACTTAGGAAGTATTAAAAAAGTAATGTGGTAATCATTCATGCCTTAAATTGGATACATTCAATCATTTTTTTAGCTAATAACTTCATTGGTAATGTCAGAGAAACATTTTCTAACCCAGTCAGGTCAGAAATACTTAAACAAACAACCTTGAACATGTAGTGCTTTCGAGCCCAACCAGCCACTGATCCCACTGCAGATAGAGTATAATATTTCCTAACAGTCTGCTTGACACCTGTTTATAATGCTTGCCAACACCTCCATATCAGCTTTCTATCAGAGTCCAGTATCTGCTAAAACTGCCCTGACATCATTAACTTGCCATTGAGAGCATCTTTTCAATGGACCATAGTACTGTATGTTACAAGTATACACACACATCTTCGTATAGGAAAGCATGGATTTTAAAAGGAAACAATCAGGCAGGAGCACAATGCAACCTTGAACGTACCTCAAATCAAAGCATTTACTACTGAACCTGTGGCTTGCCTTCCTCATCACTATATTACAACACACATGCATCATCGCTCCATGTCGCTGGTAACATGCAGTATTTTATGCACAACCTACTGTTCCCTTTCAGCCAGCTCAGAGCCTGAGTGGAACAGCAGGGGTCTTGGTTTCGGTCCACAAGACAGGTGAAAATGACTTCCCTCCCCATCCCTGCTTCTCCTCCTCTACCTCTTCCCAGACTGCAGCTGGATGATTTGCAGAGGATGGAGGGTGAGCGGTGTCCAATGGCAGAAATCAGGGGTTCCAGAGTTCAAATATCCTTTATTAATTCCATTGCAAACAAAAAATGTTGATAAATATAATAAAATGCTTTGAATATTGCTTCATACAGACGCAAAACCAAAAGTGTTTTAACTCGTTAAAAATGTTAAAAACTCACAGTGTTTTGGTCCACTGCCAACTACTCCCCTAAACACATTGACAAGAGTTTGAATGTTTGTAAAGTAGTCTGTCTGAGGGTGTGGTTTTGGACCTAACCTCCAGTAAGTTAGAACCAAACTGTTTGTTGAGTCCTTTACCTTGTGGTTGAATCAGTATGGCTACATCTCCTAATACATCATAATGTCTGAGCTGAGCTTCGATCTAAAGATGTAAATTCCTACTTTATTTGAAATATAGAAATATTGTTTTCTCAGTCTTAATGGCCACCATAGGGTGTATAGAATTTTAGAAATAATGTAAAATGCCCCCCCCCCAAAAAAAAGAAAAGATACTCAAATGCCACCACTGTGTGTGTAATTAGGTTTTGTTGAAAGTTAACTTTTTGGTGTATCTTATAAAGTGAAGTGCGTGTTTGGGAGCTCCCAAAAAATTGTAAATATATTTCTTTGGACTAATATTTATTATGAAACAAAATTAGATATAAAATTAAAAAAAAAAAAAAAAAAAAAAAAATTCCCCACTGGCCCTCTGTGGGCGGTCTTGTGTCTCCTTCAAGCTCGGGTCCTCTACCATAAGCCTGCAAGCCTGAGGGTCCTGTGCAGGATCTAAGCTATTCCTAGGATTGCGCTCTTCTGGACAGAGATCTCAGATGTTGTTCCTGGGATTTGTTGGAGCCACTCTCGCAGTTTGGGGGTTACAGCCCCGAGTGCTCCTATCACCACAGGTATCACTGATGCTTTTACTCCCCACATTCCTTTCCAGCTCCTCTTTCAGCCCTTGGTATTTCTCGAGCTTTTCGTGTTCATTCTTCTTGATGTTGCTATCACTTAGGATTGCAACATCTACCACTACTGGCTTCTTATCCTGCTTGTCGACCACCACAATATCCAGTTGATTAGCCACCACCATCTTATTGGTCTGGATCTGGAAGTCCCACAGGATCTTAGCTTGGTTGTTCTCAATCACCTTAGGAGGTGTTGTCCACTTTGATCATGGAACTTCCAGCCCATACTCGGCACAGATGTTCATGTATACTATGCTGGCCACGTATGCCTTACCAACCTGCATCTTGCACCCTGCTGTAATGTGCTGCACTGTCTCAGGGGCATCTTTGCACAGTCTGCAACTTGGGTCCTGTCTGGAGGGGTAGCCCCCAGCCTCTATCGATCTTGTGTTCAAGTCCTGTTCTTGTGCTGCCATGATCAGTGCCTCTGTGCTATCCCTGAGATCAGCCTTCTCCAACCACTGGTATATTTTCTCGATATCAGCCAATTCCTCTATCTGTCAATGGTACATCCCAATGCAGGGGCTTGTCCCTCCATGATGGTCTCTCTTCCTCTTCCTCCTCCTCACTGGGTTTCTGCTGCCTGAGGCATTCACTTAGCAGGTCATCATTGGGGGCCATCTTCTTGATGTATTCCTGGATCTTGGTTGTTTCATCCTGGATAGTGGCTCTGAAGCTCACTAATCCTTGGCCTCCCTCTCTCCGCTTTGTGTACAGCCTCAGGGTGCTGGACTTGGGGTGAAACCTTCCATGCATGGTGAGGAGCTTCCTTGTCTTGATATCTGTGGCTTCTATCTCCTCCTTTGGCCAGGTTATATTACCAGCAGGGGATCTGATGACAGGCAGGGCATAGGTGCTGATGGCTCAGATCATGTTCTGACCATTCAGCTGACTTCTCAGGACCTGCCTTACTCTACGTAGGTATTTGGCTGTGGCTGACTCCCTTGCAGCCTCCTCATGATTCCCATTTGCCTGCGGGATCCATAGGTATTCATAGCTGTCCTGAACATCGACTATGTTGCCTTCTAGTAGTTCAACCCCTTCAGTTGGGATCATCTTTCCTCTCTTTGATATCATTCGGCTACACTTGCCTAACCCAAATGACACATCGATGTCGTTGCTGTAGATTCTGGTGATGTGGATCAGTGAGTTGATGTCTCGCTCATTCTTCGCGTACAGCTTGATGTCATCCATGTAGAGGAGGTGGCTGATTGTTGTTCCATTTCTGAACCGGTATCCGAGGCCACTCTTTGTGATGATCTGGCTGAGGGGGTTCAGGCCAATGCAGAACAGCAGGGGGAAGGGGAATCCCCTTAGTATATGCTGCACTTGATGCAAACTTTGTCATTTAGCCTTGAATTGGCTTCCAAAGTAGTCTTCCACAGCCCCATCGAGTTTTTGATCAAGGCTTTTAGTGTCCTGTTGATCTTGTATAGCTCCACTCCGGTATCCATGTATGTGGCATTGAGTCGTAGGTTTTCTTGTAGTCAATCCAGGCAGTTCACAGGTTGGTCCTCCTGGTCTTATAGTCTCTAGAGACTGCCCTGTCCACCAGTAACTGGTGTTTGGCTCCTCTGGTGTCACTACGAACCCTTTTCTGGGCCCTGTTCATGTTTTGAGCCACAAAGCTACTCATCTTCGCCGCAATGATGCCTGACAGGAGCTTCCATGTCGTGCAGAGGCCGGTTATTGGCTGGTAGTTGGATGGAATCCTTCCCTTCTGAGGGTCCTTCATGATCAGGACCGTCCAGCCTTGGGTAAACCACTCTGGGTGGGTCCCTTCTTTCAGCAGTTGGTTCATCTGAGCTGCCAGGCCTGCATGGAGTGCAGTTAGCTTCTTTAGACAGTAGCCGTGGGTCATGTCAGGGCCTGGTGCTGTCCAGCCATTCATCCCTGAGACCTTTTCTTGGATGTCTGCCATTGTGATATTTACTGGGTCTTGTTCTGGGAGATGTGTGTGTTCCTCTCTCAGGCACACCAACCACTGAGCATTTGATGCCTCTTTTTCCCCTTTGCCCTTTCAGTACAGTTCAGTCTCACCCCGGCGTGGGTTCGTCCTCATCTTATTACCCCCCTACAGAGTGTACACTTTGGATGGTTTCGTGGTGAACAACCTGTTGATTCCCCAGGCCTCCGTGTTGCTAGTGCACCTATTCAGGTGGGCAGCCAGGGCTGTGAGCCTCTGTTTGGCAGTCTCCAGTGCCTCACTTACAGACAGCTTGCTGTATTTCTTTAGTACTTTGGTGGTCTTGCCCTTCTCCAGCTCCGACACCTCTCTCCGTGTTGCCTTGATGTTAGCCTCCAACCGTCTTCTCTATGGAGGGTACTGCCCTTTGCTCGCATTCAACTTGTAGCCAAGCACATCTAGGATTACTGGTGCTGTTGCATATATCAGCTTGTTCGTCTCAGTGATGGTCACAGTAGGGATAGTTTGTAGTGCTGCATTCACATCTTCTAGCAGACCTTCTTAGGGTATTGTGCCACTAAGCCTGGGTAACCATTCCCGGGGGTTCCAGGTATCCATGTTAGCCATTATCTTCCTTCTCAGGTCAGCTGCCCTTGTGCTAATGTGGGGCTTCTTATTGGGACTTGGAAGCCAATCTCTGAGTGTTGGGGAGATCACGAAATCCCCCCACTGACCTGTGGTCATGGCTCCCCCTTGCTGTAGCATCGTTGTTGCACCTCATCAATCTCTAGTTGTGATATTAATTGTTGATTGTGGACATTGGAAGACTGAGTTATGAACTGTTTCTTTGTTAGCTTGGATGTAGGGTTTCGAAGCATCCATAGGTCCCATATCCATTGCATGTAACCCCTCTGACTTTGGTGGCTGGTATAATAGCACTCCATTAATCCCACATTGTCATGCCTTCTCCATGTATGTCTTATTCCAGTACCCCCTTTGTCATCAGGTCGCCCTGGTTCCTCAACACGCGGACCTTGTTGACCCGGCTGATATGGCTCTCTTAATCGTGAGTGCACTCATATCCGAGGTATATATATGTATGCCCAGGTTCGAAAAAAAACTGAAAAAAGCATATACTGTATATTCACAAAGGCAACAACATACATACACATCCAAATTTGTTCTTGGAGGTTAAAATACTTTTACCAGAGTATTAAAACTCTTTCTATATTTTATATAGAAATGTTCTGTTTGTTGCCACCTCGTGAATTGTGTGTCATTATCGGTCTAGGTTGGCACATCATTTTAAAGCATTAATCCAATAAAAGAGCTGGTTCACGTGACACTCCATTAATGATGAATGTTCAGCTCTAATGGTTGAGCACCTGCACAGCTTCTATTTCTATTTTACAGTACACAGCACCCACACTCCACCTCTACTGGCAGCAGACCTCAAACAAAATTAACTCATTGATGTAAGGTTGAAAAAAAAAAATTTTGCAAGACAGCTCAACAGGAAATTAATTTATGGGGGTTGTGTGGCTCAGATATTCCGCATCACATATTCACAGAAGTCTCCAGCAGTTCTCCTTACCAACTCCTTCATCCCCTATGGCACTAAACGTGTGAAACACTCACATGGGCTTATTAAGCATTGAGAACTATCGATTAGTGTGGATCTGAGGCTCTGGGGCATGTCTCCTTTGTGAGCACGGTTGATTTTCCAGCATCAACACCATGTACCTCTCTGTTTGTGCCTGATAGGTGTTAATAATAGCATCTCAGGCCCTTTCCGTCCCCCGCCCTCTTTATTTTGCCCTTACATGCACGAGTATAGTGGAGTCTCATTCAGGTCATTTCCTTCCAGGCTTCAAACATCCCATCACCTCGCAGCTCTCCTGTATCACTCTGAATGTAGTGTGTATTTAAGAGGAAAATAGGAAGAAGTGGAGGATGGATGGATGGGTGGATGGAGAGAGGCACACAAATGGCATAATTACATGTAAGCCCTCCCCTTCCCTTTTTTTTCCAAAACCTTGCACGAAAGCAAACAGCAGCACAGAGAAAAAGGTGGTGGAGGGCTTTGCTTTGTTCTTATTTTCAATTTCTCGGCCTCACAGCAATTACATCCCAGCCTGAGAGACGCATGAAGAGGAGGAGGAAGAGAACACAAACAAAAAGAAGGATATTCTGCTCTGCAAAGATCTGCTGGGTTCAAGGCAACCTTCACTGCCTGAGGTTGTGGATGATCCCACACAAAGTCAGGTGCTCCGCTGTTTGGATCCAGGAGAAGATATATATTCTCACCTGCTGCTACCTGCCACTGCATTTGTTTTTTTTCTTATTTTCTAAATGAGAGATGGTTCACTAATGTGTGTATCATCATATACAGCAAGAAATAAAAAAGAGAAAAATAAAGATAGAAACAGACTGAAAGGTTCAGTGCTCGGCACAACTTGTCAGCCAGTTCAAAATTACAGCTTACATATGAAATTGTCTGCTGTCTTAGTGCTAGTTATCCATTTGAACTGTTTTGGAGTGAGTCGCTAAGATTTAGAGGTAACAACTATGTGCCAAAAAAAACAACCTTCCTGTCTCTTTCCTGAAGCCCTTGTTGGGAGCAGTTTTGAAGTTTAATGGCATTAGAGATTGATGTTGGGTAATTAGGTCATTGTCGAGTTTTTAAAAATGCATTTTATTTGGCGCTTCGAGCACCTGGTGCAATCTAGTTCCACTAAAAGTCTAGAAACTCCAACAAAATCAATCCATATGAAGCACAAGCCAGAGGAACTATGTATTTTTAAATTCTAAGGAAAACTGCCTTTAAGAAGGAGAAGTGTTTGGGAAAAGGAGGAAAAGAGGTGAAGGTTTAATTACTGAATAAGATTTTATTTCCACATGCCTTACAAAGTGCTGCATGTCGTAAGCATGTTTGTTAGAAGTTTGTCACATTCCTTTTGATTGGCTAGCATCAAACTGTGCCCTTCACGCCTTGGATGACGTCAAAATTTGCGAGACAATTTCATCTGACCTTTAAGGTTTATTAACCTGACATCAATGCACACTTCAGCTAGCTACTGGACCCGTGTGTGCAGGTGAGAACGGCGCCAGCATTCACTCTGCCCTCCTGTATTTTCATTCTGTACACAAATATTTCAATCAGTGCAAACAAAGCTTTGAATGTCTTCCAGGAAAGACTGTCTAAAAATGTGTTAATCGCTAAACATAAGCTCCGCTTTCGAGCGTGATCAACCATACCAGTTCTACGCATTTGAGCCTTCGTGAGGACACATTGTATGAACATTTGAGCATAACAGTGAACACAATATATGTAAAAATCCTGTTAGCTTTGAAACATGTATTCAACAATTTTTCAACAGCATGTAACTTGATGTTATCGCCTATTTTTCTTTTATGTGTTCCTTTCTGTAGAACTGAAATCTCTCCCATGGGCTTTTCTTTTCACTGTTTAATATATATAGTATAAAAATATGAATATATATACTACGACATTTACAGTTGGAATTTGTTACCATTCAAAATTATAGTTCCAGAGACATTTTTCCATTGTGAAAACGTGTATATAGGATGTAACTGTTTCTCGATCATTTGTGCAATGAGCTCACTTATATATTGCAATTACAGACGTGAGGCCTCCTCTTTGTTGGAAAATGTAATCATTGCTATAGCAATGTGGTTGGGGGTGGGCACACTGAAGGAGACCAACCAAAGCAATTTTATTAGTTAATGAAATATGTTTTGTTAAATGTGAAATGCAGTTTTAAATTTAGAGGTTAGACAGATGTTTGAACATTATGACCTTTCTTTAATTGTGCTGCCAGTGCCAAACATAGCCAGATAAAGTAGGCATTTCCAGGTACTGTGGGAAGTATGCTAAAAAAGCACAGTCTGCATTATATGTCCAACAAACCAGATTTGTTGCTGAAAATGATGTCTTTATATCTACAGCTATTATAGTTGATGTAAGACATAATGGCTACATGTTAATCACAAATAAAGACGCCACTGATGAGTGGAATGTAATAGAAAGTTCTGCTATTTTATTTAACAGTCGTCTTCACGTGTGTAAGTGATAATGAATCACCAACAAAATGTCATCTACTTTGTATAGTTTGTGGTAAGAGCACAAATCAAGCACTGTTGGAACTGTGATTAATTTCCGACTAAGGTTTCCCCAAGGGAAAGGGGGCTTTTACAAGGGCTCAATAGCCACTTACACACACGAATAACCTATAAATCCAGCCTTGTGTCCATTCTTTACATAATTCATAAGGAGGAGGGTTCCAGCTCCGCATGCTATCCACACACTGGCATGTGTCTGCTCTTAAACACACTGTAGCTTGTTTTAATGCAGTCTCTTTCATCTCAATGATATGGAGAACAGCACACTGGGGAATCACCAACCAGCTGAGAGCCACTCTTCAGGGCTGATGCTGGTGTTTTCTGCTGCACTCTGAAGGGAAATAAACATCCAAATCAACGCTGAGCATCGTTATTCACTCCAGTGCACCATAAAGGAGCCGATGCCTTAAACATCAAACCAAACACAAGAGCGCTTTTGTCCCATAAAACTCATGGCACCTGACTTTTCTTGAGAAGCAAATCATACATTTTGAAATGCACAATGTGAGGGTTTTGCACAGAGCACAGACTCTTTGTTTTAGTCAGGATGTCCTGTCTGACAGGACAAAGCTGACATGAAACAAGGAAAAGAGATGTAGTGTCTGTGCGTCGGGGGGCTGACGGGATGTGAACCGCAGGCTTGCAGGGGTTGTGTTACAGGAGACACTGAAGACAGTGGCAGCAAACGCAGCAGCACTGAGACATTTGTGTCAAAAATATTTGTACTAAATATTTCACTAAACACATTCATCAAGCAGAGCTGCACTCTCCACTCTGATGTCCCCTCTAGACTGGGGGCCTGAATTGATTTTCTCTGCTACGTCTATAGATTACTGTTGACCCACAAACACATTAACTGAAAAGCAGTCCAGTGCCTGACCCTGAATTACGCTTCCAGCAGCAACCCTGTTTACACATTTTTAAGTGCCAGTCTGCAACAGGCAAGTTTGTCAAATCTGACAAGGGCTTCGGCAACCACATCAAGTCGACACCTGAATTAAAAGATTGAACTGTATGTGCAACCCGCAACTGGGGCATTCAAGCAATAACTAGCAGCTAACTAGTAGCTGAAAAGTAACAGTAACTGATTACTGTTTTTGTCATGATATATTCCGTTGTTTGACTTGTAAAACATCACACCAGATATTGATCCTCTGCACGCACTCTAATCACGTACACTGAGGGAGCGTTTCTCTGCTGTGAAGAGAAAATGAAGAGAAGGAACTGAGGGAGGGCACCACACTTTTACCCCGCTGATGTCGTGAGGGCTAAACTCTAGGGTCCAGTGTTTGTTGGACCTTAAAGGAATACTGCGGTGTTTTTCAACTTCAGCCATATTTATTGGTCTTTAAGGATCTCATCTTTCACAAAACACCTATTTTTGAAATGACATTATTGATTTGGGATTATTGTTACATGCAATGCTATGGCACCGAACAAGTCACCTACAGTGACACTTCTGAGTGTTTTAGACTCAATAGCTGTAAAAATGCTGTATAAAACTAATGTTTACATAGTCTGTGTTTTTCTGTCCTGTCTCTACTTCCTTCTGCTGACAGCACAACCCAGACACAAACAGTCAACTGCCCAATGAGACCTGTTTTGTAAAGTTTGCTGATGTTTATGAAAGACAAACACATTTGTATAGATTTATTATAAAGTAATTTGCAATTATTTATCCAATTACTATAGCATGGAACAAATACTTTAGAATAAATCTGTATTTTGTTTTTTGTTTGTCATGTGTGGGTTCCCCAACTTTATGAAAGAAAAATGCCTAAGTTAACCCTTCAACACAAGTGTAAGTAATATTTTCTATCAAATAGCTATTAGGAGCCAAATGCAAAGTTTTCATGACCTTGACGAGGGTTGAACATACTTAGATAAACCTGGATTGAGTTAACCACTATGACGTTATGAAAAGCAGTCTGGCAGGAAGTGCTGAATTGTGGGCTAGAAACCTGAATGACAACATTATTACATGACTTAACACACAAATGCTAATGTTCAAATCTCCACGAGGAGAGCGATCATAAATAAATGTGGGAAAGACTTAAAAAAAAATGCTGATGAATGACTTTTAACACAAAACAGAGGATCTGAGGAGAGAGGTGGGAACACACGGCCGTCTCAGGTCACACCACAGGCCACCTGGATGTGCTGTTCACCCTCTCAGAGACTCTGATTGGGCAAATAACTCCTGTCTGTGGAGCTGAGCAGTGGCGTTGGAACATTCTGTGAGGCTTTAAAAAGCTTTATTGAATTGGAAGCGCTGACTCTATTTAAAGCAGCTGAACATCCGAGACTACAGTCGACACAAAGCAGCGCTGCGTTGCACTTTGTGCTGAATTTGTGAGCAACACGTGCGCTCTCTTTCTGACACTCACACACAGTCGCCGCTGCAAACCGACCCTTTGTTCTGCGTCACTCGCTCGCCTAATGTGGGCTTCTTCAGGCCAGACCTGCTGCACATCACAACAGATGGCACTATTTTTTTTTTTTTTTTTTTTTGCTCTATCACTTATATTTTTGGGTGTATTTGTTTTGTTTCTTTATGAACCAGCACAAGCACAAAACAAGGCCCCCCACAGGATATCATGTGCCTGCATGCCTGCCTGCCTGCCTGCCTATTGTTTGTTTTGTCCAGGAAACAGGACACTCACACAGAGGAGAGCAGATCAGCTGACAGCAGAGGCAGAACAGAAAGGAAAAAAACGGTAAACGGTCATATAAGCTTCCAGTTCTCTCCCTTCCTTTCTGTTTAAGGCCCACAGTCTCCTGTCAGTGCGTTGAGACTGTCACTCATGTTGACATGTCAACAGTTCAGCTCCTTCGGTCAATCAAGTAAAATCATCAACAAGCTCCCAGGAGTTGCAGATCCACTCATACTCACAGGACTCATGTTATGGAATAAGCGCATTACACAAATCAAATGCACCAAATACAGCACTCAAATAGGATACACGTTTTAAAGTAGCCAAAAGGAGCAAAGTCTTTCATAGAAAAGGGGGTTGACACAACCGTAAACTGTTTCAAAGTTCAAACAAACAAGAAATAAGCTCTAAATTTCAGTGCGCGTTTCCAAACGACACGTTTCTCACCTTGAGTCTTTTGTTGTGATCTGAACTGGTCCCACTTATTGTCTCCGCCGGTGCCTCCTCAGATGGATCAGCTCTCTCCCCGCCGGAGAGAGGACAGACAGGACCGTCGGATCTGTAAGGATGGATGTGTTCACCGGCTTAGAGGCGTCCAGGAGAGGAAGATGCCGCCGCCGCCGCTGCTGCTGCTCACTCGGCACAATAACCGCGTCTCCTGCACTCACACACGTACAGTCCCATCATCCATTCACACTCCCCGCCTCCTACTCTCCGCTGCTCCCTACGCGCTCAGGACAGGACAGCTGGGGGATCCCACCGCCGCACCGGCGCACGGCTGAGGGCCGAAGGAGGAGCGCCCCCTGCTGCACAGAGACGACAGCAACAGCGACAATTTGGGGAATTAAGATTCATGCTCTTTCCGTGTTCTTTAAGAAAATCAAGGGTTGGAATATTTTAGGCCCATTATACGTAAACTAAAATTACTATTTAGAATTTGATGATTATGGTCTACGGCTAAAAAAAAAAAATACATTTCAAAAAATTTGACAGTTTCACTTTACTTGACATGAATAAAGAATATTAGAAATTTTAGGAAACTGTTTAATGATGTTCTGTTTTTGAGATAGGTTGTAGAACAATTTCAATCACTATGTACACATGACATATCGCTGTAAAAGTAAAGGACTTGGCTGAACTAGACTGACAAGACAAAGACGGACACAAGCAGGAAAAGAGAGCAGACAAAATGTTGAAACAGCAACAACAAGGGATGACAATAAAATCATTTCTAGAAAATTGGAAAAAATGTTGAATTTGTTCCTAATTCCTGCCTATGTGGGGATAAACATTTTTTGCATATGGACTTTCTCCATCTCATTACAGCACAGTTTAGCGTCAGTCTTCTATAGGACGGATGCACCATTTAAACACAGAATCAAAACAGAGTAAAATATCTAACATAAGTGGGACCATTCTTTTTGTTGATTTTTTTTTCCCATTTTAACAAATTTTCATGTTTTACCTGAGATCATTTGGATTAAGTGATTTGAAGAGGAAATTTAGGGTGGCAAGTTGATGCAAAATTATAACTAAGGTATTGTTGATATTTTCAATATTAGTAATTGATCCAATTACTTAGATGTGAAGATTGAGATACATAAAGCTTAGATAATTTACATTTACAGCAGAAAAATAACAATAAAAATATAACATATTCATATTAACTATGATAAAACTGGGTCATCCCCCCCAAAAAACACAAAAGGTTCCTAAACAGTTTACACTTTTGAAGTCAGTCAGTCATCAGTGAGGATTTCATATAGAGTGTTGCAGGCTTCATTTGAGCATTATACATAACATTTTGGATTCATTGTAAATTTCCAGTGACCACATTTTAAGGGGAAGGAAAGGAGTGCCACACTGTTGAGGCTGAACAATGGAAAAGCCCAGTAATCCACAGAAACTGCAGCAGCGGGGAAATGGGAGGGCTGAGTGCTGTCCTGCAGCCTGTGACCTCATGGCGGCTGTCATATGTGCACACACACGGAAGAGAAAACAGTGAATCATGAGTTGTCATATACAGTAGGTGAAGGCTGGATGTGTTTCAAGAAAGAGAAACTGCTTTCCTCAAAGTCTAAATGAGTCACTTTAGGGACAGTGCCCCATCCCCCTCTCCATTTTGTGAGGCTATCTGCCGGCTTGTGATTAGGCTCACCCCAGTGCCATGTGTGCACCATGCAACCCCCTCCCACTCCGCCAACATGCACACCAAATCTCTGCTTGGCCTCAGCTTCCATTAAGATTAGCTCACCAGCTATTGTTCTGATAACACTGTAAGCTACTTTCATTATGAAAATGAGAGAACAGCATTGCATTATTGATTTTGCACAAAAGTATTTTTGCAGTGTATCCTGTGAATACATTTAATAATGAAAACAAACATAAAAATGTCCCCAAAAAAAAGTTACAGAAAAGGAAATTCCTCACTTATGTTGCATTCAGGTGCTTATACATTTTCTGTTCTTTTTTTTTTTTTTTTTTAATTTTAAGTAAAATGACAACTAAGGTGTGTTGCCCACATTAAACAACTGATAATACAAGAAAATGAAAAACAGTCTAAGTTAGAGGAGCGTGTTTGCTCAAAGGGAGAGAACTATGAATTCATATGTACAAGAGGATTACGTTGTGCTCATGGAGCAGACGTTAACACAAAGGTCTACCCTCCTGAGAAGCAACCCTGACGGACACACTGTCAAGCACTCATTGGCTCATTGTCAGTGCACATCCTGTCTTCTAAGAGTCTTTAGTTGTGGTTTGCCCCACCCCCTCCCAGACATACAAAACTCTGCCCCCCTACCATCAACATTGACCTTGATAGACTGGTATGTCATCTCTTTTTGTCCTTTGACCGACATGAGCTCTTGCCAACTTTGATGCTTCCCCTTTAAAGCAAACATTATGCATTCATGAATGGCTCCACAGATAAACAATGGATGGATGACAATTAACAGCATCAACAATAAGTGAGCATTGACCCTTCATTCCCTCTCATTCTCTCCTCAGACGTCTAAGCAGGTCATCTGTTATGCACTTGTCCTGGTGCCACCAGTCGTCATTCTTCTTTACAGCTTGGCCATTTCAGTGTATCTATAGAATTTTCCAGGTCATGGTCTATGAATTAGGTGATTCTTCAGCGTGTGTTACTCCTCGCCCACATCATCTCGCCTTCTTCTTCTGTAATGTTCATCTTTTTTAGGAAAAATGGCAGGAATATGTTTATAATGCTAAATATGATCTATCATGTGCGGTGAAAAACAAAAAATAAATAAATATTAATAAATAAAATCTGAATCAAATGGATAATATCGGCAATCACTGCTCAATACCTGTAAAAAACAAGTGTAGCATTGATGAAATGCATGCATACGTTCTATTAAACATTGAACCAAGCAAAAAATTAACAAGGAAATCCTAACTACAACTTTATAAATGTCCCATTTAGACTATCATTCAACAAAAGTTTACTTATGCCCAGAATGCCATGCTCAAAGTAAATATTGAAGATAATGCATGACGGCGGCTACACTGCACCACAAAGAAATGGTGGGTTGAATCATATGATCATATATGTTCAACACTACTATCTGAAAAACAAAGCTCAGAATTTGGAAACATTTTAAGTTCTATGAAAGTGTTCCTTGGTGTAAACTGGTTTATAAACCTTATTACAACCTTTTAAGGTCCCAGCTTATGTTATGATAAGAAAAAGAAAAAGAAAAAGAAATGAATAGATAAATCAAATAATATAATGTATAATAATATAATAGAATTATTATAATAATAATGTAGAAATCCTGATAGTATAAAACTTTAGAATAGGTCATAAAAGCCAGACTAAACAGACCAAACGGATTATGTCTATTTTCTAAGCATGGAGTACATTTGTCACCAAATGCTGATCTGCCCTAAAGAACAACTAAAAAACTCAGCAGATTGAAGGATAAAATGTTGTTTTAGTGACCCCCCACAGTCTTGAAATAAAAATCATTGTCAAAGACCAATCCTAGATTTTTTTTCTTTCTTCTCGACTTGAGTTGGGTCTATCATATATTTGAGTTTTTAGAGAGAATCAACTGATAACCACTAGTTTCTCTAAATTTGCTTGATAAAGTGAGATTTAAATTGGTTAAATTTGCCATCACTATGTATTAACTCGGGAGAACCTCCCCGGAGACCCTTTGCCTTATCGTCTCTCAGCCACCTGGTGACGTGGGTGTGACGGTTCAGCTAGCGACCTGCTTTCGGTGGAGATGTGACCTTGTGTCTGGGATCATGAGCAACTTCACTTATCCTACCCAGCAAAACACAGAATGGTCTGGAATCTTGACCTGGATCACCGTCTGGTTCCTGGACACTGCTCTTTAAAAACATGGTTCTGGACTCAGTTCTTATGTTTTGGTGTCCACAGACTGTAATGACTGTCATATTGTTGTGCTCTGTACTTGTGACATCGATTGCACATCTACCCGTCCCAGGGAGAGGGATCCCTCCTATGTGGTTCTCCCTGAGGTTTCTTCATTTTCCCTGTCTAGGGTTTTTGGAGTTTTTCCTCACCTGGCTCAAAGGTCTAAGGGTAGAGAGGGTGTTGTAATGTACAGATTTCTAAACCCATCAGAGGCAAATTGTTATTTGTGATTTTGGGCTATACAAATTAAACTTGACTGATCGATTGATTGATACACAGGCAAGGGGGGAAAAATGTCCCTTTTAAGTTTCTGAATCAAGCTTTCATTTGTAACTCAAACAACTCTAATAGATCAAAAGGCACTTTTAGAGCACTAACCCAACGACAGGAATCTTCCACTTGCTCATTTGGCCTAGAGAGGGTCCAGATGCATAAAAATACATGACCTCCAGCAGATGGCATCATTTTGACTTACAATAATCGTCAGATTGGAATCCAACAGCAGTTGAATAGAATCATTATCAAAAGTTTCACACAAAGTGAATTCATGTACATAAAGATGAAAAATCTAAATCTTCATTTTGGCCTAGGCAACCAGTATTCTGTCAATCAAAAAAGCTCCCCGCCTAAGTTCTCATAGATGCTTTTGTATAGGTGGATCCAGATAATGTTTAACCGTTGGGGTAGTTGCCGTTTCCTGTGTAAATGGCACATTTGCGTTGTGCTAGCCTTTCCTGTAAACACGTATTCTTTCACAGGAGTGTGTTGAATCATGATAAACTCAGCTTCATATGATTCAAAAAACGTCAACTAAACGCCTCAGTTGAAACTATTTCTTATGCTAACAAAAGTAAATTATTTTATTGAGCAGACAGAGGAGCACTGCTGGGTCACTCCCTTCATTTAATCAGCTGGACCTACAACAGGTGCTCACTGGAAAGGGCTGCAAAAATATTGCTATATAACAATGTATGTGGGCAGACCTGATGGGAAAATACTGAGTTGAACTGTTTCATAACCATTTTTTTTACTGCATTCCCTGAGGAAATATTTGGCCTTGAAGTGTAGAACTCGCAGGTGGCTTACAGGTCGGCTTCACCCGAGACAATGCCCAAGGACAACGATAACGGGAATTTACCGTGTGAAAATGTCTCTGCAGAAAGCAGCAGGTTCCTGTTCTCAGAGCTATCAGAAGCTTCCACTATCTATCCTCAACCTTCACAAGGGTGTGACTTATTTGCTTGCCTGTATAAAAATCGTGTGTAAGCTGACTAAAGTCAATCAACCATGTACTACTCGTAGTGCTTGCTTGATTCCTTGCCGCAAGTAAAAGCTTTTAGTGAGACTCCAGTGACTCTGTCATTATCAATAGGGAATTTTCTTTTCTTGCCTTTTCCACCCTGATGGAGACTCAGTTGAGCTGAAATGCGTTGGTCGCTTGCTTTTATTTTTGCCTGAGTCATTTTACAATACAAGCTTTTTATTGATTCTATTGGACAGTTTGCCTTGGGCTCCTTTAAAGTGTACTGTTTGTCACCATCAAATAGTTTTTACAAGACAGAGACGCATCTGTTGTTTATTTTAAGTTATTCTATTATTTAGAAAAAAAAGAAAATATAGTTCCGAATCAGATTTGAGAGAGTTTGAATACAGCCTCCTATTTTGTCACGTCTGTAGTGAATTCAGGTCATTTTCATGTTTAACGAGAGATCTGTCCCGATGATGAATAATGTCTTTGTGCCCGACAGTCCTGACCATCTCAAAACTTTCTAAATGTTCTGTTTCATGCACATTTCGTCTCGAGGCAAACAGCCAAAGAAAAGCTGATGAGACTTGATTAGCTAAAACTACACATTTTGGTACAGTTAGTCCGTCACGTCCCAGGCTGTTGGCGATTCAATTTTTACTGCACATGGATAGAAATTCCTCCAGGGCAGCATGAAGAGTCTGGACACTTAAGGGCACCCTACACTATACTGTATCTGGGAAATAGGATGATAGTCATCCATCAGCATGCATGAAAATTTTAGAAATCTTGCTACAAATGTAGGAAATGTTTGATCAGCTATAGATATCTATGTAATTCATTTTAAAGTAACTTCAACATTAACATGGACATTATTGATGTGAGGCTAAAAAATAATGCTAGAGAAATATAAGAAAAGTCCAAATACAATCTAATGCTTAGGTGATGGTTTAGATTTCAATAAATTATGCTGCTTGAGCGTGTTTAAAAAGATTATTTTAGATCACATTAAGTTTAATTTCATTGAGTTTCACTTTTCATTATTTATACGATGTCCCTTACAGATATTACAAAGAATTTTATTTTGGCAGTCGTCCTTGAGATAGCTCTAGTCATTAATAATAAAAAGAATAAGAGGCCAGCAAAAACAGATACAGACTGTTTTTTATTGTTTTGACTACTGGCTTTTTAAAAAAAAATATAACTACTCTGATCCATAATGACAGTGTAAGATAAATTTTGTGCTGTGTGTGTGTGTTGTATTGTAAATATTGTGTCAGATGCATTTGTACAATATTGTCTGTAAAGCAAATTGTCTAATGGAGGCATTAGAATTTTACTCTACTCTGTCGTTTGTTATCTAACGTGTAACATTTGTTGGCTGTGACTTTGTTCCATGGTAGTCTTAAACAGACAGACATTTCAGTCAGAGGAAACATTCAGAAACATCAAGTCTGTTTTTCTGAAATCATGCAACTGCGTGATTGTCCTAATAAGAACTCTGAAAAAAAAAAAAACCTCACAGTGGTACCTCAACAGCTGACGCTGACCTTTTGATCCGGTCGACGTCTGAGCCGGTATGTGTCCCTCATCGTGATTGTACTGATATCCGAGGTATGGCGGGTAGCATTAAGGACCTTGCCAAAGGGCCCAACCGGATTTTTGCCACACCCTTGATATACTGTATATACAGTATATAGTATATATACTAGGGGTACTCCGATTAGGGTTTTTGGGGCAGATCACCAATCGCTGATTGCTGAAATCAGTATCGCCAATACCAATACCGATCAAATCAAATCAAATCAAATCAAATTTTATTTGTATAGCCCAAAATCACAATTTATACATTATCTCACTGGGCTTTGACAAACTGTAGAGATGTGACATCCTCTGCCCTTAGACCCTTGAAACCCTAAACAGGGAAAATAAGAAACCTCAGGAAGAACCACAGAGAAGGGATCCTTCTTCCTAGGACGGACAGATGTGCAATAGATGTCACTTGTACAGAACACAACAACATGATAATAACAGTTTACTTAGAATATATAAAACATCCATGAGTCCCAGAGTCTGTGGAATCTATAAATCTGGATGTATGGGAAGTCTAGTGATCCAGACGCAGGTGTATTCTATTGTTCCAGGAGTCTTTATAGTCCATGTAGCAAGATCTGAGTGTTGCTGATGTAGTCACTGAGTCCAAGAGTATGTGGAATCTATAAATCCAGGTATATGTGAAGTGTAGTGATCCAGAAGCAGGTGTAGTCTATTGGTCCAGACATCAGGCAGGACCACAGCAGCACCTCCCACCGCGACCTAGAAAAACCTGCAGGATGGTAAAGCACAACGACTCCGGGGAAGAAGTAAAGTTAGTGTAAGGATATGGACATTTACAGGAGCAGAGAAGGAGTCGGAGTCAGAGGGGGGAGAGAAGAAAGCTCAGTGAATCATGGAGTGTTCCCCCAGCAACCTAAGCCTATAGCAGCATAACTAAGGGCTAGATAGGCCAGCCTTAACTATAAGCTTTATCAAAAAGGAAGGTTTTAAGCCTACTCTTAAAATCAGAGAGTGTGTCTGCCTCCCGTACCAAGACTGGAAGATAGTTCCACAGGAGAGGAGCTTGATAGCTGAAAGCTCTGCCTCCCATTCTACTTTTGGAAATTCTTGGGATCACCAATAACCCTGCATCCTGGGAGCGTAAGGTTCTGGATGGGCGATAGGGTACTATGAGCTGTTCAAGATAAGATGGTGACTGACCATGAATAGCTTTGTAGGTGAGGACAAGGATTTTAAATTCTATTCTGAATTTAACTGGGAGCCAGTGCAGAGAAGCCAGTATGGGGGAAATACGGTCTCTGATGTTAGTTGTAGTCAGTACACGCGCTGCATTTGGATTAAGTGAAGAGTTTTTAAAATCTAATTAGGGCAACCTGAAAATAAAGAATTACAGTAGTCCAGCCTGGAAGTAACAAACGCATGAACTAGTTTTTCTGCATCTTGTTGAGACAGGATGTGCTGGATTTTAGCAATGTTACGGAGATGAAAGAAGGCAGTCCTTGAAATCTGTTTAACATGTGAGTTAAAAGACAGCTCCTGGTCAAAGATAACACCCAGGTTTCTGACAGTGGTGCTGGAGGCCAAGGCAATGCCATCCAGATTAACTATGTTGCTGGATAATGAGTCTCTAATGTGTTTAGGGCCCAGCACAATGACTTCAGCTTTGTCAGTTTAACATTAAAAAGTTATGAAAAATGTATGGAGTGCTTTCTAATAATTTTACCTACAGGAAGCATATATAGAGTAAATAGTAATGGTCCAAGCACAGAACCTTGTGGGACTCCATGACTAACCTTGTCGTATCTTGATGATTCATCATTAACATGAACAAAATTATATCTGTCAGATAAGTAGGACTTAAACCATCTTAAAGCAAATCCTTTAATGCCAATTTGGTGTTCCCTCCTCTGTAGTAAGATGTGATGATCGATAGTGTCAAAAGCTGCACTAAGATCTAATAAGACTAGTATAGAGATAAGTCCTGCATCAGATGCAGTGAGGAGGTCATTTGTAACTTTTACCAATGCTGTTTCTGTGCTGTGATGCTTTCTAAAACCTGACTGAAACTCTTCAAATAGACTATTATCCTGAAGAAAGCCACATAGTTGTTTCGCTACTGCTTTCTCTAGAATCTTTGAAAGAAAGGGGAGGTTGGATATTGGTCTATAGTTGGCTAGAACTTCTGGGTCCAGGGTAGGTTTTTTTAGGAGCGGTTTAATTACAGATACTTTAAATGACTGGGGCACATAACCTGTTACAAGGGATAGATTGATAATATTTAGTAGTGGATTGCTAATTAAGGGTAAAACCTCTTTGAGCAACCTAGTAGGTATGGGGTCTAGTATACAGGTTGACGATTTAGATGAAGATAATGTTGTCGTTAGTTCATGAAGGTCAATTGGATGGAAGCTTTCCAAACACATAACAGGAATAATAACAGCCTCTATAATTCCTGTTGCTGAACTGGAATCTGTGAAGTGTAGGATATTTTCTCTGATAAGTCTCCAAAGGGGGCAAGCAGGGAAATCATGTTCTCCACTAATTTCCATTGGCTGGCGGTGAACGTGGCAGGCAAATCATAATCAGCTCCATAAGTGCACAGTGCACGTTTCTGTTCTAAAAGTCTTTGCAACATATACAGAGTACTGCTCAACTGAGTCGGGATATCCTGCTGTAACCTTTTGGGATCCTGGCCCAGTTTTTTCTGGATAGCTTGAAGTCAAGAGTAGGCAAGTGGGCTGTGTTTAAAATGACTGACAATGCGATGTCTAATTGTAATTATATCACCTATGCTATTTCTGGCATTATCTCTTACAAATATGTATACTTTGTCCGTCGATATTCCCCATGCTTGGAACATGTCTCGGAACACACCTGCAATAGTCTTTGCGGTGTGAGATCAAGCAAATTCTTGAGAGTGAAGCATAATTTTGATGAGCTCAAAGTTTTCATTTATAAACTGCGTGGTTAGGCTCAGCATGGACACTGGAGAGACACTTGAACTCCAAATGTCACTCGTCAAGCTGACCGATGTGACGCTGTTATTTATAAGGGATTTAATGTGTTCATACACTGTTTAATATAACTCCGGCAGGCACACATCCATGTCGGGCACAAAGACATTATTCATCATCAGGACGGATCGCTTGTTAAATGCTAAAACGACCTGAATTCACTACAGATGTGACAAAATAGGAGGCTGTATTCAAACTCTCTTAAATTTGATTCAGTACTATGTTTTCCTCTTTTTTTTTCTAAATAATAGAATAACTTAAAATAAACAACAGATGCGTCTCTGTCTTGTAAAAACTATTTTGATGGTGACAAACAGTACACTTTAAAGATAGAATCAATAAAAAGCTTTTATTGTAAAATGACTAAGGCAAAAATAAAAACAAGCAACCAACGCATTTCAGCACAACTGAGTCTCCATCAGGGTGGAAAAGGTCTGCCCACATACATTATTATATAGCAATATTTTTGTAGCCCTTTCCAATGAGCACTTGTTGTAGGTCCAGCTGATCAAATGAAGGGAGTGACCCAGGCAGCGCTCCTCTGTCTGCTCAATAAAATAATTTACTTTTGTTTGTATAAGAAACATTTTCAACTGAGGCATTTAATTAATGTTTTTTTGTTTTATCATATGACACTGTGTTTATTATGATTCCATCAACCTCCTATGAAAAAAAACTTGCTTAAAGGCAAGGCTAGCACAACACAAACGTGCCATTTACACATCACATTGGCCAAAATCTGATTCTGAAATCTAATTCTAGTATGACATTATGTTTCCATGCTCCACATAAATATCCTCACATTTATAAAAATAATTACCTAACTTCTATTGTGATGCCACTTGCCGGTAAAGTGTATGAAACTTCTACAAGTTGTAACACCAGTAGATGTAAGAGAAGATGGCTGGTGTCATCTAAGTTTAACTTTTCTTTATTGTCTTTTTCTTTCTTGTGAAATATAGTCATATGGATAATATGAATAGAGCGTGAGAGGGCAAAAAACACCTGTACACTTATAAGACATTCAACATTTGATGATGCGGGACACAGTGCACAAAAAACACCAAAATAAATAACATAATTTTAGCTATAGACCCTAAAATTAAAAACAAAGATAAAATAGTTATTGTGAAGTTCATGTACTGTTAAAAATAAAAATAAAAAAATGAGTGAAGTGAGGTTGAGACTTTAAACTGGTTGAGTTTCTCATTTGTCTTTGGCGCCCTCTGGTGAATAATTGAGTTAGAGCAATAGTCCCATCATACTGAGACCGTACTGTTCAGCACCTCTACAGATGAAGCCACATTTTTGACTGTGTCTTTCTTCAAAACCACATTTCAAAAACAAAACAAAAAATAAAAACAAAAACAACAATAGACATACTTTAATCTTGAAAAAGGATGCACCCAGAGGAAAAATGGAAGAAAACACACACACACACACACACACACACACACACACACACACACACACACACAAAGACACAGTTCTTCATCAGTTTATTTTGGCCATGTCACTCAACAAATGTGTGAATAAACTGGTGAAATTGAGATCGGTTTAACTTTTGTGAAGATCTGGGTGTGGTCTGCTTTTATCTTGGGGTAAAAACATGGCGAAAACAGTCACACTCTACCGTAACCCTTATAAACCCGCTTTAAGCGGTGTACTGCAAATGGAACTGCAAACATGCCTTTGAGCTTCATGAAAGTCTACAGGCCCTGCACTGCGGTTTATCTTGACATGGAACTATTCAGTCAGTGGGGATAAAATCTTTCCTTGGAGAAAGAGACACAAAAAATGTTACTTTCATCAATATAGTTACGTAAATTGTTGTTTCTAAAGGGTCTCTTTTTTCCAGCAGCTTCACTTCTTTCCATATGCAGTCATATTTGGGCTGTAGTGGATACTTAATATATTAATACTATACACTGCTCTTTTGAATAAAGAATACATGTTAAGCTAATGGCATTTTTGCAACGGTGAAAACACATGGCTAACCCATATATAATGAAACTGAAACAATTTCATGCACTTTCAAAAGATGAGGGGGAAAACTGAACTTTTCCCCATTCCAATAAAAAGGAAAACAAAGCAGCACAGCATGAAAAACAAACACTGACGTTGACATTGACGCTGGCCTTGTAAATGGTGAATTTATCTGAAAAATAGCTCTCTCAAACTTAAATTTTTGAAGAAAGCAATTCACATGGTCAACTCTTGTGACATATGCTCCATGCACATTTCTGAATGAGTAAAATGAAATGCCTTTACTGGATGTATAGGCCGTGGTGGTTTGTAAATAAGAAAGAAAAGTTCATGTTAACGTCATTACTTCACTCACTTCATTATAGATTTCATCATCATATGTCATCATACATACGTCATTGTTGCCACAGAACTCTGTACGTCAATACAACCAGACCCTGACCAAGACTCTAATGAAGCATTATATCAGGTTGGCAAACTGTGTCCTTTAAAAATGGTGAAGCAATCACACAATAAGAAAAGGAGAGATGCTTGAATTTGAGGTAGAGCTTCAAATGACATCCTTTATCCAGTCGCTCAAAGGATTGTTGGTGTTGTATGCAAAGAATTGGGATATATTAAATTCGTTGTACCCTGAACTTTGACCCTGTTTCTACATATGGCGCAGTCTATGCTCCATCACACTAAATCCAAAATTTGTGACAATTTATTGGAAACGGACTGCAGACAAAACTTTTGGTTTGTTACCGTTACGTCACGCTCACAAAGGATAAGCGTTTGTTTGAAGCGAACATGAAGTTTTTATGAAATTTTAACTTTTTTGAACATTCGTGTTGACTGTACAGTGTAGCTGTTTTGTCATGGCTAGATTGGGGTTAACAGTGTACTTTATATAGACATATTAGATCTTTTCCTGGAATACTATATTGTCTGGTGGTATTGGTATTGGAACTCGTGGAACTGTAGCGTGTGCATGCTGCAGTGCTTCACAGTTAGCACAGAAGCACAGGTTAGGTTAGGCTGACAAGAACTATGTTTTTGTGTAATGTATTAGTAACATAATGGGAATGTCTACAGAATGTGGATAACGACATGGGATCAAGTATAGAATCTTGTACTTCCACTGGGTCTACCTGGGAGAACCACAGTGAATTGGGACCATAAGTGTGAAAAGTTGAAGGATGAATTTAAAGAACAGAATGTAGAATAGGATTCCAGATTAACATATTACACAGGTGGCCCTTGTGTGCTCTTTCAAGGTGCAACCCCTTACATTGAATATAACAGATGGACAACATGAGACCTCCCCACAGGTGATGCCCCCAATTAGCTGGCTCCATTATAGGTCATACTTTATAATAAGTTCCTCTCCCCTGTTATTTTAGGTAACCAAACAAATAACTCAAAGTACTCGTCAAATACATTGTTACCAAACATGGTTTCTGTTGCATTAGGTAGATATCACATCGATATGTGGTCAAGTGTTTATTTTACCTATCAGTTTTATTTAAACTGATTAGGTGATGCTATAAAATTGTGTGAATATATGATTGACAACAGACTTGTGCTCGAATCTCAGATGTTTTGGCATTATTTTGTATGAGGGGAGGAAAAGGTAACCTAGTTACACAGTTTGTGTTTTTTTCCATACAAATGGGTAATTTCTTAACACATTATTTTAACAACAAACACACATATATAAATATATATA
>KV751324.1:10033136-10043686 GCA_001698575.1 Mola mola | reverse complement strand
GCGATGACGTGCGAAAACTCCCTCGGTAGGTAGTATGGCCGAATGCTAACAGCTAACAGTTCAATGTCTTTTGTGCAGCACTGTTCCGTCACACTGATGTGCCCAGGGTTGCACCATCTCTCGTTCACAAACATCGCTATACCCCCACCCTTCCTCTTATCGCTCTCCTTCACTCTCCTGTCCGCTCTCACGAGTTGAAAGCCGTCCAGAGTTACCAGCGAGTCCATAGAAAGTTCATTCAGTTCATTCAGCCACGTCTCTGTGAAGCACATGATGCTACACTGCCGATACTCCCACTGCAGCCTAGCTAGCGCCGTTAGCTCCAGCTCTGCATCCCCTCTTCCTTCTCCTTAGTTCCGCGGGGATCTCCGGACTTTCTCCAGGGAGTATCGTGGTGCTGCACAGCGCTAGCAGTTGCTCACGTGTGTAAACAATGGAGCTGTGGCTGAATGGGTCTCCCGATGCAGCTCCAAAAGTTCGAAAATGAGTAGGAGGCATACCACTGCCTTCACCAGGTTCAGCACATCCATGGTTGAATGTATACGGAGGATAAAAGTACAAAAACGAACACAAAACGAGCACAAACACACGCTAAAAAGTACTAAAACACGGAAAAAAGGTCGGAGCTGCAGTAACTGGCTGCCACTAGAGCGGCGCCATATTCTCCCCATTATGGATTATAACCACAACCAATGCAGCAAAGCCATCTGGACATGATCATTACATTTAATGTCGTTTTTAAAATGGGATGATTAGTATTAACTGTTAATTGACACAATTAACATTAATTGCTAATTGACACAATTAACATTAATTGCTAATTGTGTATTTTCAAGTGTTGCATCTAAGGTCCATCCTCATCACTCTCCACTGAAGTTTGCATAAAAAATATTTTAGGGAGTGATGAGAAAACACCACCAAGTGCATGCACTTTAAATATTGGGAAGGTGTTACAAAGATCAGAGGTGTGATTATTGTACATTTGTAGTTGTGTAGCTCGAGTTGACTGCCTGAACTAGCTCGCAGGCTTCACTCCATATATTGTTTAGCTAGCACTCGTCTTTTCATGCATTGATTGCAAAGTAGGTTTGATGTTTTTGAAAAACTGTAGCGATGACAAGAAACATGATGTGTGATGTGTGATCCAAAAGTGGAGCCATGATGGCACAATGAACTTTTGATGCACATTTTCAGTTGTTTTGTTCAAAAATGTATGAAATGTACACTGGTGCATATGGAAGAATATGACAAATACACACAAATGTGATGCACAAATGTGTGAACACACACATTTTGTATATAATGAAAATTCTTGAAATGATGAAAGATGCAATTTATTGTTATTTTTTTAATACAAAAACCTAATAAACAGACACAGAAATTGAACCCATAGCATTATTTTTTATATCGTTTTATCACCTTGATGTCTCACTGAGTTTTAGTCTCGCTTCAGCCCTTGATTATTCCCTTTTAAACTAATATTAGTTTTATAAAGTTACATATTGCAATTTGTTCATTAGAAATATCCCTTTGTTGTCTTAAAATGGTTTGGATGTAGAGGAGATGGAGCTTACCTGCTCTGTCATCTTCTGACTCTTAAACTAGTCAACTGTTCTAACACTGGGTTAATTCAGCCATTCATCAGGAGACACATTCGGGTTTTGTGGCAGATCCTGATGTCAGAAAAATACTAAACTTGCACAAAATGGATCCAGCTACGGGATCAAGACTCCAATGGTTCTTTACACTATCATGCTGACGAGAAGGATCGGTGGCAGTAATGATTCCATGATATCCCCAATGAAAACAAGCAACGCTAGCCCGTGTTGCACTGTAAACTGTTCAGGTGCGGTACTGCCCCCACACACACCCTTTTTATTCCATCACATTACAACAATACAGATGAAAATGCTGCAAATGCACTTCGGTTGAAATATGAATGAATTGGAGAATGTCTTGAGACAGAGCAATTTCAATATAATTGTCTGCCATAACTTTGTATTTTGACATTTGACAGTCAAATGTTTAGTGGCACTTGATGTTGACACAGAAAATTTCTTCGGGAAATTGGAAACATATCAGTTTAGTTTTATAGCACATCAAACTTCTGGCTCAACTATTCCATTACGGTATGCGCAGTGCTTACATCGATTGAACCATTATCATGCAATGGTATGCACATTTTCTGGTAATTTTATCTCAATTAAAATATTAAGGAAATCTGTGAAAATATATAACAAACATCTACAAGAGCCTTGAGCTTTGCCCTTAAGGGTTACCATTGGATCTGACGTCCAATACATTAAAATTAGAATTTAATTTAATGAGTTCTAATTAGGATTTAAAAATAAAAATTTAATTAATCCCATGTTAATACATTGGAAATTTATTAACAATTTATAATTTATAGATTTTTTGTACATTTTCCTGCACTAGACCTTTGACCCACAAACCCCCAAATCTTTTTTTTTAATGTTATTATAAACTGGCAGGAAAATAAAAAACCTGAACTATTTGCCAGAATTTGTAGACGCTAGACTGTTGACTGACAGACAAATGTAGATAAAAACATAATCTCCTTGGTGGAGGTAATAAAAAGGATGTTAATGTTCTCTATGATTGGAGTTGTCAGTTTGTTCCACAGTAATAAACATCTGAATCCCAAATTTGGCTTTTTCCTATTGGACTTTGATAATAGATATTTATAGAAGGTCGGTTTTTGCATTTAATTTAAAGCATCTTTGAAAATCACTATCAATCCTTTATTGTTATTGTTATTATTATTACTAGTACTACTGTTAGAATAGGGCCACTGAACAGGCTGCCCCTGAATGCAATGCGATAATAATGGGTCAAAACAGTAGTACTATCAAAATCAAACAATGAGAAAGTAAAACCATAAGTAAAGCACAGAAATTAATAGATTGAAATGTCCACTATATTGTGCGTTACTTCTCATTATAGCATGGTTGCAACATGAACATGATCTTATTATAGGAGTTTATCTCCTGCAAATTAAAAGTATACGTCAACAGCTACAGTAGCTGGGCAAACATTATACAGAGTACAATCAGTCCTCAGATCACTTTGATAAAATAAACACACATTTTCCTGAGGCTTTATAAAATTTCTATTATTAGGAATGACATTTTTAAATAATAATCATTTTAAAAAAAAAAAGATCTTTTAGTCTAGTGCTTAAGCGTTGCCATTGGTGATGTTGAAGCAAAGAATCACAGGCCGGTGGTTAGATTTGATGTCCAAACCTAATTAGTGCGATTATCACACAGCTGCACAGCCTGAGGGGTTTTGAAGTGGTACTATCAAAAGGATCATTTTCCTTGAGAATGTCTCGTCCTGACAGCATGTGCACTGCTAGATCCATTTCAATTTGGGATGTGCATGTGCTATCCACTCAACTGCACTGCAGATTTGAAAGGGTAAAGATAGAACAGACAGGAGGAGAGTGGAAGCACAACACTGAGTTCTTGTTCAGTGTATTATTGCACATGGGTAAATCTGTGATGTGACTAGATCTTTTTTACAGTACAGCCTCAGCCTTCAGAACAGACCAGGTATTGGAAGTCTGGTGGCACATAATCATACCAACTTAACTGCAATCATACTCTTAGCCAGCAGAGTATGGGGGTAAAACAAGTTTAGGCCTAATAATCTTACCGAACCGCTTTGGCTGCATATGGTGAGCTAATTAAGAGAATTAAAGTTTGGTGTATTTCCTCAGTCCAGGTTGGGATTTGGCTTTCTTTCCTAATCAAATAGGAAATTGGGCTCATTTGATTTTAAGACAACTGGACAGCTACTTTAAACTGCATTGATGAATATCTCAATGCACTGAATGTCTTCACATGTGCAGTTCCCTGGAGCTCATTGGAGAGTTTCAGCTCACTGCTCAATAGCCTTAATGTTATAGTTTAGTCTCTTGTTTTCAGACAAAGCAGGCTGCTGTTAAAGTTAGAAAGGGAATAGGTCTGAATAATCTAGTACCTGTACTTCTTTACTCCGAACAAAGTGTGGGTGGCTGTGGAGTTGCAAAATATGCAAAATCTATTTTAAAATTTGAATTTGAATTGGAAAAACACTTTTCCACTCTGTATCAGTCCCCAGTCCCCAGTCCCTCATGAGCTATGTGGTTTATTCTTTGGATGATAGAGTCTTAATTTACAATATTTAAAGGCAGCGATGAAATGTTTAGTGACATTCCAAATTGTTCCAGAGCCCGTGTAGTAATATCCTCCATAGAATCATGTCGGTTTTTAATGCAGTGCTGCCTGAAGAATTAAAAATCATGAGCATTAAGTGTTGTTTTTTTCTTTCTTCCTTATGCAAAGAGATTTCTTTAGATTCTTCTTTTATTATATTATGGGCTGTTGATGGTGAAATCCCAAAAACGGTTGTCTAAAACAGTGATCCTCTTCCCATCCTTGCCTTTGAAGGACTGACCATTTTCTTATTCCATCATGATATAATCACCTTTTAGTTAACCTATTCAAAGGTGAACTGCTCTGTTCAGTTTGGGAATTCAGCATTCCACAACTTTTCCACACTTTTATTGTGACTGCACAAGCTGCTTTGAAATGTTGCTGACATGAAATCTAGAAAAACACACACATATAGTGTATATATATATATATAATATCAAAGAGAGGCAAGATGGTCACAACTGAAGCCAATAGTTCAGGAAGGCTACAAATACCTTGGGATCCTGCAGGCAAATTGAAATCATGAAGAAGCCGCAAGGAAGTCAGTGACAGCCAAATATCTACGTAAGGTAAGGCAGGTCCTGACAAGTCAGCTGAATGGAAACAAGATCCGAGCAATCAACACTTTTGCCTTGCCCAACATCAGATATCCTGCTGGTAGTCTGTGAATATTCTCAGATATCCAGGTCATAGTAGTCTTGGTGTTTCTTCTGAAGGCGACTGGACTTCTTGTAGTTTCTTGAAGATGCTTCGGCTGTCATCCAAGAGGCTTCTTCAGTTCTAGATTTCTGGTAGGGAGTCCCCAGTTTTTAACCTTGTGGAAGATCCTTCTTACTCAGGGTAGTGGGCAAAGGGTACAAAGCCCCACCCCCGATCCTTGTGGCCCAGATCCATCCCCCATCAGATGGGTAATCACTCCCCCTGGTCATCATGTGAGTCGCTGGTTTCACGTGAGCCAAGGTGTGAAGTGTGGTTAAATTTCCTGGGGAGGGATTTCAAAACTGCTTTGTATGTGATAGACAGTTGATGTCTGAGGCCTCCTCCTCTGTTAAGTGATGGCTGTTCCAGCTTGACATAGTTGGCCTCATTTACTCCTCTCTCAAACCATTTATCCTCCCTGTCCAGCACATGCACATTCTCATCCCCAAAGGAGTGTCCCTTCTCCTTTAAGTGTAAGTGGACTGCTGAGTCCTGGCCAGAGGAGCTGGCTCTACGGTGTTGAGCCATGCGTTTGTGGAGAGGCTGTTTGGTCTCCCCGATATGAAAGTCTGTGCACTCCTCACTGCACTGGACTGCATAAACGACATTTTTAAGTTTGTGTCTGGGAGTTTTGTCCTTGGGGCGAAACAGTTTCTGTTTCAGGGTGTTGCAGGGTCTGAGGTGAACTGGGATGACATGCTTAGAGAAAATTCTTCTGAATTTCTCTGACACCTTTGCCACATACGGAGTGACAACGTTGTGGGGTTTGTTCCTCTCCTCTTCCTGTGTTGTCGGGGTGTTGTTCCTGGAGCGCTTAGTGGATTTGACATACGCCCAGTTAGGGTATCCACAGGTTTTTAATGCTGTCTTGATGTGTTTGTGTTCTTTAGACTCCTCCTCTGTCTTTGTGGGAACATTTTCAGCCCGGTGATGTAGGGTTCTGATAACTCCCAGCTTGTGTTCCAAAGGGTGGTGAGAGTTGAAGAGCGGGTACTGGTCTGTGTGAGTAGGTTTCCGGTACATTTCAATGTTGAGCCCTCCGTCCTTCTCAAGGTGTATGGCACATAAGTGGCTGAGTTCCTTCCTTGTGGATCTTAGGAAGGCCGTATATGCATGGTATGCAATCTCCCGGATACAGTCTATTGTAAGTGGGACAATTGAAGACTCCTTCCTTCTCCAATTGTTGTAGGCAGTTGATGACCTTTTTCTTGTAACCACTGGTGGGGTCACGCTTCAGTGTTTCGCATGTGTTGTCATCGCTGAGCAGAGTGGTGATCTTGGAGTGGTAATCTGTTTAGTTGAGTACCACTGTACATCTCCCCTTGTCCGCCGGAAGAATAGTGATGGTGTTGTCTTTGTTAAGTGAGGTTATGGCTTTCCTCTCTTCAATTGTGATATTAGATGATGAAGGTATCAGCGCTACTGATACCTTCATCCTGAGTTGTTCAGCTTCCGCTAATACAAGGTTGTTGGACCTTATGGCTGATTCTGTGGCTGTGATGAGGTCCACTACAGGCAGCTGTTGTGGAGAGATAGGGAAGATGAGTCCTTTGGCTAGGACATTCTTTTCTGGCTGGGTGAGGTCTCTGTTAGATAAGTTTTTAACCCACTTATCTTAACTGTCTGTTGTTTCTTTCTGCTTGTGGTCGGATGGTTCAAAAGCCCACGGGGTATTATAGGCTTTGGCCTCTCTTGGATGAGAGTCCAGTTGCCTTCAGAAGAAACACCAAGACTATCCTGCTGGTATAACCTGGCCAAAGGAGGAGAAATAAGCTACACATATTAAGACAAGGAAGCTCCTCACCATGCATGGAGGGTTTCACCCCAAGTCCAGCACCCTGAGGTTGTAAACAAAGCGGAAAGAGGGAGGCCGAGGATTAGTGAGCGTCAGAGCCACTATCCTAGATGAAACAACAAAGATCCAAGAATACATCAGGAAGATGGCCCCCAATGATGCCTGCTAAGTGAATGTTTCAGGCAGCAGACACCCAGTGAGGAGAAGGATGAAGAAGAGAGACCATCGTGGAGGGACGAGCCACTGCACGGGATGTAACGCTGACAGGTAGAGATGCCCCTGAGACAGTGCAGCACACAACAGCAGGGTGCAAGATGCAGGCAGGTAAGGCATACTTGGAGTGTCACGATCAAGTGGCCGGCATAGTATGCAGAAACATCTCTGCCGAGGATGTGCTGGAGGTTCCAGGATCAAAGTGGACAACACATCCAAAGGTGATCGACAATGACTGAGCTAAGATCCTGTGGGACTTCCAGATCCAGACCGATGAGATGGTGGTGGCTAATCAACCAGATATCGTAGGGGTCCACAAACAGGAGAAGAAGGCAGTAGTGGTAGATGTCGCAATCCCAAGTGATAGCAACATCAGGAAAAGGAACACGAGAAGCTCAAGTAATACCAAAGGCTGAAAGACGAGCTGGAAAGGATGTGGGGAATAAAGGCATCATTGATACCGGTGGTGATAGGAGCACTCGGGGCTGTGACCCCCAACCTGGGAGAGTGACTCCAACAAATCCCAGGAATAACACCTGAGATCTCTGTCCAGAAAAGCGCAATCCGAGGAACAGCTAAGATCATGCGCAGGACCCTCAGGCTCCCAGGTCTCTGGTAGAGGACACGAGCATGAAGGAGACACATGACAGCCCACAGAGGGCGAGAGGGGGATTTTTATACACACATACATGTACTGTATATATATATATATCTCTACACATGTGGCCTAACTATGGCTCAAAAAGTTACCTTGCACCTCGTAAGGAAGGCTTTGCTATCATTCTAAAATATTTGTACAGTATTTGACTTTGGGGTGAATGCTCCTGTTATTTGCAGCAAATTTTTGTTTTGGTTTCTGGGCAGGTTGGTGTTTAGCAATGCTTTTCATCCAAATATCTTTCACCCTCATTCAAGAGCAATAACATATTCTCAGTAAAAGAATCTCTGTCTTCCCTGTGACTCTGTCATCATATTGTGCTCCACTACAATAGCTCATATTGCTCACTGTCTCAGGATGCCTCAGAAACAGGCCACTAGCTGTGCCACACCAGCATGTTATTTAGCCTGATCTGTTTAAAAACTCTCTTCTTTCCCTGCTCCTTGGGTCGGCTGGGGTCTTCAGTGCTCCCCCAGACCTACCAGGCCTCTTCAAGTGCCTCCAAAGTTCCCACCCTCTCTCAGCTGTGACGTCAAAGGTTCGGCTTCGAGATCAGCCAGTGTTTGTCCATCACAAGGGTCAAGAGCACAGGGAGGAACAAGAGTGGAAGACCAGCACCACAGCACCAAAAAACCCTTCACCGCCCATGTCACACCACACCAGGACCAGCCTGCTGTGAGCTGGCTGCCCACCAAAATTCTCAAGGTAAGCCCCTAAACACACATCTGTGTGACGTGTAGATTATACGCACTAGATGAAAATGGTGGTGGATACTATCTTGTTGATCCTTGATTCTGTGTATTTCAAAATTGGTTCATTCAGCTTTCTGTTAGATTTTCAACACAATTATGGACTATGACCTTAGAAATTCTTAGAGTGTTACAGTGTTAAGTCTATAGGGAGGATTAATTCTTGGCAGAATTCCTGTTTCCAGACGTTCAACACATTTAATCCTATTTTCTCCACTACACGACACATTTCACATATTTCATTTCTAGTATGATCAAATGGGTCTTGAATATGCAAGAAACGGTTGAAAATATTTCTTGGAATGAACCATGTACATATAATTTTTAGACAATTAAGATTTATGTGTCTTGCATTTTGACCATCAGTTAATTTTTTACGTTGTCTAAGATCAGGAAGAGGCACTTAAGTTTGTCAATACAGTTGTCAGACACTTGATACACAGTTGTTTGTGTAGAGTTTCTGCAACTACAAATTAAAAAAAAAAATCTTCTTTTATTTATGCCAATTATCGCAGATATCCATGTGTTATAATTAAGTCCAATATGTTCTGCACAGGTGTGAAGTGTCTGCCACTAGGGGATAGAGACATTCTCTGAATTATCATTTTTTGACTTCTGTGAAGAGGTTTTAGCAAATCATTGAATTTATTGATAACAAAGGAACATAATCCTTTATTTAACTTCTTATTTAACTATTAATATTTAATTTCCCCCTCCTGGAACCGCCACCTTACCGTTGTGGAGGGGTTTGGGTGCCCTAATGATCCTAGGAGCTATGTTGTCGGGGGCTGTTTGCCCCTGGTAGGGTCACCTAAGGCAAATTGGTCTTAGGTGAGGGGCCAGACAAAGTGCGGTTCAAAGACTTCTATGATGGTGAATAATAACAAGGACTTGTGTACCCTGCCCGGAGGGATACCGGGACCCCGCCCTACAGTTCGGGTTCTGGAACCAGTCTTCTTGAGAGGGGTTGGACTCTGTTCTATGCTGGAGTTGTCCCAGGTGGGAGGCGGAGAGCAGGCGTGGGCTTATTAAAAGCTCCCCGGCTCTCAGCCAATGTGTTGGAGTTTACCCCCGTGGACGAAAGGGTTGCTTCCCTGCGCCTTCGGGTTGGGGAACGGGACCTGACTGTGGTTTGTGCCTATGCGCCAAATAGCAGTTCAGAGTACCCACCCTTTTTGGAGTCCTTGGAAAAGGTACTGGAGAGTCCCCCTACTGGGGACTCCATCGTCCTACTGGGAGACATCAACGCTCATGTGGGCAATGACAGCGAGACCTGGAGGGGTGTGATTGGGAGGAACGGACTGCCCGATCTGAACCCGAGTGGTGTTCAGTTATTGGATTTCTGTGCTAGTCACAGTTTGTCCATAACTAACACCATGTTCAGCCATAAGAGTGTCCATAAGTGCACTTGGCACCAGAACACCCTAGGTCGACAGTCAATGATTGACTTTGTAGTCGTATCATCTGATCTGCGACCGTATGTGCTGGACACTCGGGTAAAGAGAGGAGCAGAGCTGTCAACTGATCACCACCTGGTGGTGAGTTGGATCAGGTGGCGGGGGAAGAAGCCGGACAGACCAGGTAGGCCCAAGCGAATAGTGAGGGTCTGCTGGGAACGTCTGGCTGAGGACCCTGTGAAAATGGTCTTCAACTCCCACCTCCGGAGGAGCTTCAACCACATCCCGGAGGTAGTGGGGAGCATGGAGTCTGAGTGGGCCATGTTCCGCGCTGCCATTGTCGAGGCGGCTGCTCGAAGCTGTGGTAGCAAGGTCGCTGGTGCTAGTCGTGGCGGTAATCCCAGGACCCGCTGGTGGACACCAGAGGTGAAAGGGGCCGTCAAGCTGAAGAAGGAGACTTACAGGTCATGGTTGGCCTGTGGGACTCCCGAGGCAGCAGACAGCTACCGGCAGGCCAAGCGATCTGCGGCTCGGGTGGTCACTGAGGCAAAAACCCGGGTGTGGGAGGAGTTTGGTGAGGCCATGGAACAAGACTTCCAGTCGGCGCCGAAGAAATTCTGGCAAACTGTTCGGCGACTCAGGAGGGGAAAGCGGAACCCCGTCCACACGGTCTTCGGTGTGGGAGGGGAGTTGCTGACCTGAGTCTATAGTTCGGCGGTGGAAGGAATACTTCGAAGATCTCCTCAATCCCACCAACACGCATTCTGAAGAAGAGGCAGAGCCGGAGGACTTTGGGCTGGGCCCTCCCATCACTGGGGT
>KV751324.1:10009932-10023021 GCA_001698575.1 Mola mola | reverse complement strand
TAGATATATTCATATTTTTATTTCTTATATTTTTGTTAGACTTCTTTAGTTTCTATATTTCATTCATTCAGAATTTTCCAAATAAGTTAAACAGTGTTCAAGTCTGGGGTCTCATGCAGTCCATCTCAGATTAGCTCGAGCTCAGCAAAGAAAGTGGGGCCTCTGGATGTTGGTGATTGTGTCCAAACACAGGTGTGTTCAAACTGTTGTTTGACTTTATAGCATGCTAATAGTGTGTGGCCACTACAGGTGGTTGCTCTTAAGGATTATCTGTGTCATCTTCCCTATGGGTTTAGTCCCTGTGTGGGATATGTTATTAGGGTGGAGAGATACCCTTTTCGCTCCAAGAACGAAGATTTACAAATTTTGTCTACCACATCAAGACTCTCCACACAGTTACATTTTCCGTATGTATGGGATTCTAAAAGACCCATGACAAGGTAACCAAGCCCACAGAGTTGTTCGTCTGGGACCCTGAAATGACACTGAGTTTGAATGAGATATCACTGCCAATAGAATGCTGACTCAAGTGCTCCAAATAGGAAGCAATTTGTAAAGACATTATGTACACACATTGATACTGTGGTGTTCGTTAAACTGATCATTGTTTTGACCGTCAGAGTTATGTCATTGTGGTCGAATTTTGCAGGAACTGCAACGAACGACCACACAGACTTACAACACCAACACCTCTGCCTCATCAGTTTTGGACTATATCAACCTCTGCATGGCTAACATTTCTACAGTTAAGAACACTGACAATCCCCAACCATGATTTGTGGATAAGCAAACGGGTTCAGAGCCTGTTGAGGGCCCAGGACGACACTTTCTGCGCCGATCAAGTGACTTATAAAACATCAAATTTTCACTGTGTTTTCTCTGACACATCTACTAAAATATAATATTGAATTTGTGGGTGTCGCTAAAGTTATTTCCATGGTAATGTGTTATTTATCATGAAACAGGAAGTCTTTTTGAACAGTCCTTTTTTCCTTTAATGGAAATTCTCATTTTATCATTGTTCCGTGTAACATGGAACCATTCAAAGTTATGTCAACTGGACGGTTTCCACCGAGGGGGACAAGGGCCCAGTCTTTAATAGATTATCCCATTTACACAACAATGTTTTTGGGTGAAAACACACAACTTTAGTTGCGTTTTGGCTGTCTGTCTACATGACAATGGCGTTTGCGGTGCTTGAAAACTAAAAAATACGAAAACGGGCTCCAGAGTGTAAAGATTTGAAAATGCGCCCGTCTCCGTCTCCATGTAGACGGGAAAAACACAACAGTTTGAAAACGGGCATGTGCACTAAGGTTACAGTCAATTGTTTTCACTCGCTGTAGTACTCACGTGTTTTTTATTGCGCCGAGAAAAGTGTCTCTACGCATGCGTGTGTTGTAGTTTATTACAAAATCACACCACCAACTACTGGCCTGGCATGTGTACTACAGCGTTTCTGGTGTTTCCTGCGGTCTCTGCAAGGAGAGCGTTTTCAAAAGTTACCATCTGGCGACCGAAAACAAAACAGAACGTTGTCGTGTAAACGGGGCCTTAGTATTTAATCCCAAAGGGTCAAATCAAATGTAATATTCTAAGATGGTGTTTCACAATCAGATATCAAACCTCTTACAAAGCATATGGTGATCTAACCATTAAAAAAAACATGTCTTTCCAGCGCCTGGTGTCATTGCTATACTGCTGACCTAAATGCCCGAGTCAAAAACAAAGGAAAGACATCCCAAAATCCTGATATGGGGTTGGGATCTCTGAAACAGAGACATTTGGAGTACAATGAGGAAGAAAGTCATGTCCTCTTTCTGACTCTGTCTTATCAGTCATGACGTCTCCTTTGCTAATTGGGCATGTACATACTGTGACCCTTTACCAGTAGAAAAGGGACCATATAACCAATCATTCAATCAGTAAGAGTTCAACCTTGTCAAATGTCTAAGTTGCTCTTCCTCTGAATTATTTTCTGCAAATAATGCAAGCAGCCATCCACTTCCTGTTTTGTAGCAGCATGCATATGCCTAATACATAAATGAATGGTTAATTGTCATGGGACATACGTTTGCTAAAATTTTATTTGGAGGGAGTTTACATCAGAAGATAAAACCCCAAATACTCATTTGGTCGGAGTGTTATGTTTGATGACTAGAATCAGACTCAAAGGGTAGAGAGAATTTGATCAATTTTTGTAGAGGATATTGATTAGTTATAAATGAAAGCTTGGTAGGTAGCGAGGTGGCATGGTGGTGAACTGAAGTTGCCTAATGAAGAGGAAGCAGGGGAACAAAGAAGGCGAGTTGGGGCAGCGGCTCAGTGTGTGGTTTAAAGTTTGGCGTGTGATATGATATGACTATGGCTTGGTTTGTGGTTAAGTGCTTGGCTTGAGATGAATGTAGATGAGCTAAGGTTACATAGAACAAGGAAATGTGTGTTTGGAAGTTTTTACAAACTAAAAAACAAAAATCAAAGTATTAGACAACCCCAGCTTAGTTTGGCCACAAGTAATTCCAAACTTGGTGGCTGTATAATATGGTGATGAGTAAAGGGAAAGCCTTGAGTCTTTATACTGGAGTTGATGAGTTTGCCTGCAGGTGTGGAGCCTTCTTGGGAAGCGATGCCCCTGCATACAGATTGAGAAAAAAGACAAGACATGCAAACACTCTCAAGACAGACAGAGGAAGACATTGTGGAAACATGAGGAAACCAGACAGAGACAACCTGGGTCACAGTGTGAACCATGCTTTGTCTTAATGTATTTTAAAATGAAACATAGTATAGTTTAGACGTAGACTTACATTGCAAATCTAGACACGTTTGTAACTATTCATTCTATGTGCACTACCACTTATCCTCATCAAAGACTGTTTCCTCCTTATCTATCAAGTCTTTGCCTTTCAAAGTGATAGGTGGGAAGACATAACCCGAACTCAGGAGGGGTGTAATACACAGTGAGATAAGTCTCTCTGAGAGGGATGTTGAACAGAATTAAAGGGTTGACAGTGTCACAAAGGTAGGTTTCTTTTAACCTGGTTTGATCACCCCAGTAACTCATGCTGTGTACATAACCTGGTTGGGACCAAGATATGTTTGTGCAGCAACAATGCTGCTTTTTGCCCTAATTATATATATATATAATCTCTATAGCTCTCCATTATAATTTTATCTATGTTGTTTGCGTAGCAGTCCTGGACTCTCACAGCTGGGACACTATACTCAATATTACCTCATCAACTGTTGAAGAACAGTATGATATCTCCAAATGGCTCCCCCCTCAGTCTTATCCATTTCTTTAGTTGTATCCAAGGAACTTTGACTAAAAATGAAGCACTGTAAATGCAATTCCCTTAATGCAAAATCAATATGTAGTTAAATCGCAGACTTCATGGAGGGTTATTACTTTATCGTGTAATCACCGTGGCAAAAAAATTCTAGAAATTCAGCATGACATTCAGTACATTCTGTCAGTCCGGTCCTCCATCCTTCTAACTGGAAACAGCTCAAATGTTTTTAATGAGAAAGCTCTAAAACCTCACTGTAGTGTGTACACCTGCTCAGCACCATACAGATGTCAGACGCAGTTGATGGTGTTGGTAACCAATTTGAAGCATTTAGCAATTTAAGAGACAGACTTAAATGACTTGTTACAGACTTAAAATAGAGCTAAAAGAAGGTTTTGGAAAATAAATCTAAAAGTCTGCAAGGGACAAATCCCACACACATCATATGTAAATTCAAGATGGGATCTTGTTGTAAAATTCCCTCAAATGTGAAGAAACAGTATGATGTAAAAATGTAGCTAAAATGTGGGCTTTTTACTTACTGTAGCTAAATTGAAAAATGTCAATTTGTGACATTTGTGTGACAAATAAAGATTTGTCACACAAGATCGATCATTGAGCTTAAGTGCAGACTGTGGTGCGTACTGAGATGAAGTTAGGTAAGATCTTAGTTTATACAATGGGACCTTCTTTGTGCTTTCACAGTGCAGCAAAGCAGGACATTTATGTGTCTGTGTTGCTGTAATTCCTTGGAATAGAGTTGTGCGGTGCCATCTTAGACTTAACCAGGTCTTTTATAGAACAATGACTATAAGAGCTTCACCAGCGTGAGTTCAGTGCTGAATTAGCACTAGAAAAGGTAAGATCTTAGTTTATACAATGGGACCTTCTTTGTGCTTTCACAGTGCAGCAAAGCAGGACATTTATGTGTCTGTGTTGCTGTAATTCCTTGGAATAGAGTTGTGCGGTGCCATCTTAGACTTAACCAGGTCTTTTATAGAACAATGACTATAAGAGCTTCACCAGCGTGAGTTCAGTGCTGAATTAGCACTAGAAAAAAAGTGCGGACAGCTAACCAAAACAAATTAGAAAAAAAGAAATGAAAAACTTGTAAAATGGGGGGGGGGGGGGAAGGGAAAAAATGTTGTTTTTTTATGCTATTTTATTTTTGCGGTGTAAAAATCCAAACCTTTTTGAATATCTAGGAAAATGTTATTTTTTGTGATCTGAACAAGACGGCCTGAATGACGCTTTGTGAAAGAAGTCGCTCAGCAGAAAAATCATGGTCAAAAATGGTGACTGATAATTGAAACTAAAGATAGCCATTTAAATATTTTCATAATGCATTTAACCATTTTCATTTTTTCAGTAAAAAAAAAGGGTGAACACGGGAAATGGGTAAATTGAAGGGTGGAGGAATTAAGAAACTGATATTGAGCTGAATGTCAACACGTGACACACATAGCTGTGATAATAAGAGACACTGAGATGAGCAAATACTTCTGCAATTGCCTCAAGGCAGTAGATTTTGCTTTCCTGCTTGATGCCCTGGCAACTATCCTCTATAACAAATAACAACTACACTAGAGAGAGACCATTTTATGAAGAGGAGGAGCTTAAGACAAAGAGATGTCTTCTCTTCTCCTTACCCTGTGTCTACAGGGTTACATTAGCAAAAATGTAACATCCTCTTCCAACAGGGAGAAACATTGTCCTGTCTATGTGAAATGAATAACATGCACATGCTTAAGTGGCCAACAATGTCAATTAATCTATCAGATGCATAACACAGAGAGCCTCGTTATCATGCAACGTGTGGGGACGTGCATTCGGCTATATTTGCTACAACAATGTAGATTTTACGTTGGAAATGCATTACTTATTACTTTATTATCATACTGTGCTTTATTCGGTAGCAACAAAAAATACATTTCTCACATACATTCTGTACAGTTGCACAGATTGAGTTTGGAGTGAATTTTAAAACTTATACAAACGTCCCATTTATCAGAAACTTTAACTTGAATAATCTACTGGTTACTGGAAACTGAGAGCAGAAAACTAGCTATCCATTCGAAATTAATAAACAAAAGGCGCTCTTTGCTCAGCCTCGGCTAAGATTGAGACCCCAGATGAAAGAGCACAAAGCTGCAGCATTATTCCACTCAATGTGCCTGGAGTTTGAGGAAAAGGTCAGTATAAGCCATGAAGGTCTGCACGTGGACTTCAATCAGATGATATTTAAAAGTCAGGACTCTTCTGAGTGATAAAATGATATAGGACTGTCTTTGATTCCAGCTTTAACAGTCAGAAAACTTGCCTCTTAATAAAAACAAAAAGGTTTCCTCATTACTGAATACTGTATTCCCAGACATAAAAGTCACAAACATGGAATGAAAAAACAAGATATTTGCTCGCTCTTTAAAACAGGACATTCTACATGAAGCGAAGCAGTTATCATCTTGCATCAGTAAACAGTTTTATATAGTATACATAAGTTAGGCTATTAGGATTTGCATTGACAATTGAAAGGAAAGCAAAATCATTCAAATCACACCAGGGTTTTGTTGTTTTTTTTTTTTCTGGTTTAGAATGGGTTTTTAAGTGCTGAATAATAATAGCCTATGCATGATTCACTGATTTTAAAAAGAAATGTTTTGTACGGTTGTTCAATGTATTTTTATCAATATTGGAATAAAATTCATCATGCTACACTGCTACAGTACGTCCTGCCTTCACCCCAAGCACAATCTATAACAGGGGACTGGTGAGATTGATAAAACCAGCAAGGTCAGCATAAATTTGCCCCATCGTGCCCAACCCTAGGGCATCTTTATAGAGATAAAGAACAAAATGTTTGAGAGAATATAAAAGAAATTTCAGTGGTATACAGCCAGCACAGATATCAGTTGTATGAAAGAGCAGAACCAGATTCACACAACTGTAAGAACAGCAGATGATTTGAACATGCAAGATATATTTTGAAACTACATTTGTGACACCAGTGGGGATCAAATCTGCTCGTCAATGCCATGGGAAATAATTCTAAGTTGGGGGTGCTGTGATAAGCGACGCGGACCCTGTTGCACACAGGTACCCAGAGCATAATCATAGACTAAGCAAATGTCATAGTTCATCAGTACATCAGGTACCCAAACATACTCTGAAATCATTATCGACGTGTTTAATGAAGCCTGTAAAATGTATGTCTTAGGTCGTACAAGAACCATTGCACAAAACAGACAAAAAACATCATAAAAACAGATCCATTATTACCGAAAGCCCAACATATCCAAACAACAGAGCCAAATACATATCTGCAACACAATGTGGAATTACTTACCAACGTCACATCCCCGGCAGCTCATAATAAGTAATTAACTTTACCTTAACCACCTCAAGGCATGTAGGTTGCACTTTTTCCCAGGGCCTCGGTGCACATAGTCAAACCAAGAGTTCAGGTTAGACAGACTCACAGGTGGAGAGTGGACAGTGTTTCTAATTGTGCATCATCAGGCTGTTGGACGGGAGTTTTAGTCACATTGAGCCCATCAAGGAAGTTGGTAATTGATTAAAGGCATCATTAAAGATCTCTCCAGACACAAGTGCATGTTCAATAGTATTTTATTAACATGTTTTTCCCCACATTAAAAAGTTTAAGTGGCTACAAATACATCTATTATATCTTCCTCAAACAGGAAATCCTGCAAAAGTCAAGTTCCAGCGCTAACTAAGTTAGTTAATGTCCAAAAATAACATTGGCCAAAATAACAACAGCATACAGTCGGATATTCTGTATCTTCAAATTCTGGACATATTGTGTTCCCTCTTTACCAAAACACACCTACTCTGTTGGCTTGCTGTCAGTGGGGTTCTCTGATGTACTTTGTTGAACAGAGTTTGCTACCATTTCTTCCATAACTAACATTGGGGTTTTTATTGACACATTATAAAATGTAACACAACACAGCAACACAGGAGGAAGTGAGGCAAAAGATAGCTACAGAAAACTTATGTGAACTCTGCTTTTGCAGCAGAAAAAGTACCACTATGAGAGCGAGTATATAATTTATATTTGACAACATTGTTCTTACTGTTTATCCCTCTGACAAAGTCAAGGCATGTGTTATTTCTACCTGATAAATGTGTCCATCTTCTAGCTGTAGATGTTTTTTCAGTCCACGTCAGACAGTTCTTGTCAAGGTTTTGAATGTCAGACATTTAAACATGGTCTCAGTGTTGCATCTGACATGGTTGACCACGATGTATAAGCACGTCGTAGGAGACAGACTGAAGACTGGGTGGGACATTCTGCCAAAGTGCTAAACTGGTTTGTTGTCTTTGTATTTTATGCCATATCTAATTAGCTTTCACCCTCCCAAACATTATATTATTTATTTATTTATTTAAAAATGACTTTCAGGCACTTAACCTTTAAGAATCCTATTGGTAAGACAGAGACTACTTTGTGTCTCTAAATGTGTGTGTATCTGAGTGTACAAAAGTGCTATGTGAAGACTTCCAAGGGCCCTTTCTGATCAGCAGCTAGTTATCAGTTATCAGACTCCGGAAGACTGGACTCCTGAAGCAGACTCACACAGAAAAGGTCAATGCTGTTTAACCAAGTGAGGGTTGGTACATGGGAAGGCGAAAAACTGGTCATACACGAACTGATCAAACAAAGATGAGGAATTGCTCGAACGCTGTCATGAAGGAACAAGATGATCTGGTGCAGAAGAACAGGGCTAATACACAGCTAACATACACAAGGGGAGGAGAGACAAAAAGACACAGGTGACACTGATTACAGATGGCGGGAAACACTTGGCAGAAGGACGAGAAACGAACACAGATTACAAAATAAAACAGGAAGTACATAAGAAAATGAATAATCTGACTAGACACATAAACATTGACAATAACAGACCCTGACAACAGTACATGTTAGCAGAGTGCTAAGGTGTGTGAGTGTTCTGTTTTTCACTTCTTTGTTTTTTGGCCATATCATTGTATATGCGCTATGTATGCCACTACTAATATTACTGTTCTCAACAACTCATGTTCCCATTTTGTTTCTGATATTTTCTTCCTTGATGTACGTTAGGAAGCCTTTTAGACACCTTTGTTTTCCCCTTCCAGCTGGGTTTGCGGGGCTTAATTGTTGTATCCTACAGTGTATAACTATAGTTTCCTTATGTCAAACTCCCTTTGCTGCTATAATCCACTAACAAATTAACAAAAGACTTTAATTAACAAAATATAACCTTTTTATAATTTAGCTTTCCTTTTAGCTACAACTACTCAGTCACATGTTGTGATGCTAATATCCTTGGTGAGCCCATGAAAATTTAATGGAGCCAAAAGCCCAGACAAGACTTTTGACTAATTTGCAGAAACCGATTGTTTTTCTCGCAGGGGAAGTCTTGTCTAGTCAATTCAGAGCGACAGCGGCATTATGCTTTATCAATGTCACAGTGCCTTTATCTGATGTGTGGGCAGGGTTGGAGAATCAGAAACGAAAGTAGCTAAAGCAGAACTAAGAAATCATTTTTACAAGGGCAGGAAAAGCCACTGCTGCTTTTTCACAAAATGCACACTATATCTGTTCATCAGAGATGTGGAAAAAGTGAATAATGATCTTGGAACTTTTGACTGTGCCAGTGAACACTGACATTTCCTTCAAGACAGATTTGCTCTGCTACTAAGAAAAAGCTCGGTGTAAATCATTCATCATTAATTTGCATGAAGTCGAATTTGCAGTGATACAATCCACCATGGGGCTAAACAAGTAAATAAGTAAGGTTTCCATTAAAATGTGCTGCAAATTGGCGTAAGAAATAGAGAGGTTATTTGGGCAAGACAAAAACCATGATTAACCTGAAGTAATAGATAGTGCTTAATAACATTTGTCTGATCCATTAAAAAAAAGAACTTTGTTGTTCACCTAAAAAATTGGATTTTTGATGGAGGAATAATAATCAATCTAAAGTGTTTTGCATATATCTGTTTAATTCGACGGTTATTAAGAGTTGATGACAGATTATGTCCAACAGTGATGCGAAATACACCACTGAATTCTTGTGGTGTATTTATTAATTACAGGAAAATTAAATGATGTAGATGATAAGTTAAAAGTATGAATTGCCTTTTTTCCATCTGCATCATTTCATTGAGACTAATTTCTCAACGTTCCATAGTGCAACTTTACTAAAATTGTAACTGTTGACATACTGAAAGAAATTGTTGTAATTGAAATACTGTAACTGTAACAATTAACATTTAAGGTATTTTGTTGTTAATGTTGTTGAGCGCTATACTGCACTTTCTCAAAACTAAAAATGTTGAAGACTTGAATACTGCTTTGTCTGTTCTGTCCCGGGTTAAATGTACACCACTGACAAAGCATTTGGCCCCAGTCAAGTCCCCCCCCCCAGTAAAATTGGTCTAGAACCGCCACTGGCACAACCTTATGACGCAATTAAAGAGCACAACTAACCACATGGGGGAAAAGAGGAAAGGAAAATGCAACAACGAATAGCACAAAGGGCAGTGGAAATTTTACAAAAAGTTAGCCACTAGTACAGTAGTACTAGTAGCACTAGTACTAGTACCGCTGGCACCATTGCAGTGGTTGACATTTTAATTATGTGATCCCTAAACATCATTGTTTATTAGGTTAATATGTTTCCATTGCACTTATTCACATTTTCCTTTTGACTTTTCCACCTTCTTCAAGCATGAAAAATCTTACGTGATATTTCAAGATTTTTATTAGTTGTTTTTAATTTTCTGCGTTTCTATTCATGCTTTTTATGTGCAAATTGAAAATGTGCATACAAACAGACATATGGAAATTCATCTAATGACAGTGAAAGGTGGCATTAAGAATAGAATTTGGCATTGAAAACAAAAATTAACTGTAGAAAAAACTGTTTTAAAACATTTTTCTTTGGCAAAGTTGTGATTACAATAACATGTACTGTAATAAAAAGACAATCCACTTTAAAACAGGAAAAAAACGTTCAATTTTTAGATATTATCATTATTTGTATTTTAATGTGTTTTGCAGTGAAAAACTGCAAAACACATAAAAAAAAACTATCCCTTTAAATTTTTATGCAAAGAGTAAATGTTTAGCTTCCTCCTTTGACAAAAAGCCCCCAAGTGTGCGTGGTTGTCAAGGATTTAAGGAACAAGGGTTACAATTTATGAATGGCTCTGTTTCTTTTCAGGGGTCAAAGAGTGACGATTTTCACTTGAAATGTTACTAGTCCTCAGGGCATGAGTCTCAAACTTGGACCCATGTGCTCTCCTTCAGAAGGTAATAAACCTCTGTCTCATGCTCTATAAATAAAGTGAGAGCTTGTCTTTGCTCTTGAGATAAATGAAATACATCCCTTGTTAACAGTTTCTTCCAAACCCAAAGGTTTGGCTAAAGGAAAAGGCCACTCTGCGGAGGGCAGACAAAGACACACTATGAATTTTCAAATAATGCCTTCACTGTTTTATTGTAGAAGGCTATGTCCAGCCTGGAGGAACATCCCCCATATTTGTGTTCACCTCTCTTCACGCTCCTAATGTTTTTCCAATAATTCAGACAAAGATGTGATGCTCTGTCTTCCAGCAGCGTTACACAAGATGCAGCGGCTGATATGTGAATTAATTAACTGCACAACTGATAGTGAGTCACTACACGTGAGGATGTGGATATTCAGTTTAATCTCTTTGATTCTAGGAATAGTTTCCTATGCAACATGGAGCCTAAAGAAGCATATGAAATCAGATTGCTCTGCAGTCTTGGTGTGCTCTGCTTGTGAGAAGTTAAAGTAGTATAAATGCATGTAATCTTTCCTTTTGTTCGCTTTGTGCCAAATCATTTAAGGCACCTACAGTTGAGTTAATTAATAAAGCACTGTGACACCACGCTCAACAGTAAAATAAGAACCTAAACTGGAAACAAATTTGGCATGAAATTGATTTTAGTATGAGTTATTAGTTTACAGTTTTAAAAGTTGCAATTGGCTGTGAGACAATATATAATTTAGAATGAACAGGATAAACATAGAAAAAAATATTAAATGATAGGTGGTGATTTTTAAACAGACAGTCTTTTTTGTCCATGGAGACAACTTCTGCGAAAAATTGTTTATACTGGGAACTTTGTCAATTAAAGAAATCCTTGAAAACCTCGGGTGGCTGTGACAGAGCGGTCGTCCAGCAATCAGGAGGTCTTTGGTTTGATCCCAGACCGTGCAGTTTACATGTAGAAGTGTCCTGTGCCACGGGTGTATGTGTTTAGTTTTGAATGGTTAACACTCCTGAATGCAAATCCTCCAGAGCTGCCTCTCAAGCAATGGTGAATCTTTGAGGATAATAAAAGCAAGCATTTACATGAATGCTTATTTGGCTCTTTAAATGTATGGATAAATAGCAAAAATTTTACACAGTCCATTCTTGTAGTAATTGTGATTGCCAATAGTTTGTGTCGGCTAAACCATGATCCACTCAGTCATTCTAGAGCAACTGAATGTCCAAATTGATCCTCAAAAGCAATTTTATTCCTACATTTATGGTGTCGCTTAGAGCTTAACACACACACACACACAAGTCCAGTGTGTCGGATTGAATGCGTGTGTATCTAATGTTTGTGAATCAGTATATTACTGATGTGAAGTCTGTGTATCATCGATTTAGGTTTATGGACATTTTATTTATAGTATATAGCAGCAGTTGAAAACAAAAGTCTTCTCATGACACTTTCTGTGTAGAGCAGGATCATGATCAAGCTCTTTTATTATCTACTTGATTAATTTAGTTATTAATTATTCTTATTGTAGTTCATTGAAGTTATCAATTATTAGTAACATACATGTGTCTTGCAGCAGTTCTGTAATGTGTTTGTGTTACTGTGTCTGGAATCGCAGCACTTTGCTCTATAGAAATATCTTCTGGTGGAAGTCTCATGCTCCATTGGGGTTGACGATGATTAATGATGAATTTTGTATTCTTTGCATGCTGCACATGTTTTGCTAAACTGGTAAAGAGTGTGATGTGTTGAGCTTTCTGTGTCACTCTACATATTCTCTCCTATATAAAGATTATTAATTTTATTCTCACTCAATAGACCCACGGACATATTAAAGTTCTTTTTCAAGAGAAAAAACATTTTGCCAAGAGAGATGTTTGGATGCAGACACAGGTTCCGATCAATTATTTATTGGACAATGGCACAGATCCTATGTTGGCAAGGGCCAAAAAAACCCAAAAGAAGAACCAAGAAGTCAGAATGCAGCTAACAAATCCAACAAGGCAAGAGGCTTATGTACTGGGATGGGAGACGATAATACATGGGGGGAAACACATTAACACGGGGCAAGTTAAAAAGACACAGGTGAAACACAACAGGCTACGCCTACAGGAGGGAAACAATCAAGAGAACCAAGTGTAATGAAAAAAGAGGAAGAACCCTTCAAAATAAAAAAGGGAAACTATACACAAATGTTACATACTGTATGTACCTATATTGAATACCCATATATGAAATATCTAATTAGGTAAAACATATCTGCAAATAAAATATGTATATGTATATGTATAAAATATGTATACAGCAATTTAATACATTATCATATATGTCTATCCTATATAAATACATATGTTTTTGAATGCATAATGCAAATATATTTACATATGTGTTTCAAGTTAATAGGGAAAACATATTTGCACATACCGTATATACATTTTGTATGTATTTGGATTTACTAAACTTGTGTATATGTATCAAATATAAATCATCAGG
>KV751324.1:9996055-10009908 GCA_001698575.1 Mola mola | reverse complement strand
ATACATATAGTGTATGTTATAAACTTAGACTTCATATATCTAGAGGTAGAACATACGTGATATTAATATATCACCCTATGTAACATATATTGCAATAGCCCTCTTGATAGAGAGACATATATGCCATATATTTCATTTTCATATGGAAATAACTCAATAAGTACTAAATCATTGCACAACACAATCAAAAGTGTCTCATCTGTGTTGTTCTCAAAAACAAAACATGAACGGACTTGAGTTGGGAAAGGATAAAGTTCATACAGTATCTGGAATAAAAAGATGAAAAGAGCACAATACAAATATTTGTGGCTAAACCCAAAACTCATGAGAAATTTTGTATGTTTTTGTTTCCACTTGTAAAGACGAACATATTGTCCAGCCATGATAAGCCAATATAATAAACGTTACAATACAAACATTATTAACACTTGCACTTCCTAGCCAAGTCTCCTTTGATGCCCTTGAGTGCCTTACACAAAACACACAAACATATGGAATGGCCACATGCACCCTATCCGTACCCTCCTGTTCTTACTTATAGCATTATTTCTATACATGTTAGGCACTAGTATGTTTTTTAGTTGTCTTACTGTAGGTTCTCTTATCTTTTTGAATGCCATTGAACTCCTCAATCATGAATTAGTAATACTCTTCACCATCTATTTCTGGGCATTAGATAATTTTCTCAGTCACCTCATGCTCTGGGCCCAGTGCTGTGCACCATTCACTGCTTGTTGTTAATATTTGCTGATTCACAAAAATAAACCTTAGGAAATGATTTGGCAAAGACAAACTGTCTTTCATTGATGTCAACGTTTATATTAAATGCTTGAGATGACTGAACAAGGGCACTTTTGAATATTCGGTATGTTTTCTTGAGTTTGGAAAAAAGCCCTATATTGCCCTATATGATGAGAAAATGTTGAGGAGGATAAATGGTTTGAGAGAGGAGTGAAGGAGGCCAACTATGTCAAGCTGGAACAGCCATCATTTAACAGAGGAGGAGGCCTCAGACATCAACTCTCTGCCATATACAATGCAGTTTTTAAATCCCTCCCCAGGACACTTAGCCAAAGTTCACACCTTGGCTCATGTGATACCAGTGACTCACATGATGACCGGGGGGAGTGATTACCCATTTGATGGGGGATGGATCTGGGACACAGAGATTGGTGGGGGGGCATTGTACCCTTTGCCCACTACCCTGAGTGAGAAGGATCCTCCACAAGCTTAAATACTGGGGACTCCCTACCAGAAATTTAGAACTGAAGAAGCTTCTTGGATGAGAGGTGAAATGTCTTCAAGAAACTACAAGAAGTCCAGTTGCCTTCAGCTGAAACACCAAGCCCTAAATGACAATGTCACCTTCGTTACCCTGTAAATGCCTGCATAACAACTAATGTTAATTAAATTTAATTAAACTCTGGTAATCCCAAAATCGGATGGGGTTGGTAAATGTACCATAGGTTTGGGTTTCATATGGCTTGTTTGTAGTGAAACAGTGTTGTCAATTGTGTTCCTGGCGCTCAGAACAAATAATGTCTTATACTAGATGAGCAGAACTAAAGATTAAACGTTGGTTGGCCTTAAGCAAGCTTCACTTTTCAGACCACTGTCCAATCAGTAAAAAGACTTCTTTGTGAGCTGGAGGTGGTGACGTCAAATGGACTCTATAAAGACATAAATTCATAGTTAAGCTGGAACAACACAGCATTAGGAGGATGAGTCTCCGTGTCTTTCTCCATTTCTTAACTTGCATAACTAATTAGCTTTAAGCGCTGGTTAAAGTAGGCTGGACTAGAGACTGCTTGCACATACTAACTTACTTTCGTCAGCCTAGACGAATAGAAAAAGGGATTATAAACTGTATGTAGATTGTTTTTCATCAATTACTACTCATATAACATGTTGGAGATGCTTGAATACAGCCACTATCAGGTGAGATGGACTGCTTTTTTGGCTTTAGTATTATTCCAAAATTTAAAAATGAAGAGGCTGAAGCCTGGAGGATGCATATGAAGTTAATTTCCTGTATTTTATTTTTTTGTTGAAAAAGCACTTTCACAGTAAGTACTGTTAATATCAGGGGCATTATCCTGTCGAGACCTTTTCTATACTAACACTTGTTGTAACCATTGATGTTATGCAGTAACAGAAAAAAAACAAATGCAAAAAATGTTTTTTTATTGCTGCATGAATTGTCAAAGATCATGTGATTCAACTGTAGTACTGCACAGTTGTCCCTCTGTGAAGTTTTTCTTTCTTTTTGATCTCAAATAAATAAGAGGCCAACTATTACATGAGAACTGTCCTCCAATTCGATTAATTTCAATGATTGTAATGATTATAATGTAAGGAGAAAGAGTTGTGTTTAAATGCATGTGACGAGCATATAAACAATAATGGATTCAAAGCAAACCTGCAATAAGCCCGCAAAATGTGGCTTGTGAAAAGGTGTTTTCAAGTCTGCTGGTCAGCAATGACTATTACACAGCAATGATTATTACTCAGTTGCGCTGCAACCAAACAGTGCAACGTACTTCCATTTGTTCATTTTTGTTAACTGAACTAAAGGCTTCAATTTAAAATAGAGGCATTAAAAAATCTAACTGAAAATAAAATATTTTGGGTTTTACTCTATAGTTGCACAACTAAGGAGCCAAAAAAAAAAAAAAAAGTCCAAAGAAGTGCAGAATGATTTGCATTTAGGGTATGACACGAGAGGGCTGATTTCAGATCTACTGCTCAAAGTGTAAAATTATTTTGTATACAGTTAAAAATCCTATTTTCAGCAGCGAGCCTATGTGCATGATTTATGATTTCACAAATAGGTTGGAGGCCAAACCCAATTCAATATTCACAGATATTGAAAACGTGGAGCTTCTCGTGCACACATACAAGAAATTGAATTGACAGGGAGATGATGAGCCATCTTTTGTCAAGCAGTTGATCATTTTCCATGCGATTATAATGTGATAAATTTATATACAGTAAATCTAAAAAAATGGGGAAAATCTAAAGCATTCCCCAAATCTTCTTTTAGAAATTAGCTAATGTCTGTGACACATAATCCTTGTCTTGCTCATGTAGGTGCAGAACCACCTGGAGAGTCCAACCAAGTATCACATTCAGCAGACCCAAAGGCAGCAGGTGAGGCAATATCTATCCACCACCCTGGGTGGGAAAACCGGGAGCCAGTGCCCCAGCCAGCCCCCTGAGCACGGCATGCCACCCGGGCCTGGCAGCAGCGCCCCCAACAGTCCCATGGCTTTACTCACCCTCAGCTCCAACTGTGAAAAAGAGGTCCGTGTGCTCATTGATGTTTTTTAATTTCATTAGATATCCTGATAAAGTGCAACTATTATATCAACTGTGGTTTTATGCTGTGCAGATGGATGACGTCATTGACGACATTATTAGTTTGGAGTCAAGTTACAGTGAAGATGTTCTTGGACTTATGGACCCAGGACTACACATTAACAACTCGGTACTTTTGAGAACCCTTATAAAGGATATCATTTCTGTACTTCATGTATTATTTATGTGCAAGGAGGCTTTTATTCCCAGGGATGCACTGGATTAACGTGTCTTGACATTCTGTAGCTCCCCGTGTCTGGTAACCTTCTTGACGTGTACGGCAACCAAGGACTTCCGCTCCCTGGCCATGCCATTAGCAACTCCTGTCCACCCAACATTAAGAGGGAATACACAGGTAATCTACAGCGAAACATCTTTTTCACATAACACTGCTTATTCTGTTCAACTGTTGATTTACTGGTAGCATTTTAGATTTAGTTGAGGTGGGGGGTTTTGGACAGTGTGATTAAAATCTAAATTCAAACTGTCAAATTAGGTAACAGTGAGTTTAGTATACATTACTGTGACTAACTACTTTAGGATTAGAGTCAGTCATTAGTTTAACTCTCTTGGGCAGGCACCATTCACCTGATCTGGTGGTAAAATCAGCTTGAAGTACACCCTGATCTCAGTTTGTCTGAGATCTGACATTATTTATGCAGTTATGATGTAAGTGATGTTATAGATCAGCACACGTCCATTTGGTTGCAGAAGGCGAATGCGTGACTGTAGGGAAGCATCAATATTGTGTACTATTTGGAAATTCACAAGATACTATGAAGTCAATTATTTGCCAAATAATTACTCCAGCTCCTGGCATGAAGCAAGTACTGGACAAGCCTGGATCCTGTGGCCAGTATGAAAACTATCAAAGGCCAGAGGGCTTTCCAGTAGGTAAGCAAAGCAAAATAGTGAAAAAGATGATGTCTTGCAAACTGTCAAAACTGTTGTCAGAAACTGTATGTATAGAAAATTGTGTATCACTAAATTGCACACAATATGAAACTGTTATTACAGAAAATGGGAAGCTAACTGACATGATTTTAACGTCATTTGTTTGTTTGATGATTAAAATGACAGACTTTAAAAGAATAACCGTTGCCATTACTCATAAAGAAATGATGACGCTTTCTCAAAGTACTCACATTCATGTTTAATTCACAGAGGCTGAGGTTCGTGCTCTTGCTAAAGAACGACAGAAGAAAGACAACCACAACTTAAGTAAGTGTATCACAATTAAATGCATTTTTCATGACTAATTTTCTAAAATACTAAAACCAGCCTTGATTCCCTGAACTAACTTTACTACTACTATTACTACTAATATAATAATAAGCTCCTAATATGTTCAATAATATCATGGCTGGCAATTAAATTTACAGACTGCTACACCGGGCTGTCTATTAATATATATTCTCTTTGTCACATTTTAGTTGAACGACGACGAAGATTCAACATTAACGATCGCATCAAGGAGCTGGGAACCTTGATACCAAAGTCGAATGATCCGTAAGTCTTTTTTTGTTTATATCTGTCTGTCTACATATTAGCTTTGCTTATGTTGCATACTCTTCGTATATCCAAGTACCCTTCAGCCCTGCTAGTCAGCTGGTCAGCTGGTCAGCTGACTCTGACTGTAGACTTTTGTTTTCTGTATACCCCAGAGACATGCGCTGGAATAAGGGAACCATTCTGAAAGCCTCAGTGGACTATATCAGGAGGCTACAGCGGGAGCAGCAGAGAGCCAAGGAGCTTGAATGTAGACAGAGGAAGCTGGAGCACGCAAACCGACATCTGATGCTTCGTATACAGGTTGGCCATTTGTTGTATTAATAGGACAAATTGTTTTTGTTGCAATATTACAAAAATGATCTTATAATAACTTTAAAAAATTGAACAGTTGAAGTAATAGTTATTTGTATGTGACAGAATAATAATGTTATATGTAACTACTTTTCTTTAAATATATTTCACATATGTGAGTTAATTGCCATCTCAAGTTTCAGACATTAATGGTTCCCAGATAATAAATTCTAGACTGCTGTTTTTAGACCTTGTTAACTACTTGTAAAATCTATATGTTTTGTTTTTTTTTAATATGTACTGTGACACACATCATCAATTAAGCATTCAGAGTCATGGTTGAGGATTTCTGTTTTCATTCTGCAATCCAGGCAGTCTCCAAAAAAAAAATAATTCTGACAGTCTTGTACATAGAAAACCAAAGGAACCAAACCCTAATGATTTACAGGGGTGGGGCTTATTGTTGTAGAAATTGAAATCACTCCATTACTCCAATGTTAGAACTTGGCACTGTGCAGTGTTTTGTAAACTAACGTCAGAAGATGTCAGAGCATGTAAGCTCCGGCCCACTCTGGCTGCAGGCCAGGGGCAGAGTGATGAGCAGAGACGGGGTGGGACTAACTCAGCACATTCACACTCAACAACATAGATGTGGCAAAGGTGTTGAATTACATCCAAGACATTCTAAGCCCGCAAAGGAATTTAAATGTATTTAAGCAATGGCTGGAGCAGGTCTTTACCTCTCTGACTTAACCTTGAAATGTGACCAAAGTGCCATTTATTCAGTATGTCGGTTTTCTAAACTACAAATCTGATGATATTCTCAGTCTCAAAATTATGTACAGTGCCAGTTAGGAAATGTAAACCTGCTAACAAACATTATAATATTATCACCTTTCTTTTTAATCTTGTAGGAGTTGGAGATCCAGGCTCGTGCTCATGGTCTTGCAATTGCATCTCCATCTGTCTGCACGTCGGATTTGATGGCACGCGCCATTAAACAGGAGCCTGTCCTCGGCGACTGCCCTTCAGAACTCTACCAGCACAGCTCAACTCCTGACATGTCCCCTCCAACCACGCTGGACCTAAACAATGGCACCATCACCTTCGACCAGATTCGTACAGACTCCGGGAATCCTGGCCCCTATGGAAACTCTAGAAACTGTAAACTGAAGGAATTGGTGAGGGACAACACCCTGTCACCAATTTCCCCAAGTGATCCCCTGCTGTCCTCGATGTCCCCAGAGGGCTCCAACAATGTTAGCAACCGCCACAGTTCCTGCTCTAGTATGGAGGAGAAGGACCAGGTCTGTTAGCATTTTTTCAATCCCCGAATACGACTGCGCAGAACGTGACTCCAAATGGAGGCTCCAGCGCAACATGACAGGCTCGTATGTGAGATAGTTTGGCTTCATTTTTGTACAGTGGGAGGAAGAGGAGACGAATCATCCGCCTTTATGTAAAAAAGCCACACAGTTAAACTGAGACACTTCAGTTTTATTTTATGTTGTCAGATCGACATTGAAGAATCACACAACATGTACCAGTTGATTGACGAATAGAACTCCATTGATGACATTACAGTTTTTAACCAGTTTCTTTTGTCTTCATAGGTAGTTTTTTTTTTTTGTATTTGTCCAGAACATCTGCTAAAGAACTCTGTATCAAACTGTACTGTATAACATACATCAACATACATGAAAATGTATTGGTTGCAAAGTGAAAAAATTGAGTCAACCACAGAAGCTTCATCTCATGAAGACTGGATATTACAATCATGACTTTATAGACATTCGAAAGGTTACATTACATGAAAATGTACAATTCGTATTTAAACATTAAATGATCAAGTTTTTATTTTATGCATATCATTACTATTGCATACTGTATGCAAATATACTTAAAATTACTGATTTTTGACCTTATATCATTAATATATTCTTTAGAAATAACAAATCAAAATTAGTTCATTTATTTACCCTTTTATTTATTAAGAACTCATTTGTTTAAGAGATTACCCTATAGACTGTATACTAAGATGGACAACATGCAGGCTCCCAGAGGTGAATAAAATACATATTAATTATCCCCTGGTGGTGGGCTGCAGTATAGATCATAAACTCCTCGTCATGGATATTAAAGAGGACATTGGCCAAGCACACCTAAAATAAATAAATAGATTTTCTCAAAGAAGATTTATGGTTGTTATGGTAGCTCTCATCATGCTCATGTGATCTAGTGTTGACATTTTATGCCATTTGTTTTAATTTAGTTCTTTGCTCTACAAAGGAGGTGATTGACAGCTGAGTCCTGCTTCCTATTGGGCAGGCCAGTTTATGGGCAGGAACTCGATACAGCGATGCCTTGTGGTATTATAAAATTATATGGATAATTCACCACAATATTTTATTATCTATGATTCAGCTATCTAAGAAATAAAAATAAAGAGAAAGGAAAAATAGATCATTGTTTTGGGTTACAGATGAGAAAGGCATTATATACCTGGTTCAGTGGTCTATTTGATCACCTGCCACGACAGCTCATTTGTACCATTTTTGTTTATAATAAAGGCAAATAATTAAATTAGTAAATGTGATTTATTTGCTAACAAGTGTTCACTGGACCTTTGCCCAACATGTTCCAGATGCTTTATGGAGACTGATTAACCAATGATTTCCTAAGTAGCAGTACACTGAGTGGAATTGTCTTTTTTGATGACATACAAAATTGACTTGATACCACTGGACACATTCTGTTTATTACCTGCTTATGACATTGTAAAGAAAGCACTTGATATGCTGATATACAACATAGTATGGTGGCCTTTAAAAAAAACAAAAACAAGAAAACTAAACAAATAAAAAATATGCATTTTGGGATGCATGGTTGTCATGTCAAAAATTGGTCCAGTTTAATCTATTTAGTTTACACTATATTGTACTTTTGTGGAGCCATTTACTGTATATTAGAGTGTCAAACACACTTCACGAATTAGCTGGTTTTTTTTTAATTTTTTGTCATATTTGAACTTCACCTTTAAACATTGTACTATATTATTTCACCATATTAATCCAAATGTGGAGCCTTCCTGTCTTGGCATTTGCAAACCATATGAGTTTGTTACTCACTCAGCATCGCATGGAAGTACAGCAGCACCTTCAGTTCAATGAGATGTCCACTGGTGATGAAGATTGCAAAAGATCAGTTCATTAAGTCATCTTCAGGAGGGGCTTTCCTACAGGTCCAACGTCCCAAAAGTATTTGTTTCACCAGCCCTGCCTGAAATCTGCCAATCTATTGAAACCTCAAAACAAAGTTCTTGACTTCTGTCAGAACCCAGATGGATGGATCTGATTTGGAGAGCACAAAGACTGCAGTGGGGCACTGCTGTGAAGGCAAAGCAAACGCGTTCCTTTCACAGAGACGTAGATACGTCAGCATGTCGTATAGTACAACACTACAGCAGCTGGATTTGAAATGTTCAAATTTTTGAACGTTTACTTTATTTTCTTATTATTAACGCAGCAAACATCTTTAATGATGTATTTTTACTGGTACATTTGAAAAACAGGATAGAATGATTGGCTTGTTGCTTTTGCTGCTCTTGTTGCTGTACAAAACAATTTAAGTGTTACAAGCCTTTGATATTTGTAAGACATGCAGGCAGGACCTGGCCATCTGTACTATATTTTTCCCCCCAAAATAACACTGTGCATTATCATGTACACGTAGCCTAACAGAGAGTATTTTTTTCACCCATGTCCGAGTGTCTGCCTGTGTGTGCGTGAACAAAATAACTCAAAATCTTCTGCAAAGACTATTACCAAATTTTACAGGGAACAACAAACCCTTGAGGGGTCAAGGGTCAAACTCTCAAGCTAATTGCCTTTTGGAACATCTTTACCTCTTTCTAAACTTGATGGAATAATGGACAGACATAAGAGTGTGTGCACACTTGGAGCCCACTAGATGCTTGTTTGGTAAATGCTGCTTTCTTCAGACCTCACAACGTTTCAGAATTACTGTGTTTGCACGCTGGTGGTATTGTTTGTGTGTTTGAATACAATAACTCAAAAACTACTTGTTGGACCATTACCACATTTTACAGAGGGATTAATGTGGTTAAGATCTCAACCTGATTGGACCTGAAGGAGCAAGTCAATGACATTAAACAACTGATATATGGGAGATGACTCACTGTGCAGGTGCTGATGCTGAGGGTGATGGGGGTTGCTGTTTTTGGTGTTGATGTAGGTGCTAATGAAACCCGCTAGATGCCACATTTGGTTTAAACAATGAACAGCTGTATACACTTACATAACAAAATATTATTTTATAGTCATGTTAGAGTGATTCACTTGTGGGGTTGGTAGGTTACAGGTCACTGCTGTTGTCAGAGGAGATGCTCAGCTCATCACACCATTTTTCATAAGCTCTGTGCAGGATCTCACAAGGGGTGCTATTAAAGATTTCTACAATGAAAGAAAGGGGAGTGCAAAGAACATGCTTTAACTACAAGTATATTGTACATACAGTTCTGCATGAATAACATGGATAATATAACAGATGTTTCAAGAAAATACTAAATTGGCAGACCTAATCTGGTGCTATCAATGTTCATGTTTAGTCATACAAAAGTTAACGTGAAGGCTTTTTGAGCAAAACTACTGCATGAGGAAGTCGATATTGAATATATTTTCAGTGATTTCACTAGGAGCTAACACCAACTAGACTGTGCAACAGTTGTTAAGAAAGATTCTTACCTGCTTGCCCAAGACCAACAGGCAGAGGCATTCTAACCAGACCTCCAGAATGCTTCAGCCTGTCCTGCAGAGACCTCTGTATGAGCTCCATGGTGCATGCCTCATGCCAGACAGGCAGCTCTAGACCCCTCATGCAACTGATGATCCTTTCCTTTTCCTCTTGTGTTAGAAGACCACTCTCTTTGGCTACGTAAACCATGTAAGACATATCAATGTTCACTGCCTCACCGTGCAATAGGGCTGGGAGAACTTTCTGAAAAGACAGAGACAAGACAGGTAGGGTTCGATGTGGGAATTGGGAACACTACTACTACATACTGTTTAAGTACTGACTCATATATGTAGTTATAGAATCAAATATGTGCTAAATACAAAATAAAATATGATGCATGTATGTAATAGAGAGTATCAACAGAGAATTTAAATACAATTACCATCTCTAATGCCGGGCTGATAAGATGACCAAAGTCAACAAGTCTGTTGAGGTCATCCTCCCAAAGGTTTGGGGAAAGCTCCTCCAGCATGGTGATAATGGCTATACGAGTTAATTGTGATGCAGTCTGTAACTTAGTCTCCAACAGCATATGGCTGTGTTTCTCTAGAAGTTCAAACAGGCCCCTGTGTTTCATCAAGGCCATCTGCAAATAGACACACATAGAAATTTGAAATGAGCATTCAAAGGATTATAGGTTTGATTTGCTTAGTGGGAAGACATAGTCTACACTTGGCCAAGTAGGTCTAACTGCAGGCACACAGCACAACACGACATGCCTACTGCATGAGATACGCCACTTTGCAGGGCACACTATGCCAGCCTTGTCAAACTACTGGTTTCAGCTGTTTCAGATGTTCCCCATAGTGTTGATGTATTTCTTTACTTTCAATTTATTCAATTCCTGGTCTGTATGCACCAGGACAGCTGAGTGCATCATTTATATCACCGAACAATAATGAAATTAGTACCAGGACTATTATCAGCCTTGAATCAGCTCTTCTCTGACTATGCCCATTCTCTATTTACATTTAGAGGTAGGCATTAAGACCTGCTCCAGCTACTTATTAATTTCTTTCCCTGATTTTCCAAATTTCTATTATTATTTTCAATTATCATTTTTTTTGTCATGAAAATATCCCTTTGTGTCCGTAAAATGACATTGATGTAATTGTAAATTTTGGGGATCTATGAATGTGCTACTTTAGTCCCGCCCATTCTCTGCCCCTTGCTTCAAACCAGTGGGAATCGGAGCCTACCTGCTCTGTCATCTTCTAACTTAAACTAGTCTACTTTACACTGCGGGAGGTGCGCTCTGACTGTTTTATCTTAAACTGTGTTTTTTCTTAATTTTTTGCTCGTTTTTGTGGTGTTTTCAACACCTCTGTTTCACTCTGCCCTTTGCACTTTTGTGTTGTGCAAATACATGAACTGAAAAAGCAGGTGCACTGTTATGCCCACGCACTCTGTGTGCCCCAAGACCTCCTGATCTTCACCTGTATCATTGGGGAACCATAAATTCAAATTTATGTTGGTATGAAGTACAACATGGCATGGAGATCATGATGATACTGGTATTATCACTCTCCAGTAACTCAGCTTTAAGATAAATATTCCACATTCGGGGACTTTAAAGTACCTTTAACATCTCTGCCAGCCCGTTGGAGATGTGTCGACGAGGAACAGTTTGTATGAAGGACAGGTCAAGGAAGGTGGCGGTGGGTGGAACGTAGGAACCCAATTTGTTCTTGCAGTTTGCAAAGTTAACCCCCGTCTTTGCCCCCACGCTGGCATCGATGTAGGAGAGCAGTGTGGTTGGGACCCTGATATAAGGAGTACGTCTTCTGTAGAGTGACGCAGCCAGGCCAACAATGTCCAGGCACACCCCTCCACCAATGGCAATGATGGGTTCTGTGCGTCGGTCAAGAGAAAAGTTATTGACTTCTTCTAGGATCCCCAAGACCATTTCCATGGACTTGTTCTCCTCTGTAGTAGGTAGAGGTAATATCTTGTACTGGACATTGTTGGCCTCCATGTATTCAATTAGCTTGGGCCCATAGATTTTGTACACCTCCTGGTCGATGACCACAAAGCGTTTGATTGGCTTATTAGATTTTTTAATGTCCTCCAATTGCTGAATGTCACTGATGTGGCCCAACAGGAGTGTGTCATTGATCGGGTCCAGCAATTCCTGGGTCTCAGTCACCTTGTAAGTAAAGACTATTGGGCTGATGACTGTCCAAGTGGTGCCTTTGTCTGTGATGCTCTCATAGCTGCCACATAAAACACATGAAGAAATATTTGTTAAAATGGCATGAGTACCCATTATTGTAAAACAGTTATTTTTTAGTATATTTTATGTTTTTCTGAAATACTGCATTTGTAAAAATAAGCATGACATGAACAAGGAGGAAGGCATTATTTCTAATTTCTTTGCTTCTGTCCTTGTCCGTTTTCATTTGTCATGACTGAACTGAAATACTGTGTAAGCGATTAGTGACATTTAAGACTGTAAAAGATATATCAAAAAGTTCTTGCTCATCAGATCGAGTTGCATCCATGTCACACTAAACCATTTGACAAGTATAGTTTGGTTGGTTTGCTTTACTTGTTTTATACCTTTTGATTATTTCTCAGGTCAAAACATCGAAGATCCACCAACGGTAGAGAAATTTTCAAGAAATTTTCAAGAAATTTGGGTCCAGATCATTTTGAGCTTAACTAAGATCCTCTGGAGACCTACCTTGTGTAAAATTTAATAGTTGGAAGGTGCTGTAGCTTTTGAGCTGCAGGGCCGGACAGACAGAAAGACAGACATGATTACAAGATGGGAACAGGGCGTAATAAATCCTGAAATAACTAATTAATTTACTACTCATGCTAAAACTGCATATGGAAAACTATAACCAAATCAAACGGTTCACATATAACTGCAATTTATCTTCTTTCATGTTCAAATAACACTAGCTAAAATCAGACATTAATATCAACTTGGCCCTTTTCTCTACAGCATCAGCTCCTAAAATGGCTTTTCTGTTAGATAGATGCCCTATCTGAGTCTCAAGGATTATGAATACACCCCATCCACTACAATAACAAGGTTAACATCAGTGACTCCTTGTCCCTGTTTTGTCTGAAAGCAAGTAAACAAATTATTGCTATCAGACCACTCTTCTGAAGGAGACAAAATGGCAAAATTATGATATCCTCTATGATATCGGCTCATTGTATTTCTCCACTCCACTCCAAATTTTCTCCACTTTTTTGTAACATCTTAATGTCAATGTTACTTTAACTTTTACTTGACTAAAACAGCATGAGGTCTCTCCTAATTATGAAGCATTGTCATGGGATGGAATATAGCGAATTTGGCAATATAACCACAACAATATCAACTTTATTGTAGCTTGCCTAAAAAAAAACTTATCATTATTAATTTATTATTAAATCAATAAATCAATTATTTTATTTGATCTTCTCTCCTTATGTAAACCTTTGCTAGCTCACAGAGACTAGCTAATTGACATGAGGTCATAAAACAACACACACTGATCTTGTTAAATATAAGTTGCACATTTTAATTCTCATATTTATTGTATTTGATACTGAAATGTGAACGACATCTGCTTTTCCTCAAGCCCGCTACATGTATTCTAATAGCTTGGTGTCAGGTAGATTGACAGAACTTGTTGCACTGTGCAGTTTTAGAAAACACATGCAAATAGATTTAAAAAAAAAAAAAAAAGTCTGCTCCCTGCAGCGTTTCTCCATTGGGTTTATGTGTTTTTCAATATGTTTCCTAAATTGCTACTGTTTTGTCAACTCGCAAGTGTTTTCTTATGTTGAAGAACATATAAAACCCCGGTTAACCACAGCTTAACCACTGTGAACACTTTCAAGCCAGCAACACTGTCAAATACTGTAATTTACATAATTAC
>KV751324.1:9982120-9994736 GCA_001698575.1 Mola mola | reverse complement strand
TGAAGTAACTTTAAAATTGAAACTGCTAGGCTGTGTGTGGACCCACCCATAACCATAAATACTGATAACTCTCACACTTAGATGGAAAATTTTAGCCAGCTACATTTTTTTCCCTTTTATGTAATGGGTGTGGTAAGCTCACAGACCAATTGCATGCACTGTGAATAATCTCATAATATGCATTTTAGCCAATCAAGTCTTTGAATTCTGAAGTACGTTATGAAAGAGAGGCTGACACGTTACACTCCCCATCTCTCTTTCTCTTCTCGTTAACTGTTAGAAATACTTTTGTCACATGCTCTGTTGTTTCCCAGGTGTGTCTTCTTGGTGGCTTCTACAGTCAATCTGTACACTTTCTGCAGCTCTTCTTTCAACACTTCAACAAATGAGGATTGCTTGTGGTCTCCATTTTTATTCTTTCATGTCCCAAAGCATACATCTACAGGTAGTCTGGCCCAAACATGACACAATATGAGGAGTAGCCTGTGGGCTCACGTTTGGTGAACAATGTGCTGACTCTACTGTTTCCTTTCTTGATTTAAAGTTCCCAACACTGACAGTAAAGCTTAATGAAACCATTCTGTCTGGGGATCCCCAGTCAATCCTGTGGATGATACCGGGTGGTATGTGACTATATATATGACTGCAGTTTACTTTTCTATAAAATCACATATTATGCTTTTCTGAATGTTGTGGTTCCACTGAATACTTCTGATATGATTTGGAGTTTCAATTCAGTTGTTTGCTGTTCTATATCGAAAGTTCACTCCCCTTGTGTGTTATGTTTATTTTTTTTTCCATCCTGGCTTTGTTTCATTTTGTGTTTGTGTTTGTGTTGCCTGTTAAGGCTCTTGTGTATTTTGTTCTTTTGTTTTCATTCTTTCATTTGTCAGGTTGTTTGCACGTGCTGCTTGTCTCATCAGTATTCTTGGCTGAGGTCTTCATTCCTCACAAGTGATTAATTTAGTGTTTTAGTGTTTCTCTTTCATTCTTGAATTGTTCATCTGCCAGCTTCTGGCCCTTCCTCCCATGATTCTGGACTCTGTGAACCTTGAAAAGGTTACACTCTGAAATCTTCTGGAAATTCAACATTGTTTGTAATAAAACCCCTTTAAACCCAAAATCTTGTCTTGGGTTTATACGTTTGGCTCCAAAACTAAGCACAACATTTATTATTAAATTGGTGCGTCTCTATTAATTAGCTGTGTGTCCAATGCTGCAGTGGCTCCCAAGGGCAACCCAAATTTACAAAGTTTAAAAGACTTTTACAAAGTCTTGGACAAATTTACATTTTGGAAAATATTTCTACATTTCATAAAACAAAATTACATAAGCATGTTTTATGTTTTACTAAGGAAGAAGCACATTTACTAATGACGGAACACAAAACATGACCAGTACTGAAACAAATTTACAAATGGCAGAATCTGATGAAAAGGATATGTAGTAATTGCCAGATTTGACTGGAGAGTGAGCGGTCAATTTCTTTGTTTTGGTGGAAAGACAAAACATAAAATGAGGGAGTTTGTGCTGACAGAATGATATTTTGCTAGCTTTATGGAACCTGCTTAAGCTAGTTAATGTAGTTTTACTGGAAATTTTTGGATGACACAGACCACACCAACAGGGACATCTAAACACACAGGAAATGCTAAACAAAGTACTGTAGTATCTCTATCTATAGCTATCTGCACATACCAAATTCTTACCTTCAATCATTGTCATCTACTTTTTATGTTTTGTACCATGACTTGTCTCATCATTTTTTATGTTATTTTTTGTATTTTACACTTTTTCCCAAAAAACAGGCTGTATTTCATTCATTTATTTAATTTTTATTTCATATTTTTCAGAGCTGTTGTTTTCACAAGTTTTCACTATCCCTAACACAATAAATTGACTTCATTATTTAAACATAATTAATTATGTAAACGGTAAACGTATAACTCAGTTTTATTTGGATTTCAGGTAGTGTTCAGAAAGCGAATTTTTACAATTCAGTGGTGCAGTGGTTAGCACTGTCACCTCACAGCAAGAAGGTCCTGGGTTCGATTCTGGGTCAGGACGTTTCTGTGTGGAGTTTGCATGTTCTCCCTGTGTCTGCGTGGGTTCTCTCCGGGTACTCCGGCTTCCTCCCACATTCCAAAAACATGCAAACTGGGGGTTAGTAGGTTAATTGGTCACTCTAAATTGCCCGTAGGTGTGACTGTGAGTGAGGATGGTTGTTTGTCTCTATATGTCAGCCCTGCGATGAACTGGCGACTCATCCAGGGTGTACCCCGCCTTCGCCCCAAGATGCTGAGATAGGCTCCAGCCCCCCCCGCGACCCCTAACGGGATAAGCGGTAGAAAATGAATGAATGAATGAATGAATATACCAGACTCACCAGTGGGACCAAGAGGTGGTAAAGCTGAATGGGCTGTGATACCATTCTTCTGGAAGCGAAGAAGAGAGATCCAGATTCAAAGCTCATGAATTGACTGCAACATTGTCACAGCAAAGAAAACAGATCAACAGTTAGTTAGTACAGTTAGGTCAATGGACAATGACACAGTTTTTTATTATTTTGCTTTTATCCAACATCACAATGGATGGAACAATTGGGATCGAAGTGAAGACTTTCAGCTTTAGTTTAAGAGGTTTTACAAAAATCTGGCCAGGCGTGGTCTGTCCCCTCATTAAGTAAAATTAAGAAAGTAAAAGGTCTCAAGTTGACTTCCGGGGTAGGATTGGCATTTGGCAGCAGCTTGACTGGTGCTGTCAATATGCAGGCCAAGGATATATCAATGCGAGTGAAAGAGGCCATCATTAGTTTGAAAAAAAACCAAAACAAAATAAATCTATCAGAGAGATAGCAAAAACTTTTGGAGTGGCCAAACAAAAAGTTTGGTACATTCACAAAAAGAAAGAATGCACTGGGGATCTCAACAACATCAAAAAGCCACAGAGGACAACTAAAGTGGATGATGGCAGAGTCCCTTCATTGGTGAAGAAAAACCCCTTCACAACATGGAAACGAGTGGAGACTGCTGTGGAGAAGGTAGGCCCATCATTGTCAAAGTCTACAATCAAAAATGTAAATACAGAGGGTTTACAACAAGGTACAACTCACTGGTAACATTAAAGAACAGAAGGGCCAGATTAAAATTTGCCAGAAACCTAAAAAGGCTTACCAAGTTCTGGAATCAGGTTCTTGGTACAGATGAAACCAAGAAAAACTTGTTTCAGAATGATATGAAGGGAAAAGTATGGAGAAAGAGAGGAGCAGCTCATTATTCAAAGCATCTTACATCATGTGTCAAACATGGTGGAGGCAGTGTTGGCATGGGCATGTATGGCTGCCAGTGGAACAGGCTCACTGGTGTTTATTGATGATGTGACTAGTGACAGAAATATTAGGAAGAATTCTGAGGTGTATAGGGCCATATTTTCCGCTCACATTCAGCCAAAAGCTACAATAGTGATAGGAGAGCGCTTCACAGTTCAGGTGGATAATGAACCCAACCATACTGCAAGACTTTGTGAAGGCAAAGAAATGGAATATTCTTCAGTGGACTGTGGTCATTCAACTGATATCAACCCAAAAGAGCAGCTTTTCCATCAAGAAAAACATGCAGAAAGACCCACTAACAAGCACAACTGAAGGTGGCTGCAGTGGCAGCCTAGTAAAGTATCTCCAGGGACGAAACTCAGAATTTGGTAATGACCATGGCCTCCACACTTCGGGCAGTCATTGACTGCAAAGGATTTCCATCCAAGTAAAAAAATGTTAGTTATATTTACAATTATGTTAGTTTGTCCAGATAATTTTGAGCCCCTGAAAATGGAGGTACTCTGTATAAAATTGTTTTTATTCCTAAACAGTAAATGCCATATTTTTGTTAAACCTCTTAAATTAAAGCTGAAGTTTGCACTTTGATCACATCTTGATTGTTAATTTATTTCAAATCCATTGTGGTGGTGTATGGAGGCAAATTATAAAAATTGTGCCATTGTCCAAATATTTACTAAACTACCTACCTACCTAAACTAGAAACCTAACTATATTTACATCTGCTGTAATTAAGTAAATTTGAGGTACCTTCCTTGAATGTTTTCATTTTTGTAAACATGCATGCTCTTGTTTTGTTCTCCTAATGTCATGTTTTTCTTCTTTCACCATTATTGCATTTACTATGCTTTAAAACATGTATTTTTTTTATGGTAAATGTGTTACCTGTAACATATTTGATTGTTGGGTCTCATTCCCTGGTTGTCAAATACTACGCTAGGGTTTCATAGGTGGTTTCTGTAGAGTAACCTCTAGGAAATAGCGTCAGGCTCAGGGCCAGAATGAACATTGCCACCCTTAAACCTGCTGACCCAGACACTATCCTGATTGGGGACTCTGTTACTAAACATGTGAGTGACAAAGACTGAAACTGAGACCATGGCTGACACATATGTCCATGAGCTAACAGTGTTCTTGCCAGTTATCTTATCTACGCATCCAAGTGACAGGAAGATCATCATTCATGCTGGGTCTTCTGAATTTTTGCAAAAGAAAACTGGCTCTTAGGTTCTGAAAACAAGACTTTACCCGGGTCCTGGACTGAGTGACGGTCCCAACATGTGCTTATTTCAGACCACATTCCAACTTTGGGGAAAGGAATTGAATCGTTCAGCAGACGCTTTGCCCCGAATACATGGTTAATATCTGCATGCCTCGCCCATGGGATAAAGTTTATTGACAAGTTCAGAATTTTTTGCAACTGTCAGGACCACTTTAAGCCTGATGGTGGTCATCCGAACATCACAGGCTGCAGACTGCTCGGCGCCAATCTACGTCATACCTATGATATGGCGTACCAAAACATGCATACACAGATAAATGCTAAGGCCAGCACCCACAGATAGAGCAACAAGCCTGTATCTCCCCTCCCTCTCCCCACCCTCTGCTCTACATCACCCAAGGCCTTCAGAGGATGTCTCTTTTCCAAACAGGGATTCAACACCATCCATCCAACTCTGCACTTCCCTCACAACTACAGTCACCAATCAATAGTTAAAGATGCCACCCTGAAGCTGAGTCAAGTGGATGAGCTGACAAACTGCAGTAACCACAGGTATCATTACACACATGTCAGTCAGAAATGAGATGAAGACCATACAGCTTCTTTCAGTATACTAAAAGAAGCTGTATGGTGTATTTTATTTGGCATGGTCGAATAAAATACAGCAATCACAGACCATCTGGTACCTGTCTTAATAATCTTAAAATTGTCGCTGTTCAGCCACAATCAGTCTCCTTCCCAGTAAAATAGTCTCTACAGCTGAAATTAGACAAAACTAGAAAGGGGGGATTGCAATCATAGACAACAGATTGTGGGTAATGACACTGTCCTGGGTGAGTTCTCATCTTTTGAATAAGAACGGATTCATCAGTGCGCATCATTACACTCTATTGACCGGCTCTCAGAGCTGATATCACTTGCTATTATTAAATGTGGCAGATTGATCCTAAATAAAGACCTAAATATTCACATCAACAACAATAATGACTTCAAAGCAATGGAGCTGATGACTCTGCAGGTGTTGAACTTACCCAACATGTAAATGAAGCCACTCATGAGCATGGTAACACTCCGGACTTGGTGATATCAGCAGGATTAAACACTGACAAATTTCTGGCCATTACCTTGTGCACTTTGATGCTGAACTAATCTTAACAAAGACTAAAGGGGGGTTGTTGGTCAAAAAGAGGTTCTTCAACGGTGAGGTTGAAGCAAGATTTTGTTATATAATTAGGTCATTCGAATTGTACTTTTCTGACAGCTCTTTAAAAGATATGGATAACAATTTCAACAAATACTTGTCATCTGCTTTATATGCTGTTGCTCTACTAAAGGTTAACAAGAAGTGTAATGACAGAATCTCTCCATTGTTACAAAATAGCAGTGTTAATGAGATTAAGAAAATCTGTCGAGCTGCTGAAAAAAATATGGAGGAAAACCAGACACATTTCACTATGATTTATACAAAGAAGCCATGACTGTCATTAACAAGGCATTACATCTGTCAAAAAAAAACCAAAACACTTTTCCAAAATCATTACAGAAAATGCTGGAAACACCATGGTTCTCTGCCTCTAATAGTGCTTTCACACCAACTCAGTTCTTGTTTTGACTCTGGTTCTGTACTCAGGTTTGAGAACCTTGGTGCTTTCTAGTGAACCAGCCTGCGTTCAGACTGGTCTAAGCAGAACCAAAATTTCCAGGGACGACATCAAACAAGCATTTGAGTCAAGTTATGTCCTAAAGATTATCAATACATCCCTTCATTCATCAGTAAGATACTTGAAAATATAGTTTCAGTGCAGATTAAATCCCTCCTTAAGGAAAATAAAATCTTGGAGGAATTTCAGTCAGGCTTTTGAACACACTACAGCAGTGAAACTGCTCTTACTAAAATAATCTGTGACCTCAGATTAAATTCTGATGAAGAAAAGATCTTGATTCTTGTCCTCTTGGACCTAAGTGCACCCTTTGATACAATTGACAATGACATATTAATCAATCATGTGGAAAAGTTGATTGGTCTTTCTGACTGTGTGCTAGACTGTTTCAAAACAAACATCAAAGGGAGAAAGTTTTTCATCAGTCTTGGTGATCATGTATCTAAGACATGACATCTGTTATGGAGTTGCACAAGGCAGCTGCCTTGGTCCTTTAATGTTCTCACTTTACTTTGCTCCCACTCAGTGATTAGAGACTCAGTCATTAGACAGAATAATTTTTGCTTCCTTTGTTATGCAGATGACACACTACATATTTGCTGAACCACATGACAGAGTTGAACAATGGATGAGTAGTAAATTAATAAATGAGCACATAACTGAAACTTTACTGGTCAGTCCAAAAAGTAAAAGAAGTAATGATGGCTAATAATTTGTGAGCTTCCTGGAGTAAATCTAAAGTTACACTTTTAGGCATTGTTCTTGACCCAGATCTAAGCTTCACGTCCTAGGTTTTTAAAACTTCATTTTTTCACCTCAGAAACAAAGCTTAAATGCATCAATTTATAAGATCAACAGGACACTGAGAAACTAATTCATGCTTTTATCTCTGGCCGGCTGGATAACTGCAGTGCACTTTTTACTGGTCTCCCCAAAAATAGTACTGAGAGACTTCAGCTCATTCAGAACGTGGCAGCTCGGCTGTTAACCAGAAGTAAGAGGAGAGAGCACATCACTCCAGATTTGGCCGCACTACACTGGCTTCCTGTAACATTTTAAATTGACTTCTAAGTCCTCCTCCTTACATATAGTATAACGCTCTAAATGGTCAAGGACTGAGTTATATTGCCAACTCCCCAAATTACTACTTACCTTCAAGGACACTGTAATCGTCGTCTTCTAGTTTATTGGATGTTCCGAGCAAAAGCTGCAAGAAAGTTGGGGAGGCAGCTTTTGTCAAATATATGGCCCAAAGCTTTGAAACACATTACCTAACAATATCAGAGACGCCAACACACTAAATATATTTAAAAGAAAGCTTAAGAAATATCTTTTAAACTTACCATTTACCTAGCTGCACTGCATTGCACTGCTCTTACTGATTGTCTTTAAATATGATTTTCTGTTTTTAAATCAATTTTAGCTTTATTTCAGTTTATTTCATCTGTTTTTCTTTTTTTCTGTTCTTAAATGAATGCTGACGGTTTTGTTCGATGTTGTTTTCCGTTGGTACTAGGAATTTTTTGGAAACAAATGGTTTATCACAAAAACTTGAGTGAGAGTAAATTTTTATTGATCTATGTGAAAAACAATTGAATGTCCCAAGGTTCCTTAAAGAGGGACCGGGTCCTGAGGGTACCTGATTTACCAGAGCAATGCCAGAGTACGAAAACCTGGCTTTTCACTGAGGAGTGGAAAGTATATTAAAGTAAAGCCCTACCAGGGAGGTTAAATTATTTGAACTAGGATCAATAATTTGCTTGCTTTTAAGACTCTAACTTTTACCATTTTTTTTGTTTTTCAGTCAGTAGCGAGAAAAATATGGAAGTAAATTTTGATCAATCTTTGTGGAAAAACAGTTCCAAAGGCTTCTTAAAGAGGAACTGAGTCCTGAGGATACCAGGGGCTCCAGGGTGATGCCAGAGTTGGACTCTAATCAAACAAGAGGTTTGATTAGGTTTTGACTGGTCTTTAGGAAAACCTAGTTTTGCCAATGACAAGTGAAAAGTAAAGTCAAGTACAGCTCTAGGGAGCAGGAGGTTGAAATGTTCGAACTAAAATCGGTAATTGGTTCACTATCTGAACAAAGACATTTAAAAAAATTTAAAGTTAATACAAAAACCTAACAATTTATGTCTATGTTATGTGAAGCAGTTGCCATATGCAAACTCCTCATTGTAAAGCAATTTGAGCTGTATTTCTGTATGTAAGGTGCTATATAAATAAATTGTTGTCTTGAACGTGCCTCCTCTTTACTACCCTGCGCACTCTCTTTGGCTGCTTTCACCCTGACTTCTGTTTCTGTCTTTCTTTATTCCCATGTTTGGGTTTTATGTGTGTCCATATTGCTCCTTTTTCTTTGTCTACAGCCTCATCTTCTATTTGCAATCTCCAAACCAACACCACACTCATGATCAAATAGAATGATAAGGTCGCTCTCTCTTTCAGAAAATTGTTTGCCAACAAATTCGCTGTTACAGCTTTAAAAGATGATGCTTTGGGTCGTGATGGCCACATAGCCTACTCCTTGGCCCTGTTTACTCTTTGCCTGTGTTTTGTCTTGCAGGTCCTATGAAGGTATTTCTCTGGTTGGAGTCAGGGAAACTGGGTCAATTGGGAGCACTTAGCCAGCAGTCCCATTTACTGAAGCCTCTGCTTAAACGGCAGCGTTCTCTCTCAAAGCAGACTCTTTAGCAGCACCATCCCTCACAGTTCTGTTCAGTTCTCTTTAGTTCCTTTTGTTTTGTGCACTTTCAAGATGCACCACATATTGATCACTGCACCTATACATCTGCAAACATCACTGATTAAAATATTCACACCTCATCCTCGTTCTTATTATGTTACTTACTGTTTGCTTTGATAAATTTTGGTTTAAACCTCGGTAATTCATATACATCTCTCTTCTTTGGTAGGGTTGCAAGCTGGTCATACCAAAGTTCTTTAAACTGTAACAGCAAACATGAGACCGTTTTGATATGGGCTATGGCTAGTAGATAACACTACAATGCTTTAAGGACTTGTAGATTGTGTTGGGTCAGTTACTATTTGATGATTTTGATGTACAAATGAATCAAAAGTGAAAGATTTTTGAAAGGAATTCACTGGAATTCACTTTTCTCTTTAAGAAAACAAGCAAACTTGAACAAGTGGATTCAAAGGATGTTTTAAAACTATTTGTAATGAAATAGAAACAGCGGCACAGTGTTGCAGTGGTTAGCACTGTCGCCTCACAGCAAGAAGGTCCTGGGTTCGATTCCCTGGTCAGGGCGTTTCTGTGTGGAGTTTGGATGTTCTCCCTGTGCCTGCGTGGGTTCTCTCCGGGTACTCCGGCTTCCTCCCACAGTCCAAAAACATGCAAACTGGGGGTTAGGTTAATTGGTCACTCTAAATTGCCCGTAAGTGTGAATGTGAGCGTGGATGGTTGTTTGTCTCTATATGTCAGCCCTGCGATTAACTGGTGACTTGTCCAGGGTGTACCAGGGTGTTTTATAAACTTTAATTTCTGACATAAACAAAAGCAATTTACATTTCAAAGAAATGGGTGAACTTCCGTTTTCAAGTTAAACAAAATGTCTTACAGTGAAGGAATGTGTTAAATTAAACAGTAAAAATGATCACAGTTATTAAATTGCACAGTTTCTTGCTGGACACAGCTTGTGCACCAGTTCTTAGCACACTATGACCTTCAATCAAATATCAACATAAAAATACACATAAAAGCAAAAGCCAGATAAAACAGCAGTTCTCTTTGGGCAAGCATGATGAGATTAGTAGAACAAGGCCGCCAAAATGCCACTGTCTGTTCCCTTTCACCCAGTCTCTGCCAACCTCCCCCTTCAGAGATGTTGATATAAATACACCTGCTACCGCTGTCTCAAAATGTCAGTGTTGCATTTACAGCTTGTCCTGCAGCCCCCAAGTGACTAATAAATGAATGAATAACTAAAGTAATTTATACTGTGGCTGGCAGATTTCAAGATGCTACAACTTAAGAAAGCAACATACAAGAAGACAAAACCCTAGCAAATTACAAAATCATCTTGATAAATCTGACAACACATGCACTCTCAGGTGTTTGGGATCCAGAGCATCATGATGAGAAGTGGGAACCTGAAACAAGGAATGGACCTAGCTTATATTCAGGATGCTAGCTGATGATACCCAGGTGACCCACAGGCAAGTGTAAACCATGAACAGAGTAAGGCAGGTCCTGAAAAGTCAGCCGAGGATCCAGGAACTGAGCCAAGATCTAATATATCATCACTTATGGCCTGCCTGTAATCAAACACCTCTCTTGTATTATAACCTGGTCAGAGGAGGAGATAAAGGCCACAGATGTCAATACCAAGAGGCTCTTCACCATGTATGGGGGTTTTACTCCAAGTCCATCATCCTACACTAAGTGGAAAGAGGGAGGCCTAGGATTAGTGAGCATCAGAGCCACTATTCCGGATGAAACAACAAAGATCCAGGCAAGTGAACCTGGCAAGTGAATACCTCAGGCAGCAGAAACCCAGTGAGGAGGAGGAAGAGGAAAAGGGACTATCATGGAGGGACAAGGCCCTGTATGGCATGTACCACCAATAGACAGAAGAAGTAAGAAGAAAAAATACCAATGGTCAGAGAAGGCTGGCCTGAAGGATGACGCAGAGGCACCAATCATGCAAGCATAAGAACAGGAACTGAATATAAGATGGACAAAGGCCACCCACCAGACAATACAGCGCATTACAGTGGGGTGCAAGATGCAGACAGGAACAGCATAATTGGAACACCTTAACCAAGTGGCCAGCATAGTATACAGGAACTATCTGCGCCGAGTATGGGTGTGAGGTTCCAGGATCAAAGTGGACAACACATCCTATGTGATTGAATACGACTGAGCTAATATCCTGTGGGACTTCCACATCTAGACACATAAGAAGGTGGTGGCTAATCAACCGGATATCGTGTTGGTCGACAAACAGAAAAAGGCAGTAGTGGTAGAAGTAGCAATCCCACGCACATCAGGAAGAAAGAACATAAGAAGCTCGAGAAATACCAAGGGCTGAAAGAGGAGGTGGAAATGGGAGTAAAGGCATCAGTGGTGCCCGTGGTGTTAGGAACACTCGGAGCTGTGACCCCCAGGCTGGGCAAGTGGCTCCAGCAAATTCCAGGAACAACACCTGTCAAGAAGAGCGCAATCCTAGGAACAGCTAGGATCCTGTGCAGAACCCTCAGGCTCCCAAGACCATAGCTTGTAGGAGACACAAGACCATCCATGTTAAATTAAAATATAATTTTTATGACCAAATGAATAACATGCAATTTAATGTAATAATATGACAAATTTTGAATCAAATGTTATGTTTTGGCTGGATTTCATTCATGATAAAACTGAATGAGCAGCGCATGCATCCTTATATACAAATATAACAAAACATTTCATAGTCATGTCTCTGTTAACAGAGGAATTTGAATATTTTATGTAGTCGACACCAAAAGGTGTCCTCCTGTAAAACCGTTAGCGATGTTTTCTTAATTTGCTAGTGTTCTGTCTCTGTGTGTTGTGTTCTTGTACAGTACACTGTTCTGAGTTCTGGGCATCAGAGACGCCGCATTCCAAGCTCTGCTCATGAGAGGAAATGGGGCGTGGCAGTAACGTAACACACGTGGCACATACAGGAACCCATTCGTCAGTGGGGTGTCTTCGTCCCGAAACTGTCTTTGTCCACATACCTGCTCGAGCACGCACCCCTCCTACTAAAATATTTACGTAGAGTTGCGATATATCAGAAACTTTTCCCGTCTCGTGGGCACGTACGGCACTCCCGCCGTTCGTCGACAGCGTAAAGGAACACCATGTCGTCCGAAACAGGTAAGGACGTTAGTTAATTTTCACGTTGTGACGGAGTCAGAGCACACATGGAGCCGTTTGGCTTTAGTCCTCAAAGCTTGACATGATGCAACTGTTTGTGACAATGCAGGATTTATAAAACGACATGACCATATCATTAAAGTGAATTATACCATTTGTGTGCGTTGCTTGTTCCTGGCATTAAGTATTTTTCGAGTATTTATCAGGAGTAAATCAGTTAAAGTAAGTTGCAACATTTTATCAATTTGTGTTGTAGCCTATGGTAGTGAATCTCAAAAAAAGTAAGATGTAGAGGGAGAGTCTATGCTATAGGTTGAAATCAAAAGCTTACATTTTCTTATATTTTTATACATTACATGTCAAGTTAAATATTTCAAGCCATTTTTGTTTTAATTTTGATGACTTATGGCTTATAGAGTGACAATGAAATATTCTTGGATTTTGAAATGTAACCGGTTTTAGCTATAGGCCATAATTAGAAAAAATAAAATAGTAAAATGCTTTAAATATTTGACTTTATATATATATATATATATATATGT
>KV751324.1:9919765-9981990 GCA_001698575.1 Mola mola | reverse complement strand
TGAGTCTAGAATATATTAAATGACAAATTTCTTAAATAACTGATGAAAAATCACACTATTGTAATTTTTTGATACGTACTGGTGTACTTGTCTGTCCAAAAATACAAAATAATTGATGTTTTTTGTCTTGTGCAGTAAAGAAATTATTAAAATTTTCAGAGAGAGACAAATCCGGCAACTTGAAGATGCCACATTAGGGCATGATGGGCATTTTTCTTTTTCATCCTTTTAACTTTTGTTTAAAAAAATCATGTATAGAGCCAACAATTCATCCTAATTCATAGGCAGATTTCTGGTTAACAAACATTGTTTTTTGTAGCACTGCATCATATTGCCAGAGCAGGAATTACTAGTTTGGGGCAGCTGTGGCTCAGATGGTAGAGTGGTCATCCAGTGATCGGAAGTTCCTGGTTCGATCCCAGACCCTGCAGTCAACATGTCGAAGTGTCCTTGAGCAAGACGCTGAACCCCAAATTGCTCCTATATAGATACAGGACATTTATATCAGTAGAGACAAGTGTAAATTGTTTAAGTTTCTATGTTATTCTCAAAGTTCCTGACACTCCAGTGGCAATCCTTGTGGATATCCTAACGAAAGCCAAAGAGATTGCTGCAGCAAGTGGAAATGTGCCAGAAGAGTTAAGAAGTCACCTGCAGAAGGCCATGGACATAGCTAGTGGCCTGGATGATTACCTTGAGAAAATGACCACACAGGAAAGCGAACCTCTGGCAGAACTTTATACGTAAGCCTTGGCTTATACACTTAATCATGTTTAGCTCAAAGTACTGTGCTATGAATTTGACAATACTTTCATTCATACTCATTGTAGAAAAACGATTTCCCATGACTGGGATCAAGTGCACAAGGAGGGAAAAACCATGTTCCGGCTTCCCAAGGAGTGCATCACTGGGCATATTGAAGGTTGGACATGTTCATGTGTGCTGCTCATTGCTATCACTTTCACTAGTTAACCATGTTATAATAACTTTCTGTTTGACATATTTTGGGGCAGGCCAGACCCTGAAGATGCTCACCCACATGAGTCAAGCTAAAAGGGTCTTAGAGATTGGGATGTTTACGGGCTATGGTGCACTGTCCGTGGCTGAAGGGCTCCCAGAAGATGGCTGCGTAATTGCCTGTGAGTTAGAGCCATACCTCAAAGACTTTGCCAAGCCAATTTTTGACAAGTCGCCACATGGTAAGAAGATAACTGTCAAGATTGGATCTGCTATGGAAACACTGAAGGTGAGAGAAAGAAAACTAATCACCAATGAAGGACTGTAAAGGTAGATTTAATGATCTGTTAAAGATTCTTTAAAATGCTAAACTGTACATAGTGTAATAATACATTTTCTTTTCTTTTAACTGCTTCCCCCAGAAATTAAAGATATGTAGATTTTCTCTTACCTGTAAGCTGTGTTGGCTGGTGATGAAAATGGGTGGGTGGGCTAACAAGTGCAGTATAGCCAACGATAAATAGTAGCACTGCAGCAAGAGCAGCAACAAATTTGAGATACAAATTTACAGAAAAAGCTCTTATACTGATCTCTGTTAGTGCCACAATAGCGCTAAATATACATATGCCAAAAAACAATTTCTCCGAATGACACACACACCTACACACATTCAGCCATTCTCTGTCACACACACACACACACAAACACGCCATTTTAAAACTTCACGCTTTACACATCAGCACATGCAGTTTTAACAAAAATGAAATATGCAAGAATAGCCAAATAATGGGCTGCATGACAGGACAGAACATTTTATCACATAGCTTCTAGCATCACAACAGGTTCCTAATGGGAATTCACTACAAAATGTTTTCCAAATGCAACAACATATAGCCTGCTATAACTTATGTCAGCTGTTGTGCAACATACCATGTCAAACAACCCTGATTGAAAATATTAACCACAGCACAAGTACTGTCACTGTCACTAAAGAGATACATTTCATTAGCCTATTTAGAGATGTTTTTTCTTATAAATATTTGGTGCTCTTACTTTTATAGGTTCCACCAAAACTTGAAACAATCTGGCTTAAGTTATTTGATATTTTTTCTAATTTTTAACGATTTATTGCTATTTTTTACAGATAGAATTACATTTTAATTTAAAATACATGCAAATATTACAAAAAGAAGCAAAGCGCAGCAATGCTGCCTTTTTGCTAAAAATGTCTTTTAACAGTTTATTAGAAATAAGTTACCAGTGTTAACTAGCCAGGTTAAAAGACAGACACCTTTTGTGATACTGACAACCCTGAATGTTTGCTCAGTGTACCTTCTGTAGGTACGCTTCGTAGTGCACCCCTCAGGTAAGAAGAAAAATGTATGTGTCAACTTTGGGCAACCTTACTAATATTGACTCATGTTCTTGATATGTTAACAAGTAAATAAACTGTTAAGCAGAGGACCGGCTTCTGTGAACACTTTTTCCTTTTCAGGAGCTGGCTGCTGCAGGTGAACAGTTTGACATGGTCTTCATTGACGCTGACAAGAAAAATTACATCAATTACTACAACTTCATTCTGGACAACAATCTGCTGCAAATGCGAGGGGTTATATGTGTAGATAACACGTTGTTCAAAGCCAAGGTTTATCTTGAAGATACTGTAGACAGCAACGGATTGGCAGTTAGAGAATTCAACCAGTTTGTATCTGATGATCCTCGCGTTGAGCAGGTACGTTTTTAATCTTCACATGGTGCTACTGTATGTGTTTGACGGGTCCTTTTTTATTTTAACAATGTCCTTGTTGTTGCAAAGGTCATTATCCCTGTTAGGGATGGCATTACTGTTATCCGCCGGGTATTTGTGGACTCTGAGAGCTTGGTGACACAGGTACTTTTTAGATAACACAGCTTGTCATTAAACCTTCGCTGAGGATTTTCTGTTACAATACTCAGGTCTAATAATGTGTGGGTTTTTTTTTTTTTTTGTTAGAGTAAAATAACAGATGATAAAGTTTTCCGTGGGGTCAAAGGGTGCCCCATCCTGGATCGCATGCGCCTTGATGGAAGGGTGGCCTATGTGACAGGTGCCGGGCAGGGCATCGGCCGGGCGTTTGCTCACGCCCTGGGCGAGGCTGGAGCAAAGGTTGCCGTTGTAGACCTGGACCAAGACAAAGCTGAAGTAGTGGCCAAAGAGCTTTTTCTTAAAGGTAAGGGGTGTTAGGCCTTGTCAACACTATATACATTTATATATTTTTCACTATCATGTCCACATATACTTCTTTGTCCAAGATATCGCTGTACACACAGGCAACAGGCAATGTTAGGGTGATTGCAACACGTCATTCTTGCGCATGGTCATTGCAGAAGTCAGTAACAAAAGTTTGCTTTCTTTTTTAATTTAAATGCTCTTAAAAAATATTTTGAATAAATTCAGTTTTTGCATGGACAAGAGGCCCAAATATACAGTAAAATGTTTTAGCAAAATTTCTCTGTCATTGTAGACATGGCTTTAAAGGTGCTGTAGAAATTTTCAACCTTAATATAGCATCAAACAACTATTCGCTATACAAAGATACAGATGAGTAATGGTTTCCTGAGCACAGGCTGCAGCGACACTCCCCTTGTTTTTGTTGATATCCGAGCTTTACAGTTCTCCATTTTGGTAGCCTTGCCGCTTGTGCACGTGAACTCCTTCCTGTGAAACTGTTGATCTCTCCTCCTGGAAAAATATAAGAGCTTGGGGCGTGACCACAAATACTGTGAATGGTAAACATGATGTGTGGTGTGCAGCATTCAGCGGACATTTCAAGGTTTCTTTGACAAAGGAAACACATTCTTTGGCTTAAAATGCTTAAGACAAAGAGAGGCAGAAGACCAGAGTCAACATCGGTAAGCATTTCCAAGATGGAGGGCCCTACGAGATGCTAAGGGTCTCCAATCTGAGTCAGAGCTGACTCGTCTTCAACTTGATGTAAGTAACATGTCTGTTTTCAGTGTTGACTGGTCTACAGAAATATGCCTGCCTGCCAAGAATTGCGTCCCTCCCAAAGAGTTAGGTTATTTCAGGGTGAGGGGCGAAGCCCTGAGCTGTCTTTAGCTGAGTGCCTGAATGCTAATACCCCCAGGCAGAAAGCACAGATGACCGAATAATCGTGAGGCATGGTGGAGCTGATGCTGTGGGGAAGAAGGCCTCGGTCATGGCACCAGAGCTTCGTCCCTCACGCTGAAATAAATCAAATCTAAGGTTGGATGCAATTTTAACAGGGATTCATACTGGATTAAATTTAGACATGTTACCACGGCCGTTCTTACCAGTATGATTGTTCTGCAAATGTTGTTATTGCTACTGGTTTTAGTGTAGCTTATCATGGACCTTTGTTAAATTCAGCTATGCTAGTGTGAGCTAATTGTTGTAGCTGCATTACTTTATTGTTGGCTCTAGTATAACATACTCAAGGTTCGTGATTGAAATCTGGCATGCATTACTATAAATTACTAATTTTGCAAGCCTTGTCATTCTTTGCTCTTATTGTATTCAATATCTAAACTAATGTCAAGAGAGCAGCTGCGTAAACTGTGTGTTTGCGAATTACAATGCCCCCTGCAGTCTAACGCCTCAGTGGGGGCTGAGCAGATCCCCAGTCTCAAAACAAGCTAAGCGTCAACTGGACTGCTAATTATTGTCCGCTGTATGTTTGATTATAATTATGGCCCCGTTTACATGACAACGTTCTGTTTCATTTTCAGTCGCTGTTTTCAAATAGTTCACCGTGCAGACGGCAACGATTTGAAAACGATATCCGTGCACACAGTAGTACTACACTGTAGTACACATGCCAGGCCAGTAGTTGGCAGTTTGATTTTGTGATGAACTAAAATGCGGATGCGTACAGACACTTTTGTAATAAAAAAGCGTGGGTTCTATAGTGAGGGAAAACGACTGCAACCTTATTGCGCATACCTGGTTTCAAAATGTTGCGTTTTTCCTGTCTACATGGAGACAGAGATGGGGGTGTTTTCAAATCTTTACACTCTGGAGCCCGTGTCACTATTGTTCTGTTGTCAAGCAACGCAAACACCGTTCTTATGTGCACAGACAGGCAAAACACAACTGAAGTTTTGCGTTTTCACCCGAAAGACAGTAAACGGGGCTTATATCTGATCGCTGTCAAGGCATTATTAGTGAGTACTTTTGAAGCAGTATCTTTACAGCTAATGAGCCTTGGCAAATGTAAGTTTAGCGAGGAATAGCTAGCGACAGACATAGTAGAGTTACATGCCAAGAATGGGGAATTGTTACTGGAGGCTATGATAAAGGCTGTATGTTTTTGAATTTATGTGAAGTTTATGTCCAAAGCCAGACCAGATTTGGCATGGCCCCGGTTAAGAAGGACCCCCACCAGTGCTGTTGATAAATAGGGTGCTGGCAGAAATTCTGCTACTGTGAAAAAGGAGGGCAGTGTGTTAGGAGATGGAGAGAAAAGAGGAAAGTAAGGAGTTTGGGGTTGAGATTAGGCATGACAAAGTTAGAGAGCTGGTTTGTATGTTGCAGAAAAGGAAGGTAGATGTTTTATGTGTGCAAGAGACCAGAAGGGCAGCAAGGCTAAACACATTGGAGCAGTGTTCAAACTTTACTATCATAGTGTGGATAGGAAGGGAAATGGGGTGATCCTGAAAGAGGAGTATGCAAAGAAAGTTGTCGAGGTGAAGAGAGTATCGGACAGGGTCATGAGTGTGAAGCTGGGAATTGAAGGTGTAATGATGAATGTTGTCAGTGGTTATGCCCCACAGGTTGGGTGTGAGATTGCAGAAAAAAAAGAATATCTGGAGTGAGTTGGATGAAGTGATAGAGTAGTCCCAGGGGGGAGAGAGTGGTGATTGGAGCAAATTTCAGCTGGCAAGGGAACAGAGGTGATGAGTAGGTGATGGGCATGTTTGGTGTTAAGGAAAGTATTTGGAAGGAAAGATGGAGCTTTATTTTGTGAAAACAATGGAAATGGCTTTGGTGAGCTCCTTCTTCCAAAAGAGAGAAGCACACAGGGTGACATATAAGAGTGGAGGCAGGAGCACACAGGTGGACTACATGCTGTTTAGAGACGCAATCTGAAAGAGAGTGGAGACTACAAAGTGGTGACAGGGGAGAATTTAGCCAGACACCATTGGACAGTCGTGTGTAGGATGCCTCTGTGAGGATTTCAGGGAGAGGTTGAGGCAGGCTCTGGGTGGGCGTCAAGAACGGCCAGATGACTGGGTAACCACATCAACATTGATTTCGGAGACAGGAAGGGAGATGTTACGTGTGTCATCTGGACAGAGGAGGGCTGATAAAGGAGACTTGGTGATGGAATGAGGAAGTACAGGCGAGTATTCAGAGGAAGAGTTTGGCAAAGAAGAAATGGTGTAGTGAGAGAACACACGAGATTAGACAGGAATACTAGGACTAGGACTAGATGAATGGAACAGAAAAATGGAAAGATTAGTAAATATGAAGTGAAGAAAGCTTTAAGAGATGGAAGAATGGAAAGGCAGTTGGTCCTGATGACATACTGGTAGAGGAATGGAAGTGTCTGGAAGAGAGGGCAGTGGAGTTTTTGACAAAATTGTTCGCAATTGTTAAGAGTGAAAAATGCCTTTGGAATGGAGAAAAAGTGTACTGGTGCCGATTTTTTAAAACAAGGGTGATATGCAGAGTCTTTGCAACTACAGAGGGATAAAGCTGATGAAAATATAGAGGAAAGGTAGCGACTGTGGTGACTCCTACAAAAAAATTTGGTAAAGAGAAAGAAGATGTCCACATGCTCTCAATAAGTAAGCAGGCTGTGGTATGTATACTTTTCTTTGAAATAAAGACTCATCTCCCAAGTGACCCCTAAAGGCTTGGTCCTCTCATCCCCGCCCCACCACCCACTGAGGAACTTGCTGAAAAACAACTCAGAAGAGGTTTTGGTAAGGTTCAAATAAAAAATCGTGTGTGTAGTAGTAGTAACTATAAATCGTCAATAAAAGTGCTGATTTTAACACACAAAACATTCTCGTCACCAAAAAAACATCAACATCTTGTAGTCATTGCATTAACTAAATCAACTAAACTCAGTCAATTACTGTAAGACTTTTAGCAAAAAAATTAAACTTTAACACGGTAGTAAGTTTTAAGAAAAATAAAACGATGCAGTTATTCTTGTGGTGTATAGTAGTCAAGTCAATAGCATATATAATGGTCACTTGTACTTCATATTGTACAATTTTCTCTGCTTGACATATTTCCATTTGGCCAGTGCCTCTTCAAAAGGGAACTCTGACCTTTTGGAACCCAGGTTAACCTAGAGAGAGGCTGCTCTTAGTTCTGATGACAGCCTGTTCCTGTGAAGGCTGAGAATGAGGTTCTGAGCAGAGAACCCTCGTTCACAGCCATCTGTATGCACAGCCAGGGTGATGGCCAGCTAAGCAATGGTGGTGAGGTTGGGGAAATCTTTTAGGTTATATTTTGTCACTAATGCCTGAATACTGCCTAACTACTCTGCTGACCCGCCATGTGTTTAATTTTTTTCTTTGGTGGCATTTTCCTGGTTTTCTTTGGTCTCTTTGCCGAATGAATGCGCAGACAGCGTCTGAGCATAACAATATGGCGGCCGCCATTCAAAGTATTTTTATCAAAGCCACCGGAGTTATGTTTTATTTATTTCATTACAGCACACCCCCAGATGTTAAAACATCATCGACATGCGTGAAGACAGCATCGAGCAGTAGAAACGTTAATTTATTTAGCTATATGAAGTTTGTATACTTAAATCCTGAAATGAAAAACATCGTTACTGGCTAGTTGTTATGCTGGTGGCTAAACTAGCATGTTGCGAGACTGTGCACACTGGGTTTCGCCTGTGATGGTACAGCGCTTGCGTGGCCTCCCGAAAGCGACGTTCTTGTTACTTTTAACACAAGTTGTTGATTGTGGTATCGTTTTACACGGGAAAATTATAATGCATTCCCGGGATGCATGGACATTGACTTTAATGTGTCTTTTCAGATTTTAGTGCGTCAGACGCAGGACGCGTGCCTAGCAAAATCTGTGGGATACTCACAGTGTTCAGTGTTGCAAATTATAACACCTTTACTCACCATCTCCTGGACACATTCATGAATTAAACTCTATGCATTTCAATAATCTCATGTTCATGCACTTTGTATGTCAGCTGTATGCAATACTCTACAGTGTGGCAATTGAGGTATTTCCTTGAAGGACACACCTCCATAGTCACTCAGACATGTGCTAGGCTGTCGCTGCTAGGCTTGGACGAAGGTGGTTTCCACGTTTTCCTGTGCCAGCTCCCGTCTCCGGTGCGTGCGGCTTTGGCTAACTCCCCGTGTCTGGCCGCCGGTTACTGCCGAGGTTTGGCTGAGGAGGCCGATTGGGTCCTGCTGGCTACCAGACATTTCCCTGTCCAGAGTGTGGCATCGGAGCCTCTGCAGATGGTGTCGGGAGACGCGGATCCGGCCGTGGTGACCGGAGTGACTGCCCGGAGACGGCGCAGGAACGGCTTCTGTTTTTTCCACCAGCGGTTTCGGCGGCAAGGCTAGGCGCTGCGTCCCTCCGTGCTCGTTTGAGGCGCCGGGAAACTCCAGGGCCAACGCTCAGTAGCAGCTGTGGGCGCTGGTGGACGTAGCGAGCTGCTCTTCATGAAGGAATCATTGTCAGGAAGACGGTTTCTGGTGGACTCCGGCTCGCAAAAGAGCCTACTCCCTCCAGCTAGCACGGACATGTCAGCCGAAGGCGGCGGCCCGCATCTGAGTGCAGCTAACGATTTGTCCATTGCGACATTTGGCACAAGGTTGGCGACTGGTTGTTTCCACGGGTGCCATTTCGAGTGGGACATTTTAATCGCCTCCATTACTGTTCCTATTATCGGTGCGGATTTTCTGTGTGCAAAAGGTCTGCTTGTTGATGTTGCAAACTGCCATTTAATTGATGCAGTGTCTTTCACCTATTTTCCGTGCGAGACAGGGGGAGCCGGGCCGTTAACATACGCTAACTTTTTAGCATCAGGTGATGTTTTTCAACGTTTGCTGGCGGATTTTCCATCGCTGACTACACCTGACTACACCTACACCTTACTAAATACAGTGTAGAACATTTCACTCCCACTGTGGGACTGCCAGTTTTCGTGCGTGCGCGCTGCCTCGACGCAGTAAAATTGGCTACGGCTAAGGAGGAGTTCGCTACCATGGAGCGTCTGGATATAGTGAGGCGTTCCAACAGCCCGTGGGCCTCGCCGCTTCACATCGTGCCCAAGGCGGATGGGTCATGGCGGCCTTGCGGCAACTTTCGCCGTTCGAACAGCGTCACTGCGAATGACCGCTATCCCATCCCCCACATACAGGACTTCTCCATAGGCCTGGCGGGTACCACTATTTTCGCTAAGGTGGACCTGGTGCGCGGCTATCATCAGGTTCCCGTGCGCGCAGAGGACCTGCCCAAGACCGCAGTGATCACTCCATTTGGGCTTTTTGAGTTCATGTGACTCGGTGTTGCGTGACCTTGCTTTCGTGTTCGTTTATCTCGACCACATATTGGTGGCCAGTCCCTCAGCTGAAGAGCATCTGGCACATCTGAAACAGGTTTTCCGTCATCTGGACGAACACGGCCTGATAGTCAACCTGGCCAATGTCAGTTTGGACTGCCCGTGATTGACTTCTTGCGTTGCGCATTTTGCTGCTCCCGTTGTCTTCTAAGGTGGAAGCGGTGGCGGAATTTCCCCGCCCAGTCTCAAAAGGAATTGCAGGAATTCTTGGGCATGATGAATTTTTGGAACCGCTTCCTCCCTTGCTCTGCCCACCTCCTTCAGCCACTTTACGGAGCTCTGCGGCTTAAGAAGGCAAACGACCCTGTCGACATGACTCCCGAACGTGTCCAGGCCTTTGATGGAGCTAAGTGCGCCCTGGCTAACGCTGCCCTCCTCGCCCATCCCACACCCACGGCATTCATAGCTTTACCAACCGACGCGTCTGACATAGCCGTGGGGGCAGTGGTTGAACAGCATGTGGCGAATGCGTGGCAGCCACTCGCATTTTTAAGCCGCAAACTGCGAGATAGCAAGTGCAAGTACAGCGTTTTTGACCGGGAGTTGCTGGCCCTGGACCTTGCAACCCGTCATTTCCGTTTCCTGCTGGAAGGTCGCTCATTCACGGCTTATGTGGATCATCAACCGCTGACTTTCGCCATGTCCAAGGTGACTGAGCCGTGGTCTGCTCGTCAGCAGCGCCATCTGGCGGCCATCTCTGAGTTCACAACGAACATTCAGCATGTGGCCGGGATGTCCAACCCTGTTGCGGAATGTCTGTCGCGTGTGCTTGTGTGTCCTGTGCACCTCGGGGTGGATTTCTCCGCTATGGCTGCTGACCAGCCCAGCGACCTGGATGTCCTCGCCCTTAGATCAACGTGTACCGGCCTCAAGCTAGAGGATGCTGTCATACAGGAAGGCAGTCCTGCCCTCCTCTGCAATGTCTCCACTGGTTGTCCCCGCCCCATTGTTCCAGTGGCCTGGTGCCGTCGAGTTTTTGAATCGATTCACTCCCTCTCGCACCCTGGAGTTCGGGCATCGGTGAAAGTTCGCCTGGCCTGGCCTCCGCAAGAACGTCAAGGGGTGGGCGGCTGCATGTGTGGCGTGCCACTGTGTTAAGGTCCCCCAGCACACTAAGTCGCCCCTTGAACCGTTTCTGATCCCTGTCAGACATTTCGACCACGTGCATGTAGACCTAGTGGGCCCTCTACCTTCTTCACAGGGTTTTATGCACTTGCTCACAATGGTAGATCGGACCACCAGGTGGCCAGAGGCTGTCCCTCTGTCCTCCACAACATCCTCGGATGTTGCACGCGTGTTTCTTTTCTCCCGGGTCACCCGTTTCGGCACTCCGTCAGATATCACCTCAGACGGGGGTCCCCAGTTCGTGTCAGAGCTCTGGTCAGCTCTTGCACGATCATTGGGTGTGCAGGTGCACCGCACTACCACATACCACCCTCAGGCTAACGACTTGTGTGAACGATTTCACCGGTCGCTCAAGGCAGCACTGCGCGCTGCGCTCTCGGATGGTAACTGGCTGGACCGTTTACTTTGGGTTATGCTCGGGTTGCATTCGGCTCCTAAGGAGGACCTAGACACTTCATCCGCTGAACTGCTTCTCGAACAGCCGCTCCGCGTCCCTGGGGAATTTTTGCCTGGGAGCTCCGCTCCTCGACCCCACCCGGCCGTTTGTCCTTTTTTGTCCGATAGCACTCGGGTTCCAGGCCCCGTTCACCACTGTTTTCCGCGGTTGTTCGTGCCTGTGGAGCTCATGTCGGCTCGTTTTGTTTTTGTACGACATGATGCTCATCGCTCGCCCCTTCAACCCCCATACGATTGCCCATTTCGGGTTTTTGAGATGGGTCCTAAGGATTTTGTGCTGGATATGGGTGGGCATAGGGAGCATGTCACGCTTGATAGGCTTAAACCGGCGCACAGGGTGGCGGACGAAGTGGTGTTTCTGGCCCAGGTTCCCCGTCGGGGTTGCTCACCTTCCAGGACCCCGGCAGTGTCTTCACAGGTTCAGTGCTCTGCTTCTCAGCCGGCATTGGACTGTGTTTCTCCTGCTGTTTCGGCTGAAGCACGGCCCAGCCGTTATGATAGGCAGCTCACGCCTCCAGTGAGAGACTGATTTTCTTTCCAGGAGTCCCTTCTGGGTGTTCGGGGCGGGGCTGTGTGGCGGACACTAGGGGCTATGTCTCTCACCCAGCGGGTTGTGAGCTGGGGGCGTGGTTGACGTTCCCGGGTTTTCTGGTGCAAGGTTGTTCCTGTTCAGTTTGGTTTTGGAGCTGAGGAATAAAGTTTGAACTCGCCTTCATCTCCTGTGCTTTTCCTCGTCCTGCCACAGTACAAGATAAAATGACACAGCGTTAAGATTCTTCGGATCTCTCCTGGGTGGCACCATCTTCTGTTGGCCAGGAGAGCCAATCACAGCCCTGACCGCTTTCCACCACTCTGCAATGCTCACAAGGGAGCCTGCTATCTGCTGGCTAGGAGGGTCAGCTGCAACAACATCAAAATTCAGGAGGAGTCCTCCAGGTACATCACACCCTCTTCTGGACTACAGGAGAATGCTGAACATGGAGGAGGAAAAAACAAATCTAGTCTGTCTTTTCTGAAACTGACGGGGAATGAAACTAGCAGTGGAGATGAAACTGCATCTCCACTGCTAAAACTTCCCACCACAAATATACAGCACACCCTGGTAGAGCTGAGAAAAGGCAACAAAGAAATAAATAGCGTCATTCACCAGTTAAAAGTGGAACAGCAATACAATCACGAGAAAGCTCTGGACATCTACCCTCAAGAGTGCATTTACTGAGATGCAGAAACAAGGACAACTGATGGCCATTAGGTGGCAGTTCTTAGTCGTCAACCTGCAAGACCATACCTGTACTCTGCCTGTGATGAGAGACTTGAATTTTCTGCAGTCTTGGAGCAGAATTTCTTAGCCTCAGTGAGCTACAATTGGATGTTGGAAAAAAATTGTATTGGTTCAGGAATAACAGCAAGAAGAAATATTGTTCTGAGAAAGACATTACCCATTTTACTGGGTAGACTGGGTAGAGCATACTTTTTTTCTACCAATGAACCATGCATTACTCCTTATTCTACTCTCTCCAGTCTAGACACAGAGCTGTTGCACAAGACAGTCGAGAAAGCACAATTAGATGGAAGATCAAAGATCAAGCTCTATGACCTGCTACAAAATTTTTTTTTATGTGTGTACTTTCAAATTGGGCAAAATGTTTTGAGACATACCATCTTTGTTGTGCAAGATGTGCTGATCAAACAAAAATCCTGCAGTGTCTGACATCATTACTCTCTGTCATAGGTCCAGCATTTAGATGACCTTCAGAATGTGTTCCATAAACTCAGAGAAGCAAAGCTTACTATCAAAATGAATAAATGCAATGAATAAAGGCCTTCCTCAAATTCCTGGGTCACATTGTGTTGTGCTCGTATCTTGGTGGACCCAGAGAAAACAAAAGCAGTGGAGGAGTTCCCTGTGCCAGCCAACCTCATAGGATGTTCAGTGGTTTCTCGGCATGTCTGGCTGCCCATGCTCACCAAGACTGCTGGGGTTGGCACAGAGGAGATCCTGACCTATGGTAGCAGGAGTATAAACCTATTCACCAACAGAAATGGAATGCTTCGCTGTGGTGCAGGCTTTGGAAAGTTGGAGATACTACCTGGATGGAAGATACTTCACTGTAGTCACAGACCACTCAACACTGCTATGGATTTTTAAAAGCTAGAGACCTTGTCCACACCTCACCCGGTTGGCCCTCCGGCTACAGGAATTGTTTTTCACTGTGGAATACAGGAAAGGGAAATATAACACCATCCTAGATGCCTTATCCAGAGCCCCCCATGTTTCAATCTCTGCCAGCTGTCCCTTACTTCCAGCCTCTTCCAGCTCTCACCCTGCTGTTCATCAAGGGAGAGGAGGGAAAGGACCTGCCCAACTTGGACGACCAGATATGGAGAGCTAAGCGGGAAGACACAGTCTGCCTGGACTTGTATAAGGCTACGATGGACAAAGGCAAGGTCGCTTTAACAGACTCCACAAAGTATCATTTTGGGCAACAAAATCTAGTGCTAGTGAGTGCTGCAGCTACCTCACAAAGCCATCTTTCATATTTTCATACCTTCACGAGTCTGGATGTCAAGATGTTTGTTCAGAACTGTCAAGTATGTCCACTCTTCAAATCTGAGTGAAACAAAGTGCCTGGAAAACTGCAGCAGACTGTGGTAAACCAACCCAGCTAGTTGCTTGGGGTTGAGTTGATGGGTACCTTTACTCTGAGCCCTAGAAGAAATGTTTACTTACAGATCAAAAGTACACGTGAAAAATGGAGTCTCAAACAAAAACATGACCTCACTCTACGATCCCCAAACCAACATGACAGAAAGAATAAAGTGCAATTTAGAACATACAATTTCCTCCTATTTACAGGACAACCACAAACACTGGGATGAACAGAATACTGTTTTGCCCCTAATTCAGCTGTGCATGAGTCCACTACTGTCACCCCTGCAGAACTGAGCCTTGGTCAGAATCTCTGAGGACCAGCAGAAGCCCTGCTCCAGCCAAGGGATGCCTCATGTTACTCATACAGCTACCAAACAATTGCAAAACTTCAAGATCTCACCACATATGTTAACAACAACCTGAAAAGCAGCAATGACAGAAACCCAACTAAAACAAAATTCATTGAGAACAGTATTTTCAAGAAAAAGACAGCTCAGTTTCCATCCACTATCAAAACTCGGAATATTAAGTGGCTTGGGCAATACAGTCATAACACAGGTAGATCCAACAACTATTACATAATGCTGGAAGACAATGGTGAGGGAAGGAAAGAGGTGCATGTATCATGGTTAAAGCCCTGATACCCGCCTGCAAAAGAAATTGTAGAGCTGGAGAAAAAGTGTCTCCTGAACATCTTCAATGAAGAAAGTGATGATGAGAACTTTTTGGGTTTCCCCACCAGGTCACCTTCTCACCACCAACTCGCCCCTCCGTAAAGAAAATCCTTCCTTGACTTAGATAATAATAATAATAATTAAAAAAAAATACCACTCTACATCAAGAAATCATGGAGCGTTTAAGCTTAATGGCTCTACTCACCACCTTGCATCCTAGCACTTGCTAGCATGCAGCAAGAGATGCTCAGTGTATCTGTGTCCCCGATTGTGAGGCTTATCTCTGGAGTTGACCAGTCCACCCTTTGTTACTCTGTTTACATCCACCACAATCACCCCAACACCTCATCCACTCTTACAGAACCGTCGTAGCCTTGGACCTCCATCTACAGAATGCAACATAGCATACAGCTCCTAATTTACACAAGGTCTCACTCTACCCGAATTTAGGGACACAATTCGCAAAGCCATTATAACAGACTCATCAGTGAACTGATAACAAACACTGAGTGGAAAGACTGACATATAGACTCAGTAGGGTTTGAAGGATAGCACTGTCGTTTGAGAACAGCTTGAGTTGTAAATACATTGTGTTTGGCCCCTTAATTATTGCTGTGCTGTTTTGGTTTTTGCTGCTTTTAACACATAAGTTTAGGGGTTGATACAGCTGCAGTGTCAAGTCATATGTAGAGGTTTGTTGGGTTAATTTAAAAGATATTTTGTCAGACTTAAGATGCTAATTGGCACCCCAATTCAAATAAATATGATATGCCTTAAAATCATTAATATTCGAATATTTGCCAAATTCGGCAAGCACTTTCTTTTTTGAAAGTGTTGATTAAAAACCTGAAGCAAACATTGCAGATGATTAAATTTTTTCACAACTACACAGGATTCCTGTTAACTCTAAAGAGGGATAATGCTAATAATTGTATAAAAGTGGGGATGCCTTTACCAGATGGCAGTACTGTTAGGTTTGTGATGCCCTGCTGATTCCTTGAATTTTGTGTGTGTATAGGACATTGGATCTCAGAGAGATCGCAAAACCAGCTGTATATGATGTGACCTCTGTGAAACACAAAAAAGAAAGAAGGCTATGTAGATCAGAGTTTTATTTTTGGATAGGCTATACTTTGCATAGAATCAAGTAATTCACTGCAAAAACTTATACGGAACATTTTTGTTATCTCTGGTCAAAATATCACATACATAAATTACGATCATATATTGTTGGAGAAACACTTTGTACACTTTATAAAAAATCTATCAAGGAAGCAGGTGTTTGGTTGTAAGGAAAAGACAAGGTCCATGGGCAGATTTGTATTCATTTTTCTACATACAAGGTAGTGTGAAACAAAATGAATTTATGTTAACACAAGTTTCTAGTCAAGTGATGTTCATGTTTCATGTACTGATATTTTGGATAAAAATAGACACATACTTGGTAAGATTTGGGGGTTTTGCAGTGTTTGTCCAGCCACATAAATATAACTTTTGAATTTTTATGGTTTGTGTAGATGATTTGGCATACGTAACTACATGTTATGTACGGCGCAGATACAAACTTGTCACCACGTGCCCGCCCTCTTCTTCCCAAAGATAGCTGGCTCTGACAGCATGAGGTGCAGGCTGGCCATAGGCTCCACTGCAATAAAATTTGACTGTAAATAGCATTGCTTTAAGGGTGTTTCAAATTTGCAATGGTGTGACTACATCTTTGTCAGCCATTTGTTTTAGATTACAATTTAAAAAGACACCCAAAAGAAATATACTGTTGTCATATCTTAGCTGTTAGCTGTGTTAACCACTGTTAGCTAGGTTCCTAGCAAGCTAAAACTTGTATTTCCATACATTTAGGTCATTCGGCAGATATAAGAAATACTAATAATATTAGAAACTATAATGTGAAGTATGTCATCACTTGACATTAACCACCAATGTTAAGCTCTTGTCCATAGGGAACACTTCAGGGTGTTACACCTGGTCACACATGGGGGCTAGGGTGTGCTTTGCCAACCCACCTGCTCGTTTTGTACTGACAAGCTGGTGCTCTAATACAAAGCAAGTAGATGAAATGGCACATCACCAACAAACGGAAACTGTATTTGATTACGGGTGCCAAATTATTTGCAGGCCTGTCAGTTTAGCAACGTGAAAATATTCAGTCTGCAACTTATATACTTAGTACTTTTCATATGATTGTATATTTACTTCTTCACTAGAAATTAGTAGAGTGACAATATAGATAATCTGCTGATTTTATTATTGGCTAACTGTGATCTGTGAAAGCAAATCTGTTATTTGAAACGATGGCACCAAAATATAGTTTTTAGTTTTAGTTATTAGTTATAGCTTATAATAATAATCTCTTATCAACATAGTGTAGTTGCACAGTGGTCTGACTGATCTGCTGTCTTCATGCAAGTAAGTTGTCAGTTTCCACTGGCACTCACTTATCTAGTTCCGCTGGTTTTATTCCACCTTGTCGGAATATAATGTGAAATTGATTCACAACTTCAGATTATGGCAGTATACATTTTTTTGACACTGGTCCTAACAGTGCATAAACATCTTTAACCAGTAACTAAATACTGGGTCTCTGCATGCACAGGTTTTGTGTCATGTCATAAATTGTCTTTATGCTCTGTGCCTTATTTTTGGCCAGCAGATGGCAGCATACTAAAGCATAATTGTCAGCGTCTCTTCCCCATAATTTTAAAGACTAAGTTGTCCTAGTTATTAGCAAAAAAAGTTACATTCATTTTTGCTTATTTATTTTTATTTTCAAACTTGTTTACCGTATATGCCATATTTTACAACTCAAACTTATAAAACCTCCAAGGAAAGATGTTACTTACTTCATGTTTATTGCCACAATAAATAAGAATTATTCCAACAGGCATCCATGTATGTTACAGGCATCAATTCCATTGCGATCAGAGCTGATATAAGCAAACCAGAAGACGTCCAGATGATGGTTGACAAAATTGTCTCCAAATGGAGAACAATCCACATCGCCTGCAACAACGCCGGTATAAATATGAACTCAGCCAGTGAAGACACAAGTTTAGAGGAGTGGGACCAAACCTTCAGCGTCAACCTGAGGGGGACTTTCATGTGTTGTCAGGTGTGTGTGTTTAAGGAAAAGAACTGAAAACACGTACAAAACAAAAGTAATTTGTCTGTAATGCTAGCTGAACTTAACTGAATTTTGAAGAATTTTATTCATGATATGACAGAAAATTAATAATAAGAGGTAGGGATGCACGGTGTGTGTGTGTTGACTCCAACAAACTTTTTTGTGTGTGTAATGTGTTTTATGTATTGATGTGATGTGCAATTTTCACATACATTTTAGTAGAAAAAAAACTATTACAAATGTATGTATTGTATTGAATTTTAGGGTTAGTGATATTCATATTGTGTAATGCATTTAAATATATTAGAAAAGATTAAATCTTGCTGAAAATCTAAATTTATCACATCACAGACTGCCATGAAAGTATATCTACTCCAAAAAAACAATTAACTGTTGTTTTAACAAAAAATGTGTGAACTTTCTTCTGGACCTGTAGGTCTGAATATTATACTGGAGGAAATAACACCGTTTAGGCTTTTATTAAAGCAAAAAGCTTCTGAAAATTCTAAAACACTTGCAAAGTTCCCGAACAACAAAATACTAGTTTGTTTCACAATTGTGTATGAGTCACTTGAATATTAAGGTATGTTTTGTTCTTTGCACATTTGCTCATTTTTGAAAAGCGCCGGCATATACTAATATCAGAATTTAAATGAATGTGTGGTGAGTGCATTTTTTTGTTATAGATATTGCCTTTCTAAAGAGAAAGTATTAGAATTTAGTCACTGTGCAATTGTATAACGTTAGGTTTTAAAATACTTCTGTGCCTTTAGAAGCAGGAGAATTTTCTGAATCTATGAAGGATCATTTAATCCTCAATTTTGTCCACAAAATTCCTAATCATCAAATTTGAATTTCCCATGCAAGTGTGCATTTTCCGACAGTGACACATTAAGAGAGGCTCTGAACAACAGGTGCAAAGGATGCAAAAATCACAGAGCTACATTTGTCGATCCTGAGTTTCCTTAATATATAAGTATATATATATTGTATGCTATATTAAAATTTGTGAATTTGTAAACTAATACTATTAGTACTACAACTACTATTACTACTACTACTACTAATAATAATAGTAGTGGGTATTGCTTATGTTACAATATATAGTTACTATAATTATTTGGAAATTAGCCTCTTTCACAAATGTCTATCAATCTTAAGATCCACTCAAGTTCCTCAAATGTGGTTCAAGCAGTAAGGATAAACTACATGTTTTTGTGTTGACATGTGCTCAAGCTTTTGGTAGCATAACATTGCCATAACAAGGTGTTTAATGTGTCTCCTTCCCCTGAATCCTCGCCTTAGGCGGCAGGTCGAGTGATGTTGAATCAGGGGTACGGCAAAATTATCAACACAGCTTCCATGGCCAGTCTAATAGGTGAGTGATGATTCTTTTCTTCCACCTCCTCTCTGGAGCCCTTCCATGTCTGATTTTAATCTCTCCATTTGGCATTAAGAGTGGGGATCACTGGGAGGAGGGAGAGGAAGGGAGAGCTATGTGCAGGAGTACATATAACCTTTAGAATTTTTCATTGGACAGAATGTTGTCATCACTGTGGCAAAGCTGAAATAAGGAAAAAGTCTGCTGCAATTGTCCTGTTAGTTAGACATTTAAGGTGCACAATTCAAGGAGGATTAGCCAGCTTTGCCCCTTTGAAACTTTTACCCCTGGTGAAGTGCATTCACCACCGCATAAAGAAAGCAGAACAGAGTGTTGTGATTGCGTATCGCTGAGGCAGTTTTACATCATCATAAACATTCTCTCTCTGTGGAGCTGTTTGGAGGATGTGGAAAGCAACCTGAGGTCCAACATTGGAGGGGAGGGTTCCTGTGCAACAGCAGAACCCAGCCTGTGCCAGCCGCCTTGTTTGAACAGCGGAAGAGGCTATTAGAGTTCAGTGAGACCCTAGTTAAAGGCTTTGATTTCTCAGCACCGGTATAATGTTCCTCCTCCAACAGGCAGTGGTGCCTCCAGAAACTCTCAGAAGTGGCCAAATGCCAAAATACGTGCATTACCTTAGTTCGGACAGGACAGGGAAGTTCAGCTCAGCCTCAGCTAAATCAACTGTTTGTATGTATTCAATCGGCAAAGCCCACATACGTAGCACTATTTCAGTTATTTTTTAGCCCTTAAAGTCTTGTCCCAGGTCCTCCTTTTAATGCCTAGTCTGATGCAACCAATGTCATTACCATTATTTTTGATACCTGCCTTGTTATATGGGGGGATATCGTACTTCACTCATTAGCCCTCCATGCAGGCATAAGGAAAGCCATACGGCTCCCACAGAGACATACTGTCAAATTTAATAATAAAAATATTATTCTAAATTTCTTATCTCATTATGGCAGTTCAAATTGTGTGGCGATATTTATTGTCTTACTAACGTTTTCTGATCCTGTAACACCCAGAACTTATATTTTTATTTTTCTCTCCTATAACTCAACAAAATGAGTTCTCAAGGAAAAGAGAAATGGTTATTGTATTCAGAGATTTCCTCCTTTACTTTCTATAAAATCAAAACAATCCTTAAGTCCAACTTGCAAAAAAATGTCCTGATCTGTTAATAAGATAGTTTACATAATTTTAAAAGGGCTCACTTTGTGTAGTCAAAGAAGCAACATATGTCTGTATTAATTTTGACTAGGTGTAGTATGAAAATTACACAGTGCTGACTGAAAAATGTACATGCATATAGCATTGTTTACCACTAACTATCAGAGCAAAATATTCATGTTAACCAGCAAACTTTAGGTCATTCACTCTCCACATTAATCCATTCAATGACAAAGAAAACTTTTCTACAGAGTCAAACAATAATTTCTCTGTCGGCAACCACCACAGCCAACTCTGCTTATTTCACGCTTATTTCCGAATTCTTCGGTTAGAAATCTCAGGTGCAGGCAAATTTCTCAACTTACTGAGCTTCTGTCTAATACACCTGCCTGGCCTGAATGCTCTCTGGTAGCCAGGTGTTGGGACAAGGTTTTCTTGAGTAGCCCAGAATGTGCCTCTTGTGAGGTGTTTATGAAATGTTTAAATTGGGTCTCCAGGTAATAATTAGGGATACTAATTATCTAATGTGTATAGACAAATAGCAGTACTGTCAACATTTTTAAGAGATGTAGCATATGAAAGTTGTGAAGGGGTGGGTGGTATTGGGAGGATGCAGCAATTGTGTCATGGGTACAGTTGCCAACAGGTTCCTCCAGAGGAACAGTAACACTTCATCAGCAGTATAGTCAAATCACCAGTAAACTGCTGTGCCATATGGGCTCCAGTCCAGACTGCAGGGGCAATCTGTAAAACAGGAGCATGCTGGTAAATAGATGCCTGTGTAAAGAAAATGATCAATTAGACACATTACATACAGTCCTTCAGGAATTTACTTTATTGGTTTGGACATCTGTTATAATATTGTCATAATGTGTAATCAGATGGGACCTGTTCTAGTGGAAGCCGAAAAAAGCAGCCCTAAATGCCCAATTAAAATTCACAATGACAGATTTTTGTCCATCTGCTGAATAGAATGTGTGTGTCTGCGCACCCAATAACACCACACACCCCCCCCCACACACCCCCCACACACACACAAACACACCAGCTCACACACATGCAAACACCGTCCAGACCATCACTTACCATTTTTTCTGAATAAATGCCAGCAGCTCAAAGACCTTTGGACAGGAAATATAAGTTGGTCACATGGCTGCATGATGACCTTACCTGTAGATTTGTGTCTCTCACACTGATACCTGCAGATCTCAGCTGCATAATAATGTATCAGCTCTGCCATTCTGTGAACAGAGTACATCATTTGAACAAAGAATATTTCTAAATGTTAAGGCGTGCCTGATAAAGAGCATGTTTTCATCCTCTTGAAGTAAGCAATAAGCAGCAGTGTGAATGTTAAAGATGGCTTTGGAGAATGCTCTCCTTTTACCTCCTTTTCCCTTCTCTGGGGATTACTGCTCTTTAAGACGGCAAAAACATCAATGCAGGTTTATTTAAAGGATGAAGGCATTTTCTGAATGGTATTTTGGGCCGTATCATCAGGTCTTGAGTGAGGATTAGTGCTGTTAGGCATTTTGAGCTCTGTATCCTGTCCCGATAAGTCGGATTTCACTTTCAATCAGCGTGTAAGCCCTGGGCTCTGCTCCTCCGAGGTCCTAGCCTAGCCTTATCCAGCCCAGCCCAACACAATCTCACCTTCCTCTGCTATCTCACCACAATCACAATCCCAACTACGATGCAGCTATCCCACCCTTTACCCTTTAGTTTTTTAGCAGTTTCAAACTTTTACCTCTATCATGCACACGTTTCTCCATTTTATACTGGAGGATGCTCTGGCCCTCTCTCCCCAGGACCAGTCCCTGCGTCTCTCTGCAGATGGCCAGTATTTATCATCCCAGGCTCACACTGAAGCCATTTGGCAGTAAGATCTGTGGATGATGAGGTTAACTACTAAAGTTGTATGTAACTTAGAGGCTTCCTTGTGATGATTAATCAACCAGCAGAAAATGAGCCCCTGTCCCGGCATCTCATGCAGTGTGCAGCATCTGTGATGGTCACGGCAAACAACTGGCTCCCTGGCTTTGTTGTTGATGACAGAGCATAACTGGACATTGTGAGCAATCAATTTTACATGGCCTCATCCGGAAAGTCCCCAGCTGCTAATCGAAGAGCCTTTATATTATATCAACAAAAAAATGTGTGAGCTGCGATATAAATTTCCTGTGTTTTTTTTTTTTTGTTTGTTTTTTTTTTTGTGAGATAGGACCTAATGCTTATCTCTCCTTCTCTGTTAAAGAAAATACCTAATAAAAATTAGAATTTTACCGGTACCTACCGTCAATAATAATACTGTTAATGTAATCTTGAGTAAAACGCTATGTTGTTTTCATGTAGGGCAGCTGTTATTCTTTCTACTCTCTACCCTGTAGTGCCCCATCCTCAGAAGCAGCTTTCGTACAACACGTCTAAGGCTGGAGTGGTGAAACTGACTCAGACTCTGGGCACTGAATGGATTGACAGAGGAGTGCAGGTCAACTGCATTTCACCGTAAGTGCTGCTCTATTCTCTTGCGGTTTTGTGTTGAAACTGTCAAGCCTGCCTTTTGAGTGTTGTAAGGGAATGAGCCACAAAAGGGAAGTACAGATTAGTGTATTTGCTTTCATTTGAGGAGCCCTGTTGGAAAGTGATGCACTGATTTAATTCGTCAAACAATGCATCAGTTCCTAATTAGATGATGTCTTGAGGGATGAATCAACCAAACACTTGCCCTAGTTTTTCTACTGAATTAGGGAATCAAATTTGCAGCCTCACTCTAAATGTCAGCCCAACAATAGCACCTTGTTTATATCTATTTGTCTGTGAAGCTGAGTGTTGGGGGGGACACAGGAGGGGTGTGTGTATGTGTTAGGTGAAGCATCCCTTAGCCGTAGTCATCCCTGTGCAAATCCGTTCGGTGGCGCCATGCAGAACAGGCCTAGTCACAGCTCCAGAACAAAGCCCTCACACACGCACAACGCTCAGCTTTATTTATCGGCAGCTTGTTTGCTAATTTTAATTTGCATGGAAGCAATTCCCTCCCCCCTCGCTAACTGGGTATCTCAATGGGCCGCTGATTTCTTTGAAGTGACAGTCGGTAAATATGCATTAAAAAAAGGACACAATTAGCGCTCACGAGGTTGACTGGCGCCTGATTCCATTGGCAACTTTAGCCGCCGTGGTGATAAGCCACATTATGTAGAAAATTGGCTAAGGGAAAACAGTACCTCTGATTGCCAGCAAAGGTTCCAGATAACAGGGCAGCTGAAGAGAAATATAATTGAGGTGGAATATGTTAAACAACGTGTCACACGCTCCTTGGAAGTGCTAATTTATCCAATGTTGGAATTCCATATCAAGGCACTGGGAAGCATCTAACAATGATTCAGCCCTCGCAACTTTTGGTCATCGTTGCATCAAATGTGCAGCAAGTCAGAAGTCATCTTGTATTGGGCACAGACAGCTGTGTTGACATATTTATTCAAATGTTAGTTTTGTGATGTTTGACTGTACAAAGCAGGTCACCTAAACTCATTCAAACACGACTGAGAGTAATAATATGAAACGGGTGTAAAAAAAAAAAAAAAAAGCTACCCAAGTCCTTGTAAAAATTATACCACTCTTACTAGTGGGCTGCTATCAAGATGTGCCAGTCAGCCACCGGTGTTACCAGTTGTACAGTAAACATCAGATATGCCACGCCCTTTCTTTAAAGGATAATTGGGTTTATTTTTGTCACCAGATTGGTGGTGGCTCTGAAATTACACTGTCACTCCCAGCTCTGGACTGTGATGCCTTCTGATTTCCTAGTGCTTTTTTTTCTTACTCGCTTTTGCTGTCTCTGTGTTTTCAGTGGGATTGTTGACACCCCTCTCATCCACTCGGAGAATCTGAGGCCTCTGGTGCAGCGCTGGCTGTCAGATATCCCTGCTGGTAGACTGGCTCAAGTGACAGACCTGCAAGCTGCAGTGGTCTTCTTGGCATGTGACGCCTCCGACTACATGACAGGGCATAACTTAGTCATAGAGGGTGGGCAAAGTCTGTGGTAGAGGCAGCAGATGAAGAGATGAAAAGCTTTTCTTTTTCTCCACCCTCCTTGGATTAGTCTCTGAAATAGGTGGCATTCACATTATCTACTTATGACACATTCAGAGCGTGTTGGTTTAAGTGTTACGGGATTTTTTTACTGTTGGTTAGTTAGCATTGTCCCACAATTTATATTTGCCAACATGTCAGAAAAATATGTATCTGCTGCATATTCTCTTGACATTATGTACATCAAATGCTGTTTGAATAAGAAATAAATGCTGATAATAGCTATTAAAAATCTTGTTTTATTGTCTCAATAAAAATTTGAAAAGTATCATTTAGTTTAGTTAAACAAATGTAGTTCAATGTGCACTACAGATAATTTAAAAAAAAAATTATTTTTTTTTGCAGTAGTTAATAGTTAAAAACCTTATGTATTAAGTTTAAACGCTCCTACAAAATACACAAAGTAGCTGCAGAATGATTAGCTCACTGATGAGCACCAGTTTACTGCAGATTTTTGAACTAACTGTACCTTGACTTACTGCTCCCTCCGGTCCTTGTCCTCTTGTGTACCATATGCGGGATTAGAGCATCCTAGTTTGCCTCTCTCCAGCTCTATCTTGCCAAATGGTTCCCGCAAGTGGTGCTTGTGAGCGCCATCTTAATTGCTCCATTAACTGTTTGTCTGCTGAAAAACAATACTTAAAGGAGAGGTTAGCTGAGGACGTGACCCCAGCCGATGCAATTATATGAAAAGTAGAGGCCAATTAGCACTCTCTGCAATGTGACACTGTTGTTGTATATATGTGAGCAACTTCAACTTCTCACTGTTAGTGACCGTTCTCTGATTTACATAATTGGGGGATTGGTCATTAATGGGAATGGCGTGTGAGAGGATCCCATTAAGATATGGAGTGAGATCTGATCATCTCCTCTGCTCTGTACTCTTTATCACCAGCTGCATTGGCACGTTAGAAATTATTGGGATTCTTATCCTCATATTTTATGGTGAAATGTAGAAGTTTGTCACTGTGTGTGCATGCAAGGTCTTGCAGAATTGGTTCACACAAAGGCAAAATTATCTATTGAAGGCCATTTTCCATCTTGCCACTGAGGGGCAGTATAATGACAGGCTGGGGCAGTACTGCCACAAGAACACAAAGTTGCAACAAAAGGTTATCATATTATTTGCTATCATCTGAAAGTAATAGCAGTGAACGCTAGTGTCTATGTGATAAAATAAGAACACATTTCAAATTCTAGTATGCAAACAGCTCAGCATGAGAGACAATCATAGAAATGTTGAGTAAATACTCATATTTTCAAATACATGTGGATTCATAGTGGACAGTTGCATTTCAAATGCATTAAAATGTAATTATACTCAGTGTTTTTCAAGAAGCAATGGTTTTAAAAGTCCAGGGACCATGATGAGCAAATATGAATCTGTAACATGAGCTGATAAAGTGCAAAATCCATTTGCATCTAAAGACACCAATCCTAACTTAGGACAAATTGGATTCCAGTTTACAACCTCAGTTCATTTTCTTTTCTTATTCTTTAAGAGGTTCAATAATGGTGAAGTTGGGACACCCACTGCGGAAAGTTTTGACAGTTATTGAAAAAGTAATTATTCAGTCGCTCAATCTGCCAGAAGGGATGCAAAAAAAATAAAAAATAAAATTGAGATCAAAAGGTTGCTTTTAGCTGCAGTCCTGTTTGAAGATCATTCAGTGAATGTGTCCAAACTGTTGTTTTGCCGTCATGTTTTGCACCATATTAAACTCTTTTCAAGGCCTCTTGGAAAGGTCTTGTTTTCCTTTACAAATGCAGTCAGAAGAGCCAAATCTACAGTTTAAGCAGCAAAATGTGATATCCCCTTATTCGCAATAACCTGCCTCATGAGGTGTAAGTGATCTTGAATCCATTATTTGTAACCTACAATTACAGTGAAGAGTGGGACCCTGCTGTATGTAGCACTGTTGTGCTAAACAGTTCTCCAGCAGAAAAAGGCACTTGTGCACCTCACACTGAAGATCAGGTTTGATTAACGCTCCGCTCTGTCATAGCATGCAACATTTTACAGCAACAGCTGTTCAGGGGGAGGCACAGGTTGATCCTGAATAACATGGTGCAGCAGTATCTGTTGCTGAGGATGCTGTGTCATGGTGACAAGAGAACCCAAAGGTTTATGGGTGACATATTAACATCTGACAATATCAATACACTTTTATTGATGGATTATAGCGTCCTGTTACCTAGCCACTCTGTGAGGTGTTTGATGATGAAATGTTACCCCTCGTAACTTGTGCTGAGACCCTGAGATGCTATCATCAGAGGTAGCAGGAAAATGTCAACATTTATCTTCTCATAAGACCTGTAAGTGCAGTGTGAACTTCAAACCTATTGACCAAAGGTGATATAATTTGAGTAATTAAAAAAATGGGAAAGCTGATCATCGTTGCAGCAAAAAAGATTTGTTGTTTCACTTTGTTTTGAAATGAGTGTAGAACTTTTTGTATCAGCTGTTTCTTCAACTAAAGAACAGGTCTTTAATCCAATGAAACCAGTACTGATAATTAGCTAGTGCAAATTCAAGCTGTTGGGAGACCTGAAACTAACCTCTAAATGCCAACATATCTAGAGCCCAACCAATATATCAGTCGGTAGTATTAGCTGATATTGGCCTATTACAGATATATCGGTATCAGCATTTACAGTATATTATTAATATTGGTAAATATTTTCTAAAATGAGTTTTGATAAACAATGCAGAAAAATTATTAAATTTCATGTGAAGGTTACTGTTTCTGTGCACTGTTGCGATGTAAGAAAATATAAATCCATTATTAATCAGTAAAATATTCTGCTTCTGTTGCATTTCATTGTTTTATAATGTCATTTGAGGAAAATTGCAAAAAAACTGCAAAATATTGATATCTTTTATAGTCCTTATCACAGGTATCGGTCCTAATAATTGCATATTGGTCAGGCACTAGCGTCTATTATTGACATGCTTTTCACTTAAAAGAATAGGTTGACATTTTGGGATACAAGTTTAGGCTTCTTCTTGTAAACAGGAACACGTTTGATGTATCTCACCTGTGTTCTGTGATTATTTGACTAGTATTTTAATAGCATAGTTTAGTGTAGCATAAAATTACCATCTTTGTGTGGATTAACAGTTTAATAAGGGAGCCCTAGACGTGAGGATAGACATCTCTGTATTTCTGGACTGACTCCAAAGACAAGAACAAAGTCCATGTTAATTATTTTTTACCAAAGCATTTGGTATGAAATAGATAGTGCTGTTTCAGGTACTGTAAAATTTAATTAGCCTTTCGTGTTCATTTGACTCTGTGCTTGACTTTCTGAAGGAACTGGATCATTGTTTACCAGTTTTTGTAATTTCATGTCTCTTTCATTGAAAGACTGTTTTGCTATGCCCGTGCTACTTGCTGACTTTACATGGGGTGCCTTTAACTGGACGCTTTGTGTATTGACATGGGTCACCAATGAATTCAAGTTTGTGGACTTAAGCTTCAGTATTACATCGTATTCTGTTAGAATACTTGAATGGAAATTTGCACAATGATGGTTTCAATCAAAGTGTTTCAGGCACTTTTGTTTGTTTTTATTTTAAATTTATTGTGGTTTTGATAATGAAATTGAATATTTCATAACCATCTAAATGTTTTGCCATGACTGGAATAACAGACGTGTTCCTGCTGCTTTATCAGTCACCAGAGTGGATTAGCCAAATAATATTCTAATTTCTTTATTCAAAGGTTTGATACTAATGCATTTATCTAAATGATTGTTTTTTTTAGGATGCCTCCTTTGACATCTCAAGAGGTTTCTACAAAAACAAATCAAGTGGCCTCATCCTGTATCCACATCTTAAATGTATCAGATTTTTATTGAACATTGATACTGAACCAGGGAAACATTGCACTCCGAGATCTCTAATTACAATGCAGCTAACGTGTTATTTCCTTCCCATGTGGGATTACTTTCATCTTTCCCATTAAGATGCACATTTTGTTTGGATACTCAAATTACAAACCTCATATTAAATCTGACCGTGCAAAAAGCATTGATCATAGCCTCGATAGCTGCACTCCAAACTTTGATTTAATTTGCACTTCCATTAATATCTATGAGACGTCCGATTGTCGTCTTGGGCATATTGATGGTATTGTAAGTCCTGCCTTCATATAATGTTCCCCAGCGGCAAAGAGGAAATGTTACAGAGAATTAGGCCGAGAAGCAGACTCAGTGGAACTGGCATTGCAGTCAGAAATTCATTACCCTAATAAATAGAGGGGGGGGGGGGGGGTTCTTAAGAGAAATTTCTCTCACTCTCTCTTTATCACAGCAAAACCACAAAAAAGACTTCGCTTTGGACTGAGAGTGGAGGACTTTAAGTTCTCATTATTGCTACCCAGGCACCCAAGGGTCTTCTTGGGGACCCTGAGAAGAGCCTGATGCTTGAATGTGCCTGATGGTTCAATACAAAAGCAGTCAGTTGCTGGCTGTCCATCAGAAAGCTTCATGTCTCTATACTGAGCTGCTTGAATATATGTGGCTGCATCTCTTTGATTGTTAAAGTAGTGAGGAGTCAGCCTAAATCATATTACAATTTCACAATACAATGAAAGAAAATACTAGTAAATTCACCGAGAGCTAGATAAGTGTCATGATGATTTGTTATGTTGATTAATGAAGTGCCAAGTGAGTGTATGTACTGCTGCCTACCTTTGTTAAAGCCTTGACATGCAGTTTTCTGTGGGGAAAACACTACTGGAGCCTTGAGATATGAGTTAGGCTGTAATTAATGCAATCATGAAGATGAAAAAAGCTGTTGTTGCAACAAGAAAATCACAATGAAGAGCATGTAAACTGTAGAAGAGTAAGATTTACTGTTAGGTGACTGTGCTCAGAGACTGTCCTCCGAGGCCCTGTCTGAAGCTCCACAGTGCACCTTTTAGTAAGTAGCATCTCTGAAACAACATGCTTTTCTTCATCCTTCGCTTTCTAGAGCCCGTCTTTCCTTTCAGACATCAGCACACTTTTTCAGTGGATGGCACAATTACCTTATTGTTTTCAAAAAGAGGGAGGGCTGCTCTTTTCTCATGATTCTGCCAGAGTGATTCATTTGCAGGTCATTAAAAAACTCGTTTTTTGAAAGCATTAAGCTGCTCAGGTGGCAAAGCCTGTATAGTGGAGACACGTCGTAAATACAGGAAGCTACATTTCAAATGCCATAAATAGGAGACACCTAAGGACCTTGCATGATTGCAGACATCTAATCATCTAATTTATGCGTGTCTAAAGGGAGCCCTCATTAACATTCAAGTAGCACTCCTCTGTCTAGGGGGATCAATCTGAAGGCTGCATCACTCTTGGATGGAATGCATCTATTTGGGCAACACAGCATGGCTATACACTCAACAAGCACCTTCTCGTTTTTCCCCTCAATGTCAGAGAGAAACATTATGGAACTCTCGTAACTTACAGTGTGTGATTTGTGAGCCAGTGATTGTTTCGCTGTTAATGTGGAGAACCTTTGACAAAGTTAAAGTCATATTCTCTAGGTCACAGTACAGTGTTGGCACTAATGCCTCTGACTGCGGCGCAGCAAACCTTTCCTCAAAGCGGTCCGGATAGAAGATGCCTGCTGGACCATGTGTGTAGACAATCCAAAAACCTTTTGAAAAAGACCAGTTAAGGCAGCGATGTTTATATCGGAAGACTGTCTGAAGTCTTTGTTAGCGCTGTGATACTGTAACACACCTCAGTGTCTGCAGAGCACATGCACGCATGACAGAAACTGGATAGTAATTGGTGTGGATTGCTCTTGACACATGCTCTAGTTTGCTGACATCTGCTTTGTTCTATGGTCAGATTTCATATTTAACACATCAAAGAGTTGTGAAAGATCACATTCTGCCAAGGCTTGATAACAGGTCTGCACAGAGGAAAGTGAAGTTGCAGTCAGTAGGCCTTGTTTATTGATTTATTTATTTATTTTCCTACCAGATGAATTAATTTACACTTACTGTCTTTTAAAAGGAATGCAGTAAACATTGTTAAGGAGGTGTCATGTTTACAGTGAAGTGATAGAATTTTAGACAGTATATTCCTGTAGCATGAAAGCATGTCTAAAAATGATTCATTCCATGTCGATTTCATAGCTTTTGTTATGGTGACAGTGTCAGTGCAGTAAGATTGACTTATTGACCCCAGCGGCAGATGAAAAAAAAGCTACTGACTTTTTGGTAATCCCTGAGCAAGACAATGATTGTCAGAAATTCAATAATAATGTCAATGATGATGATGAGGATTTATGTGGTATTTCCAGTAAATGCATATTGTATATTCAATGATGCCAAAAGTGCCATATAGCAGGATAATTTGACCATTTGTGTCCTGGTTCGTGTTAGGACGAGTAGGGTAGCGTGTGGTCTTATTTATTTGTTTAGCCTTACATCAAGTATGCTCAAGTTACTGTTGTTTTGAATACAACAGTAAGCTCCATTATTTATTTAACTATTTCAAATTATGGCCTGAAATGTATTAGTGTCAAATACGAAGAGTGGAACAATATTCTGTTCCAGCATGATTACTGTTTTGTGACTTAATTTTGCAATTGAGATATTTGCTTATGAACCTTAGTCGGGCACAGCATGACTGTCAAACGTTGAAAATGATGACTTGGCATGCACATGAGTACACGATAATTGCTATTTTAAGAGTTTGTAAGGTGTCAACAGGATAGCTGTCAACTTCCCTATAACCATAAACTGGCAAGGAATGCATTCATCTAGAGTGATTTTAAATGCCGTTATTAGCATGGTAATAGTAAATGGAATTGCATTTATACAACACCTATGTATCACCTTTCAATTACTTTATGCTTGTTACAGTCACCGTTTCACATACATTCATTCTCCAATGGTGCAGCTCTTGGAGCAATTAGGGGTTCAGCCTCTTGCCCATGGACATTTTACCAAGCTGTCTGCAGTGTTTGACAATCTAACCAGCAATCACAGCCCTGCATGGCTAGCACATACAGGTAGGTAATGTAGATTTTCATTCAAGGCCAAGAGTAAGCACAGTAGTAACTGACTATTAATGGGGCTACATAGTATTAGGGGTAGGAATTGTCACAGGCCCCACCATATGATATTAACCAGATTTTGCAATATGTTAGGTATTGCAATGTTATATATTGCAGGTTGGTTTTTTTTTAACCATTTAGATTGCGAAATAAAATGTTGTCAACATCTGTTTTATCTCGTGAAAATAAACTTTTTCGCCTATTCATCTCATTTCATGAACCTTTATTGCAGCAAAAATGAGCAAATACTACCACCACTCTAGTAACAGAGCACAACATTTATTTTGAATTCACAAAATGAAATATTGATATCTGGAGCAATAATAAAATAATAAACATTAATAAAATATCGCTTCACAAAATATTTTCACTGTATCCATTATTTCCCCCAACCCCACATAATATGTTAAGCAAAAAAAGCCCTATTTTCGATTATCCAATCCCTCATATTGAAAAGCTTGTTCTTTGGCATTGTTAAATTTCAATAACATTTTATGTGAAAAGCAAGCAGCCAAACACGGTTATGTTAATAAAATTCAAGCCTTTCCCTTCTACATTATCCACATACTTAATACTGAGACAGCAACATATAATTTCTTTAATATCATCTCTTCTACTTGTAGAAGATGTGTAAACATCTTGATAAATACTATTATGATACTGAAGATGATTATCCAAGACTGCATGGTGATGTTGTTGATTTATGCCTGGAACATGAAGCTTAGGTTTGAATCTCATTTTTCTTTGAATGAAATAACTAAAAACAGTGAAAAACTGCCGGAGACTGCATTTTGATTGGGAAGCTTTACAGGCCTTGTGAACATATCATCGTATCATCAGCACCAGCCTTAATTTATAATTAATTTGCCAGTATTTCAATTCAGCAATCAGTCAAACAATTAAAACATCTATTGATCTTATCAACATAATGGGAAGAATTATCCTTTGTTAGGCTATCCTCAGAATGTTTATCAAAATATATGTACTTTATTGTAGAGATAGTCACTGGAATTAGTATGCCAATCAACACCATAGCTGCAACCCACATTTTCTATAATACCACATGTGCTTTGAGAGGCAGTAGTGAGTCTCTGGGGCCTCCATTATGAAACATGAGGGAATGAAGAAGAGCTCCCCTGATAGCTTTTCAATCACATAGAAGTTATTGTACCCAGTTGTCACAGAAAATGTGACTATATGACCTTTATCACCATCCCAAACGTAGTCCACGTTTGCAAAGATAAGGAGTTTTCCAACAATGAAGACAGTTTCCTGTAGACCGGTAAGTCATATCTATATTTGGCTATTTATCAAAATGTACCTTCTGCACAGTTAATTGCAATAGACTAACATTTTATGAAAAATACCCTAAAAATACTATAAATGAGTACATCAGAATGTTTTGATGTTGATGTTTTTCTTGTTACTGTAGACTTAACTGAGCTGGGCATGCTGCAAAATAAACTACAGGGACATGCTGTATATGAAATAATAATAGCAGTGTTGTTTTGACTGGCTGTCTGAGTTGCAGCATTGCGGTTGAATTTTTCGTAATTATGTACTGGTGTAGCTTAAAAGCCGTGTTTATTCAAAATATTTGACATTATTGTTACGAAATGAATCTTGACTTCAGGTTTGAAATGTTTAAATATACATTTTTAAGGACATTACATTGTGTATTCTAAATGTGCACGATGCAACAGTGAATTTCGGAATGGGTGAAACGCTGCTGCCTAGTTATTTTCTAGCATGTTGCTGGTAATTACAAGTTGCATATGAAGTTACAGGGTCTGAAATAAGGTTGATGCACAGTATGTTTTTCTAATGTGATGAGGCCCCTCAGAATACTCCTACTTTTAAGGGTAAGGGAATGCAATATGAGTGCCTTTAAATGGTGTTAAACACTACATTTCAACTCACGTACAAATAGCGACAGAGGCATGCTCTACTCTACATAGGCAGTATCCAGCAGCATGTTGATGTCTCTAACAAGAACACAATAAATTGTTCCTCATTATTCAGTAATTAACTCCAATGCGCTGGGTCCCCATCCCCCAGTGCCACACTCTAAATCACCACCCTCCTCCCCTCTTCCCCTCCTGCTACACAGCTCTTTAATTTCCTCTATGCTGTGGGGGGTGGGGGCACACACAGCTTGATGCACTCCATCATCCCCTTGCTACCTTGTCACCCTTTTGCCTTATCCAAGTCACACCCTTCCCTTCCTCATTCCCGCCCTCCCATACCCCTGCCAGCTCCTCACCAATGTGTGCTCTCCATGGAGGACACCAACTGGTTTAAGGAGAGAGAGGTCAGCTTAGCCGAGACAACTGACTCTAGTCACGTTCCTCCTACATAGCGCCCTTGTACTATCAAGGATCAGAACTCGCCCCCCGGCCCTGTTCCCTGTCTTTCTGGGGGGCTTTTCCCTTCCTCCTCTCCCCCTAATTGTTAAAAAAAAAGGTCATTAATTGGAGACTGAGTCAAATCACCTGTCATTTCAGCTGGGAATCATGTACTGATTGAAAGGTATCATAAAAACCCTGCCCAGGGCCTGGTTTTTGCTGTGCCTGCTGGGAGCTCCCTTTGTGCCTTGACAATTTCTGCCCATAGGCACACAGCTCACTTTCTCCGACGGAGATTAGGCGAGTAGTCTTAGGTGACACAAATCCACACACGTGGCCCAAATATAGATTCACGAGAGTCAGTAGTGTCAGGCGCAATTCCTGGAGGATGTAGCGAAGAGTGTTCACTTTCTACTATTAATGCCTCTGACCTAATTGAGGATGATGCTCACACACACAACTTCACTATATGAGAGTGAGGTCAGGTTCATTTGAAGGGGTAATTGTTAAATTGGCATGTAAACTAGGACAATAGAACAAATGACAAAAAAATGGGGACATGTGACAAATTTCTTGATAGATCTGGAATTAATTTTGAGATGTCCTGCTGCATTCACAGATGTAGTGTGATACTAACAATGTATATCGTATGCACTTAATTATGTGGTGGTGTTTAACTGTTATCATGCACTGACAGTAGTGGGTGTAACTGCAAAAAGGAGGCTTATGAGAAAATCGTGCATCAAACAATCAAAATGATATCAACTTAAATGCACCCAAACATTCTTCACCTTGTGACAGCTACGCTGCTCACCGCAAGGTACAGAAAGCGGTACTCTCAGCCACTTAAAAATGCTCCATTTTACTTAGGAAAATCACAGTTGGCAATAATAATACAGAAGGACCAGTAGAAAAACAGGCCTAATTTATTCTGAAGGCGCAGTGCTGCCCGTAGCTTCAGGACCCCACTTTTCCACATGGACTTAATTTTGAGGAACACTACATGTGATGCTGACATCCCCCCTGTTTGAAATAAAAACCCTCTAAACACATGGCTTTAATATTTAATGGTGTTACTTCCTCCGGAGGCCACTCTGGGCTGCAGCACCATGCCAGAAGGGAGATGGTATTAGTGCTGTGTGCTCTGGAGGAAGAGGAGCTCCACACTAATGAAGCGATCAGGGCTTGAACTCAGAAGAAACCTCATATCCGATTAGTGAGCAGAGATGCATGTAAACATGGTGAAGCAGCATGTGATTAGGACACTTTGTTAAGGCAAGTCTTGTGTCACTAAATGCAGCGGCGGAGCAGTGCGTAACATTTTGAAGTGTTTTGCTAGCAACAGCACATTTCCCATTTAATCACTTCAGTATTACAGTTTCTTTCTGACCCTCTGCACAAGTGTTTTGAATTAGGCTGCAAACGGGAGGAGTGTATGCGAGATAATGGGTTAACGCTACGCTCTGAGCAACCATTAAGGTGGATGCATGTGTAGTACAGCAGTGAAAACCACCTGACTTTGTCCACATCCACTTGGCTGCGATGGGACAAAATTTGAACCTGGCCAGTAAAGGACATGCCATTTGGATGATATTAAAAAAAAAACATTTGAGTTTGTGAAGCCCATATGACTCCCAAAGCCATCAGGTAATTTGAAAGACATCCAGCGATTTTAAGATGTGCAGATGTTTTCATTTTAAAACTGGCATCTGTTTATGCAGACGCATTTTATGTTCAAAAAAACCACAGAGGACCTCCAATAGGTTTTATGGAGCAGTATCAGCCAGAGCACTCAGCTTTGTAATTTTGCTGCACCAGGTAATGAGTAAATTGGTCACAAGCAGTGTTCCCTGTGGATGTAACCCGCAAAATACAATTTTGTACAGCATGTGGAACATCAACATTTATATATTTATTTTCTAATTTGCACAATGTTGTCTGAGTTACTGTGCTGCTTCCAGGGCTAACATGGTCACAGTTTAGAGCCTGTATCACAAAAATTGAGAGGACTAATAACGTAAAAAAAATTTAAAGATTCATTTAATTGCCTATGTATATAGTACAAAGAAAGGGCTAGGCATTGGGTATCAGGGCATATAGTGAAAGTACTCTAACCAGCACAAGCACTGGAATAAATATACATTTTAAGTAACTTTAGATCTCTTTGAATCTCTATGAATTTGAAACATTTCCAAAATATTGCCTTCTGATTTTGTATGAAATAACAGAGGTGAAAATGCCTCTCATTCAGTTGCTGAGGATTTCTAGATAGACTCATCTTCGTTTCTGCTGTGTGACTAAACTGGAACTTTCACCAAAACTGATCAAAGAACTATTATAGGATATTATAGGCTTTGTAATATTATCTCTGTAGCTGCCCTGGCTTGGTTTTTATCGAACAACTTTCAGCCTTTAATCAAAAATACTGCATGACAAAATTCCAGTTCTTTGGCCAATATAATATTAACCAGTTTTTCTTGTTATCATAACCATTGTTACCATCATATATACTATGAACAAAAACATATAGAAACATAGCAAATACAATCAGTATTTGTCTTAAAAACCTCAGACATCAGATATTTGGAAAGAAAACCTATTCTAAGATTAGGATGTTCAGTTTTCTACCAAATAATTTGTTTTTGTACAGGACTATTGATTATTCTCAAAATCCAATTTATTTTAGAAAAATGTATAAATTGTTAATAGAGCTGACATGTGGCCATAGTCAGGTAATAAATGCAAGTTCATTTCAGTCACTAAATAATTAGATACAAATTCATTATTGAGACATCAGAAATACAGGAAAATCAAAGTGAAGCAGCACTGATACTGGTTAATTATGTAATTTCAGTGCTACAGAGCTGGAATGCATGAAGTACAAAGATGTCTGTTTTACCATGTACTTTCTTACAGAATGGTTCCGGCTTGCACAAACTCCATACCATTACCTAAGTATGTACTGTAACAATATATATTAACAGTCTCCTTGTTCCGAGTGAGACTGCTCTCTTGTTCTTTATATGTAACAGCACAAAAACAAATGTCAGTTTCCACACTGACCCCTCTGAAAACCAGACGATGCTTAGGAACAATGTTGCCCTGTATACTTTTCTCACACTGACATACCAGCACCATTTCCCATTATTTGACAAGGACATATTTCAGACTGAAGTGATCTACCAAACAGTGATCTGCCACTTGAGAGAACTGTCTTTGAGAACAGGGGTCGAGGAGAGCGACAAGGACAAGGGTCCTACAAATGTCATATCCAACAGCTCCTGTGTGTCCAGTGGCACTTGAACTGAAATAGACAAGCTCAGCTGGGGACAGGTTTCAAGATCTTTTTTTTCTCCCCATGCTTCACAAACACTAGCATGTAGAAGCTGGAGTGCATGTTGGTGTGTCAGTGTGTGTATCAACAGAGCACCTATGGAATTTGAAGGCCCCCAGGCCAGTTTTGGTGGTAGTGGTTTGGTACTGTACAATTAAAATTTAAGACACACTTTTAGCTAGATTTTTAAAGGTATTCACTCATTCAGTATCTACAATAGATGTCTATGATGTGAGTTTATGTAACCGCCAAGTAGGAGTAGGTCAGAGATAAAGAAATATTCATTTACAAGGATGGTTTATGATGTATCATTGAACTATCCTTGAAGCAAAATATTCTGGCAGAATACTGATTCATGGTCTATTTCATACATCCAGAAGGCGCATACACATGAGCTCACAAGCACACATGTATAATGTCTATATTTGTAATTTAATATCACAAATGTTGCATATTAAATCTTTATTATATTTCTTTTTCCTTTTTATTTATTCATGTTGTAGCCCTTAGACATCATACACTTCACATTGTCTTATCTGCATGCTTCTTATAATGATTGTTGACTAGTACTTGTTTTCTATTAGTGATAACATATTTCAGAGATCTCCATCGATAACTCCAGACAGTCACTTACATCCTGACAGGAGCTGAGCATACCACAGTCCAAAGCCATGCAAGAGTTGTCACTGCTGCTGGGCGCAGGCTCTGCAGTGCGGTGGACTTGTTTGTAGTTGGGGCAGCAGTTATATGCAGCTTTCTCGCAGGAGGCAGGCAGCATGAGAATCATGTCGTAAAAGCTGCAGAAGAGGAAGTTCAGGACGATTCCTGCACAGTCAACTGACGGGGAGACACAGTACATTCATAATTGTTATGTTTTGTTGATCTTCAAGATAAGGCCTCACCTCTTCACACAATAACAATGACCTCTTTGAGATGCGGTATAGTAAGTTGTGTGCACAATATTACTGTATTGGGACATAAATTATCTGTGCTGCTATAGGAGCTCCCGGCCCTCATGTACATCTTGCAGCATTTTAAAAGCCTCTTTCCTTTCCCTCCTATATGCATAATTTAGGAATCAAGACTTGATCCATACAGACAGAAACTGTTTGCACACATAATCCATTACCAGAAGTTTTTCCTGTGTACTTTGCAAGAGCGAGTTCTGTTGTAGTTGCAGTGAAAAATGTGTGGTGTTTTTTTTTTTTGTTTTTTTTCCCAGCAGTCTTTGCCAAACGGTGCCCCCATTAGTGCCATGAAGCATGAGCACATCAAATTATGCTGGTCATGAGCACACAGTTACTGGAGACATGGCATGGTGTTAGTAAAGAATTTAGTGAAGGCATACCTCCTACAAAGGTGACACAGCATTCTCAAGAGATTCATGTATATAGAACATTTCAATCTTAACCTGGATCAACAGCAATTTTTTTTTAGATGTATGGGCTTGAATTTCAATGGATTATACGTTTATAAGTTAGTCAGACTTATTATTTTCTCAGTACAATGGCAATATACTGTATGTTCCAAATATGGATACATTAGGCAACATGAGAACATTTTTTTTGGCAAATATGATGTTTTGGAAGCATGATAATACGGGTGTAAGGATCTGAGTGACTTTTTGACATCTAGAAAACTAAGTCACACCATCTCCACAACTGCACTCCTTCTGGAGATGTGGTCCTGGTCTGCAGTGATTTGTATCTACCCAAAGTGGTCTAAACTTATGTGATAAACATCAGAACTGGACCACAGGGGCAATGGAAGAAAGAGGCTTAGCTTGATGAATTTCGTTTTGTAGATGGCCGTGTTTATGCACTGTGAACCCCAATCTATCCATGACACAAAATAGAATTGTACAGTACATTATTTCAAGGTGATGACTTTCCCAGATTTAAAACAAATTAAGCATCTGTTGAATGTGCTGGACAAAAACAAGTGTGATCCATAGAGGCCCCACCTAGCAACTTACAGGACCTATAGGATCTGCTGATAACTGTACCACAGCACATCCTCACAGGTTTTGTGAAGTCAATGGCTAGATGGAGGTTAGAGATGTTTTGGTTGCAAAAGTGGGGCCCTCACAATATTAGGCAGGTGGTTATAATGGCATGGCTGATTGGTCTATATCGTGCCTCGCCAACATTGTGCTTGCTGGCACCAGGTACCCTGCAAGGAGTCAATGAGGTGCCAGCAGTGGATGGTCTAAAACTAGAAAGTGATTGCTTCTAAGTTTTAAAATCCATCATCGCACTTTTTCTAATTTCAATGTATAAATATTTGCGCAAGTGGTGAACTGAATGACTTTCAAGATTTGCTATAACATTTGAAATTAGATTTATTTATATAAAATTCATTGCTGGGTCAAAGATGAGTCGTCGCCCGAGTGACTGGCCTTTACGTTCTAACAGTTGAAAGTCCACTTATAGTCACCTAGACATTGATACGACGATGGCGTAGTTCTACTGTTGCTTTTTTTACAAAGCCCTTGAAACAGTCAAAAGCTGCACCCGAAGCATCATTTAGGGCTGCGCATTACCGAGCTAAAAACAAGAAGCTGTATTTGGATGGCGAGGTTGTGAATGGAGTGACGTCGGTAGTAGCAAACATCTTGTTTAAAGACCTTAAATAAGGCAAAAATATCATCGCAGCTCTCTCAAACGTCCAGCTGAGTTCAAACATGTTTGCCAGAAAGGTCTCAGGGTGTCCACATTCTTAACTGTACTTAACTGAGACCTGAGCACGTGCAAGTGGTTCTGTATCCAGTGGGATGAGTAGACAACAGCAGCACGGCGCAACTTAAAATGTTCATTAGAATGGTGTTCATTGAAAAATTTCTGACATTACTGCCCAAGAAGACCACTAAAAGGCTGTTGACATTTACCATACCATTAAACACTATTTCACCAAAGAAATGTTCCGTTGGAGAAGTTGATGTCAGTGACAACAGACATTTCATTGCCCGCTGCAGACGCTGATTTTCCATGTTTTTTGAATCACAGCTGTATCATCCATCAGCATACAATATGTGCCAAAGTGATGGGTTTTGACCATGACCAATCCTGAAGTTTGTTAACAGCATTGGCTCCAAAGCCTGCTCCAAAGTGGACATCACAGGAAAACTGAATCATTTGAGCTGTGGTCCCAAGGCAAAGGCAAGAATGACTCTGACATGATCGGTGCTGTGAGTGTATTCAGAGCCAAGATGAACATTTTCTCTTTGCATTTGCAAGGTAAGAAATTCTTTCACATTCCCCCTGTACAATCAGTACTAAATGAACATGCTCCTGCATGTGGGGCCTTGGACCGGGCTGCAGAAAAGTGCTCCCAACACATATAGTATCTAGGCTTGGGCAAGAATTTGAAGAAAGATTTCATGACTTTCATGAGCTGGAGCCATGTGTGTCATTCTTTCATGCAAGTTGAATGACATGCATATCTGAGCAACACAGTGAAGTTTTTAACTTGTTGGTGAGGTAGAGATGGAAATTCTAACGTGGCGAAATGACACTCAACTCAGTCCACCAGGGATCCACACACGTTTTGGGGAATTGTGGACTATATACAAAAGTTTGCACACACCAGCCTTAAAAGTTGGCACTCTGTTTTGTACCTTTGTGAGTTAGCCTTCTCTGATATGAATTTCATAAAGAACAAATACAGAACTTGCTAAACTGATATTCATTTTGAAGATTCTATCAGAGTTGCTGTGTCAAGTCACACCTCGGACTACAGAGCACGGGTGGACTCGATGCAATGAAAGGCTTCCAACTAATATTGGAACAAAAATTGAAATGCATAAAATGCATGAAACAGATTTGGAAAATGTTGGTCAGGCAGATTCTTATGTTTTAAGAATCAAATACATTCTTTATATTTCCGTCAGATATTATGCGACTGCTAATGAGTTGTGATTCTCCCATGATACACAAATTCAAATTTGAATAGCTTTTATTTCTATGATGGTGTGTTAAAAGGGCAGATTTATTGTTGTGGAGACATTACCAGAGGTACAATTTTCTTAGAATTTTGGAAGTCCAACAGTTTTAACTTATGTACATTGTTTGTGTAATATTAAACAATACTATTGAGGCAGGGCGGCACAGTGGTGCAGTGGTTAGCACTGTCGCCTCACAGCAAGAAGGTCCTGGGAAAGATCCAGTAGTTTTTGTGCTATTGACATTGAGACGTGGCATGGAGGCTGTGCAGCAGTAGTAGGAATGAGTTCCTAATATCCTCGATTTTCAGGGATACAATTATAACTTTCAGATAAATAGAATATATTATGGCAGCACAACATGGCAGATACTGTGAAATCCGTTATGATCAATCTCACTTTACTGTGAATCATCTTCCTCACATTCTTACGGAAACCCAACAGAACCACAATGAAAAACTGTTTGTTAGTGTTGAGTAATGGAAAATGTTAATTTCCACGACTATTAGGTAACAATTTAATTTAAGCGTAGAGGCAGTATTATCCGGTTGTGTCTCTCCACGCTCTCTGCCTGACAACATGCCCCTATTTTCAATAATATTTTTAAGTAATAAAACAAACGATATGCTTTTGACACCCATAACTGTTCTTGATCAGGTTTTTTGCATGAACTGTAAAGAGATCAACACCAGATCTTGAGCTGTATGAAGAGCAGCTCAAGTATTGTGGGCTGAGAACTTAAAAAATGTTTTCACTAACAGCTAGAAATAAAAACAAGATAAAAATAGCATAATACATATGAAGTGTGTTGATATGTAGCTGCAGTATCTACCTAAGCTGATGAAACTAAACTGGTGTGACTGGACACATCTATTATTTTGTCAAGAATTAATTCTTCCAAAATTAAATTCCTTCTAAAACTACACGTATCATCAGTGTGGATTAATGAAACGAGATATAAAGTGTAGATAAGTGCACTGAAAAACTTTAAATAGACACAAACTGTCTAAGCTAAGCTTAAGCTTACAGCTAGGATTTTAATGTAACTCCAAAAATATGGGGGGCAGTATATTGCCGGAGTATCTAAAAACAAAACTAACAACTAGCAGTAGAGCTAACAGCCCTGAAACTGATAGTCTGCCCAAACAGCAATGTCAGATCACAGGAGCGTCACCGTGGACAAACAGGCACCACAGTCTGAACACGGCTCTAAACAAAGCTGGTCCCAGACATAGCCTCGAAGACCGCTGGTGGCCAGTATGATGACACAAAGATAAATTACAGTGGCAAAATGTCAACATTATTGTTTCTTGACATTTTGTGTGACATTAGTTCAAATTATGAATACACCCTGCAAATTGCATCATTTAAATTAGTTTGAAAATTAATTAGTATTACTAAATAATTAATATATTTTGTAAATGAAGTGCATTAGAATATAAACAGTCTGTAGACTAATCATTTATGCTGACGCATCTACAGTAGTCGGTCTGCTTTTATTGCTTTTTTTCATTTTTCTATCTTTTATTCTCTTATTATGAATAATTCACATATTTTCATAATTGATTATCTGAGCTGCATTTAAGCAATCTCATTGAGTGGTTTTGCATAACGCTTTCATTTCATTACATTTCTTTATTCTGTCTGCGATCTTTATTATTATTATGAAAATTAATCATCAATTCTTCAGTGGAAAAGCAGTTTTACTGAAAACTCAGCACAAGATTTTGCTTTCTTTAATGTGTGTTTACCCCCAAAAGTTTGGGAACACCATCTATGTGTGCACCAAGAGGGCATCAGATGAGTGTGGTGCTGGTGTCACTTACCTCCCATGTTGCTCTGCTCAGAAGAAGAAAGAGAGTCTGTGGTGGAGGATGCAGAGGCAGATCTCCCTCGGTACGTTTCCAAAGCAAACAGAGACGATGTGGAAGAAGAGCTGTCACAATCTCTTGGCCGCTGAGCATCTCTGTCTTTACGGGTGTCCCCAGGCTCGTTTTCACCAAGTCTCCAGTCATTGATTTGAACTTCACTTTCTGTCCAAGTGACCGATGGTTAAATAAGTAGACAACAGGAGGTACAGAGGTGCATCATACCACAAGAGCAATTTAAGTTTTTCAAACCAAAATCTGAATTAGCTTACATAAACACGGAGGGCGCAGGTTTAAGTGGCCAGATTTGCTGATATTGTTGACAAAAATAGATGGGATGAATATATTGTAATACAATGTAGAGGTGCAATGATTAATCGATTAATTAACTGACAACTATTTTTTAATAAAATAATCACTTCAGTCTTGTTACAAGCAGAATTATTAAAAGGTTTTATTGGCCCCAGCTTCTCAAATGTCAGGATTGTCTTTAGTGTCATTTCTGACACTAAATGAAGAGTTTGGGGGCTTTTAACTATTAGTTAGAGAAGAGAAGCAATTTGAAAACGTCACTTTGGGCTCTAAAAATAATGTGATGATCATCTTTCAGTGTTTTTGACAAGTAGTAAATAACAAATTGATTAATTGTGAAAATAGTTAAGTGGCAGCTCGTAGTATAGTATAGAACAATGCAAAACCAAAAATTGATACAATAGGATATAAAACGGATAAAAACTCTGTAAGTAAACTTTGAGATTGTTATTCCCTGAAAGTTAGAGGGAACTTGAATTACAGGTCTAGCTAGAATTTCAAAAGATACATTTGTAACTTGTTGATTGCAATAAACTCTCCATTATCTCTTGACTTGGAGAAGCTTAGAGAACCAGATCATTGGCATTGATGAAGCTCATTACATGTTGTGAACAAAATGTATGCTTTGCAGTTTCAGTAGCGTGAAGCTTCTGAATCACCAGATCACATATGACCATGTTAACGGCATAAAAATGTATAACACGCTAACCACAAATGGTTCAGGTGTATGTGAAGAAATTTCCAGAAAAGAGCAAATTGGGGCCGTGAGATTTCCAGAGAGAGTATATCAGTTTGTTAGCGTCTGATTTAAATAGATGTTAATGAATTGTTGCACTGGCTGCGGACTGTTTATTTTTTCATCACTAATTCAAAATGAATTATTCACCTGTCCTTTCTCTGTTTTATTTAACATTTAATGCCTAATGATTTATTCACGGCCTGAAAATATTTCTGAAAGTTGAATAAACTATTTGTTGTCTTACCTAAATTAAGATACTGTACAAATGGCATTGCGCAGTTCAACGTCGTCTCCCCCATCCTTACCTTTGTCAGCTACAGTATCCCTTTTTTCTGTCATTAGGACTGTCTGCATTTTTTGTCGGTCATTTCTCAGTGATTGAAGTAAGCAGAGATCACTATTTGAAGTGCATCAACTTAAAACAAACATCCAAACCGGTGCCATCTGGGTGCATGTTTGAGCTGAGGAGCATTGTGAGGCTCCTGGGGTATCTAATGAATTAAAGAAGGAAAGCTGGTCCATGCCTATGACCATTAGCTGATAGAAAAATAAGGCCTGCAGGCATTTTCAGGTTTTTTGTTCCAGTGCTCTGCTGAGCTACTCTCACTCATTAAGCAGCACAGTTACTCAGACCAATGGATCTATTCATAATTGCAGTTCATGTTTTAATTTAAATTTGCAGCATATTGGAACCACGGAAGAGAAAACATGTACACAATTTAAAGAATGTATATAAGGAGCAACTGACCAAATTGAAGTTTCATTGCTGCTAAATGGGATTGGCAAGGAAATTATTCTCCAACATTTTTTAACAAGAAAGCGGTGAGGCTGCCAGGAACAGGAAGAATGACACTAGCTATAACAAACATTTACAAGAAACAGTGACTCAGTAGTGATACTCACATCTATTTTTTCCACAGACCTGAGTCACACTAACTTACCCTCTCTCTTCCATGAGCTCTCATCAGCGGTGTTTACTCTTCCTTTGCCTCTCGCAACGGCTCTCAAAGTCATTTCATCTGCCATCTGGTCCATTGCATCACAAATAAAAAATGCACCTCCAATGACAAACCTGATTACCTCAAGCTAGAACTATGGGGCTGCACACCAGCTTGACTCAACGTCTAACACAGTCGTACCGCAGCTCTGTTCTCAGGCAGCAGGCTGAGAGCGGCCACTCGTTCTAGCTGTTGATGCAGCTGTTTGCCTCATCAAAGCTGAAAGCTTCCAGGAGAAATTATCCTTCATATTTCGCAGGGTCCATTTGGCCTGCTGCCTGCTGTACTGTAAGCCTCTCGAATGTTCCAGTAACACCAGCAAAAACCCTACAGATCCGCTCCTATTAAAACATCACCAGGACATTTCACTAACATTTTATTTGTTTGAGTTAGTTCCCTCTGTGAAGTGATAATGAAGCCAAAGAAAATTTCAGAGCAGCACACAATAAAGGGAAATATCCCATTAAAAGTGCAACTTCCTGTGTAAATGCATTATTAACCAAGAGATCTTATGATCCTTCTGTATATTGATGAGATTTTTGCGGACTATTTAAATATTTGGCACTCACCGATTCTAGAAAGATAAGCTATACCCACCAAATCTCATTCTTTCCAGGCTGTGATTCTGATGGACATATGCGGCCAGTTTGTGTCAGTGTGTTTGTTGCGGCGAAACACACAGTGAAGCATCAGTTAGCAAGCTGCACTCAGATTTCTCCGAATACAAGCCAACCAATTTACCCTAATTAGGCTCAACACTAGAGTTGCATTTTAATATGTGCCCCGCTGTGTTTGCATATGTTTAGAGAACAAGAGCCATGCTAATTGAAAAATTAAGATGTGAGAGTATGTGTCTGCCAAGCTTCCACTGTACTGCACCATGTAAATATAACCCCTGAAAAGAACTTGCTGAGTTTCTACTGCTTTCCCTCCTCTCCCTCCTCCGTTGCCTTACAATGTCTTTGCATTGTGATGGCACACTGATGTGATAAAGAAATGACAAATCAAGTCATGATGTGACAACAGCATATATCCACTCTGTACTCTTGTTCCTCACAAACGCAGCAGATTATTACATCAGTCATACGGCATCATAGACCCTCTTCAGGACGCAGTGGTAATTTGACTTGTGCTCGCTGCTGTAAAGTGGACGGCATCTGCAGAAAAGTCACAGTGAATGACACTCCACTTCAATAAGGCTTTCCTAATGTAGGTGGCCTTGACAGCCTGAGATCATGCTCAGGTGTAAATTTCACTGCATCTACAGTAAGTGAAAGTTTTCTGAACCCCTTTGTTGCACATTTTTTTACAGTCGTAAAACGGGGAATCACACAAACCCACCTTCGCTTTTCACTGTAGCTTCAGTTGTTTGTTTGTGTAGTTTTTGACCTTAATTTTATATTCAAAGGAATTTCTGTTTCTAGGAGAGATTTATTAGCTATTAACCATCAACCCCTTACATGTATTGTATGCAGAGGTGCTGCGTGTAAACAAGTAAGCAGGCAACTGCTTAGAGCCCCAAGCAATTAGGAGTGCTGACAGACTTTAAACCACAGCAGTGACTCCAAAAGGGCCCCATCTGACACCACTCACTCACGTTGCACTAAGTGTTAACTGCATGCATATGTGGTTCAATAAGAAAGAGAAAAAAGGATGATCATTATTGATGATTATTTGAGATGGGTGATTAATGTTAGTTGGAGGGGCCAAGGATCCCAAAAGAATCTAGAAATGCCACTGACTGTATATATTAATCACAGGCCACAACCACAATGTGTCAGATTTAAAAGTGTTGTGGTTGGGGGGGAAAAAAAAAAATAAGAGCAGCATAACCACAAGATTTTAGCAGACAGTGGGTGTAAAAATGAAATACTGGTTTAAAGAGTCCCAGATAAAGAAAAATCTGGAGAATCATATTGTCTGAGGTATGCATCACTATAAAATATCTTGATCTGTGTGGCCTCAGTTTGGACCTGGGTTGGAATGTTTGCACTTTATGCTGTGATTTGTCTAGTAGCTCTTAAGTGTGAAAGTTTCACATGTTAGATGTAGTGTGTAAGAAAAAAAATGGACATGTAAGGTTCTGTTCATTCAGTGTCAACTTCACTTTCTTAGGAATGTTATAAAATTCATTTTCTTTGAGTCACTTATTGCCAATTATTGTCGCTTCAGAACGAGAACTTCTGTTTTTAACATGTCAACTGTCTAAAATAAAGCAAAATAAATGCCCTCTCTGACAATACACTACATACAGCAATGATCACAGTAAAATGATTGGCTCTGGGTTGTCCAAGCGTCACGAAAAAGACATTTTTTAAAAATGCATCTTCAAAAACCTTTGACTGCTCAGTGTAAACAGCTGTCTCTCATGAGACTTGTGCTAATCTGAACCTGTAAAGTTTCAATCCCACAACATAACAGAATAAGTTACTGAATATGTTATTGACTTGACAGCTTTATGTGTTCAGAAATGATAAACAATAATTCACTTAATGCCCACTCCACCCAATCAAAATAGAGTAAAGCATCTGTAAAGGTGGAGTGAAATTTTGAATGTCATATTTTCATTTTCCATTTATAGTTCTGAAAACTTAACAACACAGTGCGGCTCATTTTCCTTTTCTTTCTTCTGAAATGAATGTATTTTCCACACTGCATAAAACATTTTTTTGACAGAGTTTGTGATATACTCAAGTATACATCAGCTCGATTTCTTATGTTTACTTGACGACGACATTACATGCAGCATTAATGCCTTTAATCATATTAAAACCACATTAAAGTCATCCATAATACATTTGTCATATATTTCTGCCTTGTCCTGATCACCCAGGAAGGGCAATTTTTTTTTTTTTAAATTTACTCCGCACATGTGTGGCTGGGCAGGTGTTCCTATTGAAAATGTGATTTTTTTTTTTGCTTGGGTTTATATAAAATGCCTTAGTTTGTTGAACATGCTGCTGGTGCAGAGGTCCCCTTTGCCCCTTAATGAGTTCCACAGAGAATAAGTGTCATAGTTAGCTCTGGTGATGAGAGCAGACTTCCATGTCACTTTGAGGTCGACCAAGACAAAGGGAAGGCGGCACTTGATGCCATATTCTCACTCTCCTTTTAAACATGTTAGCCTCAGTGGTGTTTACTCTCATAAGCAAATATCATTGTCCTCACATAGATAGAAGGAACAGGAAAACAAGCAGTAAAAGCTCTGGGCTTATTATATTTCAAATAAGACAATATATTTGTCATTTGGTCATACATGTGAATCAATTATGATTTAACAATTAATTACTTAACATTTTTCAGACCATGTAAACTTCTTAAACAATGTTGGTTAGCGATCTTAAATTAGTGTATGCTGTATTTTCATTAAGAAATATATAGTATTTACTCTTGCTGCTTGTCACAAAGGAACAAAGTCACAGTTTCCAAATTAAGATTGCAGATAAATGACCTTACAAAGCAAAGGAAATCAAAGAAGTATGGGAATGGGTTAAATTGGATTCTTTGGCATCTAACAGTTTATGACTTTAACCAACTGGGGATTGTCTCCACAGTGGAGAAAGTGAGAGTTTCCTGAGGCAATAGCCCCAACTGGGACCTCCAGATGATCCATGGGGTATTTGTGAAAAGCCTTGAAGTTATTCAACCCACTAAAAGGCTAAATAGAATTTTTTTTCTATTAACATTTAGGGTGTATTCCTCTGGTTTCAGAGGTTCTATACTGGTTTCAGGCAATCTATTTCATTTTACTCAGTCAATATTCTGTATTTAATTTGCATAGCTGAAGGGTTCATTAATGTCTCAGGTTTTATTGTGTCACACCAACACCAATGATCAAACAATGGTCTACATACAAAGTGGTCTTACTTTGGTGCTCCATAAATACTGTAGGTCTGCATATAGTTTGAAATGCTCCAGCGTCAATAGGATATCTGTGTTAAAAAAAATAATTTAAGTCTAATTAACAAAAGAACATTTTTGAAGCAACAAAATTATCTTAAAATATGGAATAAAAATGGATTCTTGATTCTCAAACAAAACTATTTGAGTTTGATAGACCTTAAGACACAATGTTTAGCCAATCACGATCACAGTTACTCTTTGGTTACAGAACAAATTGAATAAAGAATATTGACGTTAGCAATTGTTGCCTCACACATCCAACAGACAAACAGTGAAATTATCATTAATTTGAGACTTTAACTCAACCTTATTTTGAGTGTTTGTCGATATGTTCCAGTTGTCTTCCCAATAATAACTAGTATTTTATATCTTTTGGCTTGTTAGCAACATATTTTGCTGCTAAATTCACTGTTAGCTTGCTCAGTAGCTTGTTGCTAGGTTGTCTTTCAGCGGTTTGTTGCCCGCTGGTTGCTGACTGCTCTTCTCTTTCACAAAAAACTTTCTATTGCAGGAACTATTCTTATCAGTATGACATGAACATTAAAGATGTAGCGCGTTTAACAAAAAACAATGAGCTAAAAGATACTCAAATGTTCTTAAACTGCTCTGGGATATAAAAAAATGGAGCGATAGGATGAATTAATTGTCTGAATTGTTAATAGAAATGACAATCTATCATCTTACACATAATAAGTAAAGATGCAAAAATAAAATATTAAAATGTGTTTCAGCATTAAATAGTTACTTTAATATAAATGAAGGGATTTTTTTTTTTTTTTTAATTTTCTTCAAGTAGCCTATTACAATAAAGCTAACTGCATGTAGTGGCCTTAAAAACCATAACCGGCATAAATAATAGTGGGATTACATAAACCCTGAGTTCAATACAGCATTTGTGCTAAATGAACATCCTTGCAGTTTCACATAGACATAATGAGAAATATCGATTATTACAGACCAATTTGCTTTTTCAGATAATCGATGTTGGCACTGACTCCAGCCCTGCTCCACAGGCTAAATGCTTGAATTGATCATTGATGCTTTCTCACCAATAAGCAGGTTAAAATGACTAATTGGGTGTAGGCTAAGAGTAGCCGAGTCTTTGGCTATTAGTGTAATGATGATATGACATCAGACGTTTCCTGTAAAGCATTGTCTTGTTGTTATTGGGCAAGACAGATTATGATTGGGTTTAGTCGTGCACATTATGAGATGCTCCTTAAGTAGCATTCATAAAGCAAAGCTCCTTGCTGTGTCAGAGAGATAATAAGGTTAGTGATTCATATACACTTTAGGAGTCAAGAGGAACACCATGTTAGACCTGTATTTTCTTTTATTTGTCCTTTGCTGTTGGGGATAATGTATCTCGTACTTCCTTTGTCTGTGCACACATCAGATGCAGCACTCTGTCTGACGAGTCACAGATACGCCAGTTCTGTTTTCTACACATTGTCATTTTATCTTTCTCATTACTGTCATTACTACAGACTCAGTTACATCTCATTACAAGGGCAATTGGGACAAACATAAAATGCACCCCCTTCCCTTTAAAGTTAGATATCTTTCAAATGCTCAGAGTAGATAACCACCGTGTCAGGTCCACAATAGCTGTTAATATTCCGTGATAAATATAGCCTTTATTCCCACTGATATCTTCCTGAATTTGTGTTTCTTTCGATGGTGTATTTTAATCAAAAATGAAAATGAATTCAAATGGGTGTATTTTATCTGCACCTTTTCCAAAGAAACCTGGAGATGCACCTGCACAGTTCACAGACACAAACCACATTGTAATGGGAATGCATGTGGATGTTTCAAAGCACACATATATTTGCACCCGGAACATCCAAGCGCACACGCGTGCACGCGCTTTTAAATCGACTTGGCTCCAACTTCTGATGTAATTTAATTTTTAGCTGGTCCTCATTTCTTCCAGAGCCCCCATGAAGTCTTCCCCATCTACAACTTAGTTCTTCCGCCAAATATTGACTTTGGGATCTGATTATTAAGCAATTTCCACAAAACTTCAAATTACTATCTGAACAATTATTTTAAAGACGTTACAAGACCCAGTAGACCCCCAAGGTCTTGAAACTGATTATGCAAAAAGATAATTGCTGTGAAGATTTAAAAAAGAATGAAATTGGTTTGACAAACCTATAAGTTGTTAAGTACTGCTCAGTGCAAAAGAATACATTTGCTGACAAGGCCGGAGCATAGGAGGCTTTTCCCGTGTGCTCAGGTGGGCGGGAGCTATCGCTCTCTTTATTATCACAGCTAATGGCGTTCCAGATCTTTTCTCAATTATACCAGATGAGATGAGCTATTAATTAATAATTCTTCTATTGATAAATTGTGCCATGCTCAGCAGATGTGCACTTCTTAGATATGAGAGGAGACACAGATGGAGGCTATTGACCAACAGTGGCCCCGTTCTGTGGCTGCTGTTATAGATGTTTGAGCTTTATCTCAGCTTGACACAATGTTATGTTCCCCGTCCCCCGTCCTCCTTTAACTGCTATCCATGTTTTCCTGATTTACTGTGTGTAAAGCCAATGTTGCATAATTTGTGTTTTAAGATAAGATATTAATCCTTCTCCACGTTGGGTGAAATGGTTATTTTTTTCGCCTTCCAGGTTAAACGTACATTGGCTGAAAAATGACACATCCTCAAAGTACTTTTGAGCGAAGGCTGAGTTGTATAATTTTCCCATAAGCTCAGAGCATTTAAGTGTAGAAAGGAGGAATTATATCACTATGAATGGTTTCCTTAATAGTGATATCACTTCCTAGAACAAAAGAAGGTGGCTCAGCAATGGGCTGTGGAGTGCAGTGGACGCTGCCTCAATTGGCCATTTCCACGGCTTCCATTAAGGTCACGCACTGCGCCACCACACCAGAGAGTGCATGAGTGACAACAGGGCCAAGACGAATGGAGCACTCTCCCACAAACCTCGTTAAGACTGAAATCACCGAAAAAATAATAGTTATTAAATTAATTGCAGTCATAATCTCGTAAAATATGTGTCAAAAAATTATATGCGGTTCGATTAACACATAACATGGGTGTCAAATCTGTAATAAAACCCTGATCAATAAAACAATAACCATGTTGTTAAAAGCAGTCATTGAAAGGTGTTGCTGGCAGTGGGCTCCCGGGGTGAGCAACCCTTTTAATATAAACGGATTTCATCTTTCCACTGTGTCACCTAAATCACCTCAATGTTTGTGTATACAATTAAAATAAGATAATAAATTGCCGCAATGGATGGATTACGAACGCTCCCTTCGACCCCATACATCAAGCTTTGTCAGTGGCCCAGAAAATGCATGTCTAACAATCTGTTGATTACAATGTGGTGTGAGCTGAGGCCCCGCTCAGGGAGGGTGATGACTGTTGCAGGATACATTATTTTAACATATTGTTATGTTTAAATCGATAAGTTTTAAACGAGCGCTAACGACTGCTATTAATTAAACCTCCAGAACCCTTTATTAGAAAAGTTACCACTTGTGTGCTTGATTTAATGAATGGTTTATTATTTCATTTTGTTGGCCCTGACCATTATGCCCAAACGACGGGTCTTTTATCTTGAGAAGAAATGAGGCCAGGAATAGTTTATTTGCAGTGCAGAGTCGATGATAACGTATAAGTTGAAGGGCATATTTGTTTTAAAGCCTTGGAGGAGTAACTGTTACCAGCTCTTGATGCAATTTGCCTGCCTCTTAACCATATTGAAATCATTTCCCCCCCCACTCTCTTTTGCTATTTGGTCCTTGAGATATTATTATTTTTTATCAGTGTGTTTATATAAAATCATTTGAGAGGGGATGTCAATTTGGAAATTAAATTGTCTGTGCAAGGGAATCATTCAGATTGAAAATTAATGGTACTGCAATTAAAATTTAGGAGTTACAGTATTTGGTAACAATTATGATAATAACTCTAGCTGGAGGTGTGAATTTCACAAGTAGAGTGGGGAGGTGTGAGTGGCTGTTAATTTATGCACCATGCTGGAAAGCTAACAGTAGCATGCCTCTGTTAAAATATGTTTCCACCAGGTTCTTCTACTAGAGTAATGCCATTGAGAGAATGTCTGGAGTCCTCTGTTAAATATGTGTTATTCCACTACTGAACAAAGAAAAAACTGCCTTTTGTTAGATTGCTGCAGGAAGCTGCCACTGAAAGAATGTGTCTTACATTGTGCGGTAGTAATAGAGTGGTTATCAGTTCATGTTGGCAGTAGCTATAGGCTAAGCATGGTTGAGAGTCACAATTACCAACAGACACAACATGCTGTTTGTCTGCTTATGATTAATGTTCTGGATCAATGTGGGCTGCAGCGGAGAGGCAGGGTGATGAAAGATTCCTGTGAGACTTTTTTCTCCTTCGTCTCCCTCTTCTGTTTTTTTTGTTCACACTCCCTGCTATCAGCCAAATTGGATGATCAATGGTGGAATTTTCCCACTCTCATGGGGTTTTCACTGCAGTTTGTAGATTTTGCCTTCAGGTTTGAAACTCATTCAAATTGAAGAAGTCCTTTATCCACTGAGAACTATTTTTCAATTGAGTTTAGACAAGCGTCCTTTTTAGGGCTCATTCTGCTTACAATCCCATGTCAGCTTGGCTATAACATTAATATTTGTGTAAAGAAGCCAACATACAATCTTGGTGCTTCTAATGAAATATAATTTACCTCCACCAAACACCCAAGATAACACAAAACTAGATTTTTGCAATTATATTCTGTCACCGTCTGTCTTTTAAACTAGTATACTATATGCTGCACAGTAGCATATAGCATATTGGAGTAATTCAGCTATACATGTTTGAACCAGACCTGCATTTGCTGGAAGAAGAGGAAGACCTACTTTTAAAAATTTACCCAGAAGTTGATGAATCTGACTGATATGTTTTGTTTCTATTACGTCAAGCCCCATCCTTTCATGTCTTCTTCTCTAACTAAAGCAAGAGACTACAAAATTATATTTCACAAAATGTCAAACTATTACACCATGTAAATCCCGTATATACTGTATATTTATTGTTGTAGTTGTTCTGAATGCTGCTGTCTTGTTTAAGATTGAGAGCACACAATCAAGAGTACTTCTACACTCTCCTCTCAGATTTTAATAGATTTCAAACTAAAGCCTCTGCAGCAGGGTAATCCAGGTTATACTCAGATGTATCCTTTTAACCCTCTTATTTCTCAGTCAACTTTGGGTAATAAAACTTTCTTTAAATTTCCTTTAAGTGTGTAGGCTATACTTTTGTGCTAAACTGGCAAATAAGTGCCGTAAGTAGGGCAGAACATGTCTTTGTCATCCTATTAAAAAAATATCACATCTGCCCTGCCAATTTAATCAGAGAAAACGCACAGTATACCAAGAGTAATAGACTCCATTTTTACACATCCTTTTACACCTCACAGTCTGTATGTTACAAAGGCATAATGGGGAGTTGAAACTGTTCTGCAAAAAAACAACGTCTGTATAAATGGAGTCAGGCAGTGAAATTAAGTGTACCCTCTTCTCCAGGGATCACTGCGCTGCTCACAACCTATGTGTCTGTTCCTGACACATAAGGTCTATGTGTACCTTGGCTATTTGGGGTACAAAAATAATGTGGTTACGTTTAGGAAATGATTGATGACAGCTGGTTCAAAATGTTGACATGAGTTTTCTGGTTGAAAGTTCTATGTGTGACCCCCCACTCAAACCCAAGCTCCACTCTTGCTGGCACTTTTGCACGTTGTAATTTCTATCTGGCTACATCATCTGTTAAACACATCTGAAACTGATGCAGACGGAGTTACATCAACTCTACATTACACTGTTGTGCATCTGTCCCTAACACCAAAGGACTTAATTAATGTGTCTGTTTGTGCCAAGAGGTGCTGTTGCTAAACATCAATAACTTACAATCTGGGCGTGAGAATATACTACTAATGTTTCTTCTCAATAAAATGTATGATCGATTTGAAGCCTAATCAAATAGACCGGTACCTTGCATGCATAAGACTAATTAAGAAATTATCTAAAAATAAAAACGTATTTCTAATATAATGTATAAAACTGCAAGTATTTAATGATAAAAAAAATCTGTTCGAGCCTGTCCAATCTTTTACGAATTCTCCAAATGTGGCTTAAGCCTAAATTGAGTGTTTTGGTTGTTGTTGCTGTTGGTTAACCAGGATGCTAAACAGCAAACCTTGGAGCCAGAACAGAGAACAAGAATTACCCATCAACTCTTGAACAGATTCAATGGTCAATAATTGAATGAGTGAATTCCATTGTCCAATTACCCGCATTATCTGTGGATGCTCCTCTCATTAAAAGGCTAGTGAGGAAGGAGAATAATTAAAAAGATTTGCAGCATGGTGCATTTAATGATCACGCTGCGTTTGCCTGATATACTCTCCAGGACCAGTGAGATCATGTGGAATTGAAGGCAGGAGAGTGCCCCCTCCACCTCACACCCTCCACCCATTCACCGGCATGACTGCAGCGCAAACCGGCTCTATTCCGACACAGTTTTAGCTGAGTGGCTTCGAAGCACTTCAGCTGAAACCATAAAGCCTTAGTGTTATATTTGCAGTTTTCAAATCAAACCTCCTGATATAAATACACATTGAATATTAAAAAGAAACCTCGGTAAGTGGCAGTGCCTAAGTGTAGTGCCAACAGTTGTAGTAGTGTGCAAAATTGCTGTGTAGCTGTCAGGACACATACCTGTGGTAGCAATGGCCTCATGAGGTAGAGAAACACACACACACACACACACACACACGCCCAGCTTTAATTAGCACAATCTGAATGAATAAGACCAGTGCTGTAGAGGCCTGCTTAGTTCAAGTGCCCTCTCGCATAGCGTGTCTGGAGGGTCCTGCTTTTCCTGTAAACATGCTTGAAGTGTTGCTCAGGAAGTAGCAGAGCAGACGGGTTTCACGTCCCAACAGAAGCTTTCCAAAAACTGGAGAGTCATTCGGATGATGATGATGATGCAACATGTTTATTAAAAGCTTCTCATCAGGAGCACTCGTGAAGATTCTTTGATCGTGCTCGACTCGATATTTGGTGATTATGGAGCTTCTTCAGAGCTGTACATATTAGTTCAAAAGTTTCCAGGCATCTGGGTCAGGAGGCAGTGGTCTGGACAGATCAGTGAGAGAGGTGTTGACTCATCAACTCAGTCATTCAGCTCCAAACTTCAGCGGAATCCAGCACAACTGATGATACAACTAATGAACAGTTGTTTGATTATTGTCTTTGTGATATGTGGTGTTATTTTTTTGTGTGTGTATTGTTGTTGTTTCTTTATTCAGGAAATTGATATATTTTAGAAATATGCTCAGCTGATTAGTTTATTTCTCCATTTTCTTCTCAGGGTCTGTCTTTTGGAATGTAAAAAAACATATATTAAAAGGGATACAGTGCCTTAAGTGGTCAGGCATACAGTGTTGGATTTTTACATAACTGATAAATGTATCCTACTTACTACACCCTGCAGGGCCTGATCGTTTCCTCAGTGCCACAGAGCTCTGTTGTATAAACACATTGAGGAATCACATTGCTGGCTGTTGCTCTGGCTGAGATGTTCCTTTATATAATGAACATGTGTTTATTTAGACTCACTGCCACTGCTTCTGCAAACGTTCACCAGAGCACCAAATGTACATTCATCCACAGCTGAAAACTGTCCCAAATAAATAGGATAAGAGAGCCTTTCAAATAAAAACACAACTAATAATAATTAAAACCATTTATTTAGACTATGTTTGGAAGAAAGAATGAATAGGCAAACATATCTTCTTTACATGACACCATGTACACATTTAGACAGTAATGGTTCTATTTGGCTAGGTGTTTACAATTTCAAAAGTATTTTTTGTTCAGCTTTTGTGTCTTTAAGACCATTTCCAGTGAAAATCACATTTTAACCTTGACAGCTTCACGGACAAAGATTTCTGCTTTCTTTCTGCAATCCGCCAATGACAGTCTGTTAATAATTCTGATGTTTTCTACGTGAAAACATAAGGATCCATTCTTCCAAATTGTAGGCGACTTTGTACAAGAAGTCTTCCTCCTTTTACTGGGAATCTGTGTCTGGTCCAAATATGTATGTTCGAATGGCTCCGATGTTAGTTGTGTAGTTGCTACCATGCAGGGTATAAAAGGCTCGTTTAAAAGTCAGAAGACGATAAAGCAGGTAAGCTCCAGCTCATTCCAGTTGTAGGCTAGATAACAATACTGTATATGTATACTTTAGCATCTCGTTATTGGCCTCATGATTATTTGAGGTGTTTTTTTAAGTATTGTATGAATACAAGCTGAACAACTTTGCCAGAATGACAAAGCATTCAAAGGAGTGTTTTCCCATACTCTGACCTACCTTGTGACCTATTAAAAACTGGCCTGTGCCCACTTTACACTGTAAGTATAGCATAAAAAATAAACTGCCAGTGCAAATGCCATGTTATCCATTAAGCATAATACACATATCCAAGTAGTCACACATACATGCAGAGCTTAATTCACATCATGACACAATAGGGAGGAAACACCTAATCTATTGATCTACAGTGCTCTCAGAATATCTGGCAATTATTTTAGTGGTAACTATAACTAGAGAAAACCCAAGGTGTACCCAATGATAGCACAAAGGCTAAATGAGCGAATATTGCAGTAATCCATGACGCAGATTTTTACTATCACTGGAGATATATTGATGCCACACACATCCCTCCTGTGCGGTCTAAAGATGAAAAGCTGCTTAAAAGTTGCTGTACAAGTGTCAGTGTAGATTACTTACACGTATCCCTGATCTGTGGTGGTATTCCAAGCCGGGTCACCTGTAAAACGATGACACCGGTGTTGAACTTGCCCAGCCCGCCTTTGTTAAAGTGAAATCCAGCTCAGAGAATTACTCTATATTCCGATAAGAAAAAAGCACATGAGCAGCTCACAAGACAGAATAACAACGTTTTTAAGAGGAGGACATGATTCAGGTCATCTGCTTAATGATAAATCTGTCAGTCTTTGTGTAATCACATAGCAGAGGAGTCAGAGCTTGTGGCTAGCCTTGGTCATTTGTGTTTGTCCTTTTCAAATTGTCTCTTCAAATCAACTCTAAACACTAGAAAGGAGATGAGAATAGTCTGTGTTTCATTTTTCCAGTCATTTTCTTTGGCCAAGTACTCCTGGTTCTCCCATCGTCTTTTGAGTTCCTATCTGTGATGGCATCAGAGCACGTAATTCAGAGGTCAAGCACCGAGAATGGCAGCGAGGTGTCTGCCAGTTGGACTCAGATTAACAGTCTCTGTATCCAGGCCACGTAACTTATCAGAGAATAGACTTCTGTCTAAAAGTTGAGCAGCGTGGGCCAAGGATTTTCCTTAACCTCTTTTGAGAAATGGACCGCAGGGTGAATTCATAAAAGAGCAGTCTGTTGGACAATTTGTCTTTTGACAGAAGGGAACATTGGAAGTCACCAGAGGGTGGTCAGTGGTGAGTGGCACAGGCCTGCCTGGGGCGGTACCTGCAGGCCATTCTTCCTCGTGATTTGTCCGGGACACAGAGAGCAGGGAGTGGCAGCGCCGGCAGCCATCTGGCCCCAGCCTGGGAATTGGGTGGTTGGGTGTGTGTTCAGTGTCAGTATGGCTCCATCAGGGCTGTTTGCGAACAGATGTTCTGTGGTGTGTTCACTCCAGCACGGCTCAGGAGGGAAGACGTGTCTATCAGTGGCTGGAGGCTTTCAGGGGAGCTGCAGACTCTGACCTTGAGGCTCCAGCATGTCAATCCCATTTCCTAAAGCCCTGTGAGACCACCAAACACTGCCCTGTTTGCTTTTCAGATCAGATGCAATCACAAAATTGTACAAACCCAAACAACAAACAATGTTACATTTCTGGTACAGTAGGTGTAGCTGCCGAAAGGAAGTTATCCTGATCAACCAAGCAATCTTGTTAACACTTCTATCCTCAAAATTAGTAAATTGGGATTCTATTCAGCAGGGATCAGTTTCACATTGACTTTTAGTGTGTATTATGCCTCCTCAGGAACAGAAGGCATAAAAAATGCCAGGGCAAGAGTATCCGTATACCCTGTCACAATCACCCACATCTCAGCAATCAATAAGCATTTTAATCAGTCAATTACACAGCACAAATTTAACAGCTTGTAGGTAGAGCTGTCTTCGAGGCCCTCCCCATGAAATCTATGGGAAATTTATCTTCTATTAAGTTTTCAGAGAGAGGAATGTGGAAGTACGCAACATGCTGTCCAATGTTGGCAGATAAGGAGAGGAAGCCAGAGAGCAACCGTTTGGATGAAAGGTTTGGCGAGAAGATTACACAGTGCAAGATGCCCTGTGGTAGAATTGGTCTGCAAATAACAGTCCATAAGAGCTTTTTAATCAGATAACTGGGGTAACGCACAAAATAAGCTATGGTCCTTATAGTGGAGGGAATATTCAAACATTCCTAACAATTATCCTACTGGAAAAGTAGCCATTTTGAAGCATGGGAGTCAGCCGCTTTCCTCTAAGCGAACCATCCACATTCAGCTCATTATTTATTAAACAAATATTCCTGAATTCTCATCGACGTAAGATATATTTGCAAAGCTAAACTGTGCGTGGCAATGAAACTGTTTGTTCATAAACAGGAGGCTAGTGTTTTAGTAATCGGAGCAGATGTTGATGTTTTGCTGATAGGGAACTAAAACCAGAAACCAAGTGCAGCTTTGTAGTTTTGGTGTCACTATCTGAACTGAACTGAAGAGGTATTATGGCCAGGATAGAGAATGCGCCCCAGCTCCTCACTCACCTATAAAAATCAACATCTGTTGAAGCATACATTAAGTTTAAAAATAACTGTACAGAGATCACCGGTCAGAGTACAGTCAACCAGATGTCGCTTTAAAAGTGCCAGATGGAACAATGAAAGCAGGATTGGAAATTAGAAAGCACTGTGAAAGGTCAGATCAATTAAGAAAGCTGCGTTGGCTGCCATATGACAATTAAGGCAAGTTTAAAGCGCTTGAGCTAACGGGGTTGCAGAGTGAGTGGCTGTCATGGGGAGGAACTTCATGGGGGCATGGAGACGTGAGCACGTGGGACGGGGGGAGCTTCCCCGAACTGAAGTGCATTTACACCCGGTCAAGGTTAATGACCCGCACAGATAAACCTGATAGAACGCCTCACAGCGCTGCATCACGACCTTTGTCCGTCAGTATTAAGGAGCCGATAAATTACAGCCATGACTTTAAATGACATTGAAATCGACTGTGCTCTAATGAGAGGAAGAGAGAGAAACAGACAACAAAGAGGGACACAGAGAGAGATGCCAGGTTGAGAAGGGAACTGTTGCATGAATAAATCAGTTGTTTTCTAAAATATTGCCCACTTCACACAACACCTCACAGTCAAGATTGTGTACATCAATCAATCAATCAGGTTTAATTTGAATAGCCCAAAATCACAAATAACAATTGCCTCTGAGGGCTTTACAATCTGTACATAACAACACCCATTCTACCCTTAGACCCTCAAACCGGGTGAGGAAAAACTCCAAAAACCCCTACCCGTCTACCCGTCCCTCTCGGGTAGACGGGTAGGGGTTTTTGGCAATAGATGTCACAAGTTCAGAACACAACAATATGACACGTATTACGGTCTATGGACACGTAACCGGCTCTGCTCCAGCCTTTCATTTTATTTCCTAAAATCCAAAATACCTATGAATGCACATATACCACAAGGGGGCAATGTTTGCATTGTTTGTGTGCATCCTCCCCAGGGCACACACACACACACACACACACACACACACACACCCTCTCTCTCTCTCTCTGTCACACACACACACACACACACACAATGATTTACATTTATGTTTTACATTTGCACATTTGGATTAAGTGCAGTTTAGTTGTTCATTTACATTGCAACATGTTAACCCAAACCATGATAAGCCGCTTCCTGCAGCGACAACAGCTCACAAACAAGACCACCGGCTCTTGCAATTACAACAACAGTTACAATTTATAGGCCATAATATTTTACAGACTCAAACAGACGCTCCTCTGCTATATCCAGTCCTTATCTGTACTTTTGGAAAATTGCACCCTAGCAACATCTGTTGTCTTTCCCAGCTCTGTTTTCTTTTGAACTGTGTATTATTGTTTTAAGTGCTCAAGCATACAGTGGCGCAGCTTGGTACAAAATACCGAAAGAATGAAAAGAAGGAGAGCTTTTTTCCACACTTAAACACTCTGAACAAGACCATTTAGGAATTTCTCACTCAATTTGTTTTGTTGATTCTTCCAAAGTTCTACTGTAAGCACTTCACGGTGTACAAACGGAATTATTCATCACATTAACGATAACATAAATGCAGCGGCGACAGAATTTAAAGCACCCGTGGAGATGAACCTTTATTTACTCATGAAAAACAAGACATTGCACTACTTTTTTGCAGAGCGTGGTCTCTCAGAAATGATTCTTTTGAAGTCTGTCCCTACCACACGGAGAAGGATATATGTTTGGTCTACTAATATCGCCATTTGTGTGCCCTTAAAATACAGTTTTAACCATAGATAAGGCTAACCTGCGATAGCGCCACCTCTAAAGCTCTGGTACACTCACACCATATTGTTCATATATAATATTTACAGATTAATGTTAATAGTATTCTCCTTGAGAAGATAAGATGGTCAGAAAGTAAACTATGCAGTCACACCAGTATGAATATGTACTCTTCTCTTTTCCTCTCCAGGAAACTGTTTATCGGCAGCTTTTTTTCATTTTCTACGCAGAAAGAAGTCAAACCCTGCAGCAGGTGCATCACTTCCTAAATGCATTCACCGTTAACTGTACTCTTTGCTCTGACTAGGCTTCTCCTAATGTCTTGCCCCCATTGATTGTTGTGCCGCTCTGCGGGAATGTGGGAATTAATTAGACAATTTGTATAATGGACTTAGACACATAAAGACACGGTGGGCTCAATCGAGTGGCAGCATCCTGCAGCTCCTATTGTCCTTGAGGAACTCTCATCCAGATGTTCAAACGGATCGGAGGCTGACCTCTCGCCTGCTCCTAATTATCATCTGAATGACAACATGGCCCGGATCAATAGTTCCCAGTCACAGTTTGAACATCACAGATAAGAAGCCACCTTGTTGTCGGAGAGAAAATGCTAATGTAATTAATGTTCAATAATCCTCTGCGTGTGGATATTAATGCTGGATATTTACTACAAACAGGCGTGTGTGTGGGGGAAACACAGCCCACCTAGCGAACACGGTATTACAGGAGCCAGTTTGAGTGTAACCTGTAACACTGCTGGCCAGTGTAAGTATAAAAGACTTCCTGCTGGTAGTCAATCTTATGATGAGGTCACTGGACTGTTCCACTACCTCGCCACCCTCCCCGTGCTGTAGGTGCGGTCATCCACTGTGGACGCACGCTGCAGGCATCTCCGCTGTGGAGGGGAAAGTCCA
>KV751324.1:9895510-9918171 GCA_001698575.1 Mola mola | reverse complement strand
AGTGAAGAGAGGAGGGAAGGCATGTTTATATGTGTGTGGGAGGGAGTGTTCGCTACAAGATGGAGAGAGATGTAGCAATACAATTTATTCCTTAAGTGAGGTAAAAGCCATATTGCCTACCATTAACAGAGCAGAACGTCGGCACGGGCTGATAATTAAGTAATCCATGAGAGCGTGAGCAATATAGGACAATCACAGACATCCCCTGCTCCCTTCCCACGTCGTCCTTTTCTCCAACATCATTTTAGATTATGCTGGAAAATATTATTGCATTGTGATTTGAAAGCGCTGCTGTACAGGAAAATGTTCTGCTGCAAACTAATGATTCCAGTGAGATGAACTCATTTCAAAGGCGCGTGCCTCCTGTCACACTCTCCTGATTTCCTCCTTTTGCAAACTTTCAAGTTTGATTGAACTGGTAGTTGTCCTGTTCTTACTTGTTGACATTTGTCCATTTATTTAAACATCCGGAGGAAACTGTTTTTCATATGATACCACAGACCACACCACCTTATATTTCATTGATTTTCAATTGTTCAGCACATCTTTGCTTTACTGGAATAGAGCTTAAAACCAGTGGCAGTGATGTATATTTCCCACACTGTAATCATTTTATAAGTTTGACACAATACTACACTGATGGAAATGACTTGTGATGGAGAAGATGTTAGCGGAGTGGTGAGTCTGAGCAGCAGATGTGTTGTTGTTGGTTGCTTCTGCTCTCTGTGGGTTCATCTCTTTGACATCAATAATTTCCGAGCAGTTGTTTTGCCTTCAACACTTGCTGCAGGATGACATCACTGACTGGGGCGAGTCCAGCGATCAAAAGTTTCAATCGATGACTACTTGCTTTTCAGGCCCTTATTCATCACACAGAAGAGGACAGTTTACCATCATACTTTAATTGATACTTCACAGACCTCAGTGTGTCCTTGCTGGGATCCCAACTAAAAGCAAAGTACATGGACTATGTGGAGATGCATCTTGGATTTTATAATAATGACTATATATATCCTTTACCTAGATTTAATAAATTAACTGGTCTCAAATTGTAAACTTAAACAACTGGAAATTTAACCAACATATGACAAAAACATTTACAATGATATACAGTTGTACCTTTTTTTTCTGCAAAGTTTACCATTTATGTCAGAAAATGATCACATAAATATAGTGTGGAAATTGTTGTCATAGAAAATAATATTTTCATTCTCTGTTAGCAGGCCGACATATTGGCAAGCATTTACCAAAAATACATTTATAACATATGATAATAATAGTTTTCCAAATAGTGCAGGGAAATAGGACATAAAAAATACCCTCCAATGACCACATATTTCATACTTTACCTTTTATGCTTTAAACTGAGGTTAACTTTTGTCCACATTGCACATTGTCCAATGACACACAGTAAAATCTTCATTGTCACACAACTATTAAATGTTTCTTCTGTGTGGTAGAAATGACAGTTTGCATTATTATCATTATTCTCATTATTTGACAAAGGTAGGTTATTTGTTTAAAGATGTTTTTAAGGTGAAGGCAATTCATTTTACTTCTATGATGAGCTGACACATACTGTAACTACAGTAAGTGTATGAATACACATCATCATTTCTTCAAGCATGTTTCATGTCATTGTGTCACATTACTCCTAGCGTGTCTTTGGTTACTCCCTTCACACGTAGAAAAATGGACATGATCTCACCACACATTTCATCATGTTGGTCCACTGAAATATTTATTTGGATTGCAATTTACAACAATCCACAATTTTGCAACAGCAGACTGTATCATTCATCTCCCTGCTTGTCCAAATGCATTTCCGTTGTTTCTTAAGAGAAGAGTCATGGGAGGTTTTGGACAAGACTCAATAATGTCTCTTCAATTTTTTTTTTTGGCTTCGTATCGTAACAAATGGTAACATTTTAATTCTTGCTTTCATCCCTCAAGACTGAAAATACAATTTCATGATCACCTCGCTGCTAGAGCCATGTTTAATAATTCCCAATTATGCAGCCAGGCACCTAGTCCTCAGTGTGAGCCCAGCTATGCTGCCTGCACACAGCTGGCCTGCTGCTCTGTGTGTGTTCAGTCACCTTGATATCATCGATGAGCGTGTCCCCCACATCTTAGCAGGTTACAGTGCTGGACCCTGTGCTGTTGTTTTAATAATACAGGATGGTATTGTCCAAGGGGGAGTTTACAGCTCCAGCCTTTTTTCTCTAATTTGTTACGCAGTTTACCCAAACACGGAGCATGCACCGTGTCAGGCCCAGCGTGTGGCAGATGCACCGGTGCTCAGGGACGAGTTGCACTCATCGTGGGAGGGAAACAAGGTTAAAGTGCCTGAATTGACACGTTTCAAATGAAAAGCTTTTTGTTTTACTAAACCAAGAATTATTTATTTTTGTTTAATGTTTAGCGAACACACACACACGCACACTTCCACACTGAATTGTGAACGAACAGACTGAAGATGAGGAGGCTGTCGAATCCCCTGACTGACATGTTGCTGTGGATCCAAACCAGACCTGTTACAGACGTGAGAATAGCTTTTAAAGTAAACATCTGAAGGGCTACTCACACTGCTTTTACATTCATTCTCAGATTATTTACTTATGTTGAAGGTTAACTAAAGTATTTTTCAACTTAAGCACTATGTATCTTCCAGGCTCTGAAATGTTTTGAATTCTTTTCAAATTCAGACTCCAATGTGGTGTTTGGTCACCAGGACAATTCAGCTCAAGACATTACAATGAAGTGATGTTGCAGAGATCAGTTTTGTGTTACAAGACACTTGCGATAACATTTAGTAAAATTAAATAAATAAATAAACAATCCTGTCCTGCACTGTTGCATTGTAGTCTTGTTGAGCTTAACAGTCATAGCAACTGAATTCCATACTGGAGTATAAGATATGTAATTTCTGCCCTCATAAAGTAATAAGGCTTAAGGGAAAAATACCACAATTCTCCTTTTTAAAAGCCATACCACAGTGTAAAAAAAACTGTCTAAAAAGTCCAAATACTACATGAAAATTGTACATTGATTGCTGCAATACACGATTAATACGATTACAGATTCTTTCATGTGTTAGGGGCATTTTGTTGTTTGTCTTTTGTTCAGTCTGTAGCAGTTTTTCATACTTTATAAACGATCATATAATATTTGAAATATAAAACTGAATAAAAAAACTTTGTCTCATTCCTCTAATGAAGCTCTCAGCTTTACAGTAAAATCAACCTTTTAAAAACCAGCAGGGTGCACCTGGAGAGAACAAAACAAGACATAAATAGAGAAAATAGAAATTTGAAAGGAAGTAACAGAGTTGGTGGCCAGTAAGCAGCCAAAGTCACTGAATTCTGAAGACTGGAGGAGGTGTGTTTTTGCTGTCGTGCTTGAAAATGTTTTGCTCAGTGTGTCTTCTACATTTCCTTCCTGCTCTTTGTTCCTCAGATAAACAAATTTCTAAGTCACCCAGGGTGTCGCAACGGGACACGATCTCACCCTCTAGCAATGCTTTATATATCACACTATCGCCTCAGCGTCTGTGTAATGCTGTGTTTTGTTTTTTGTTTTTTTGTTTTGGTTTGTGGAGTGTGACTGAATATTTGCCAGTAAACCCATGTGTTAGCTATACTCTTATTGCTTTTCCAAGCCAGCACCAGCTTGGCCTTGATGCATGTATCCTTATGGATGGGAGAATATGCAGGAGAAAGGGATGGACGTGGCAGAAATAATAAAACACCCTTCTGAACACAGACACATCTGTGTGTCAGTACCCGCGTGTCCATTACATTACCAACTGAAGCTATTCAAGAATAAAAATACCTCAGCACGACTGGCCAATTATGACACAATACAGTTCAGTCTTGGATTTTTCTTTCTTTTCCTTTTGTTTATTTTATTGCATGTCATCTTTAATTCTGCACTCGCTTCCCATGTGGAGGCCAACTCAAAATTAGTGATTGCAGGTTACACGCAGGTCAACAGTCTGATCAGAACCATGTGTTCTTAACATCATGTGTACATTTTTCACATCAGTCCTCGTGGATATCAATCCATTCACTGACCCACCCGAGTGCACGTGCTCACTGGCGTGAAAACACGCAGGGTAACGTTTGATCACGCACGAGAAAAACGCTCGCAATACTGGAAGGAGCGGGAAAACATGAAGGTATGCTGTTATTTAACTTTGTTTTGGATCTACTTTGAAGAAGCTGCATCTTTCCACCATCATTTACCACATTGGTGTTTCTGCTCGTGAGCAGTGTGGTCGAATATTGCTCGTCAAAACCTAATTTTTCTTCATATTAAGCAGCAGCGTTCTGATAACATTTTTGATTTAGATCGTAGAGCGTTTCACTGACACTTCCTGAGCAGAATTCCTGAAACATAATACAAAAGTGTGTCTGTCGGGGGGTTTGCCAGCTCAGTGTGTCTGACTTACAAGCAAATGTGTATGTGTGTGCAGTGAATCTAGCTCTGTGTTGTGTAGCACTGGTGTGCGGGGCCACGCAGGCCTCTTCAAAGCAACCTCTCTCCATATGGTGATGTATACCGTGAACAGGTCAACTTGGAGCACAGCTCTGGAGAGGGAGATTTTCTCCCTGCCCATTGTCTGTCCGCAGAGCCTGCAGAGAGAGCCTGCCGCTTTCAGAGTATCACCACCAGCCCCTAATATGGCAAATGAATGCATGAGCGAATACAAGGGTGAATAACTGAATGAATAACCAAAGACAATTTACATAATTGCATGTAGGATATGTATTTTCTAACGTTTTGAACAGCTATTTGCATATTCACACTCTATAGAAATTATTCAGTCAATACTTGATCCATCATGTAAATATGACTCCTTTGAATTAACGGGAAAAAAAAAAGGGGGAGAAAGAGAACTCAAACAATAATAATGTTAATGTTTTCTGCCCTCAGGGAAGATCTCCTCCCAGTCTCTGGAGCAGTTGCTGTCAGAATATGAAGTGTGATACCAACAATTCAGTTATGACATGTTTGCTTAACAGGTAGAAATATGAGGAAAAAAAGAGATTCGTTGGTGTTGTATCCTTTTTATAAATTTTCTTTTTTCCCATTGCCCACAGCATTGATCTGATCTCACACAAGTCATTCATTTCGGATGTCAAGGGGGTCTTTTTTTTTTTCCCGCGTGTGATCACAGTTTGCAGAAACTTGCCGCAAATTGTCGCAACTGTCTCTTTCATCATTTGAAGTGCTTATTTTCCCTCACGTCACGCTGCTCTGTGATCCAGATAGACAGCAGGCTTATGTGTGCCGACATCTTTTGAACTATTCAAAAGCGCCACTGTCACTCCGTGTTCCTTTTGTTGTTGTTTTAGGCAGGATAAGAGGCCAGTTAACCTTCACATTGCTTGTGTGAGCATTAAGGCAGGTTGGCGGTGGTGGGGAGGATGCAGGGGGGTTGAAGTGAAGAGTGGGAAAAGTGGGTAGGAAAGTGTTATTCGTGTGTGTGTGTACTGACCTGCCTACCCTTCACCTTTTGTCTTACTGTGTGGTGCCATTGTGAGTGCTGGAGGAGGACACGTGAAGAGCCGGACTCTGGCCAGCAGAATCGCACCCCTGCCTGGGTTTTCACAACCCCACCACGGCCGCCGGTTTCTCTCTCTTTCACTCTGTCTTCCTGGCCTGCAGCTAAAAGCACACATTTTCTCTGTTTGAGGGGGCTTGGATCAGAGGGAAACCAAACACATCAAAAGCCTGAGGATGGAGAGTGTTGTTGTATTTGTTCAGGTCAGTCAGCTTTGTCAGATTCTGCTCACTTCCCTCAATCATCTCATTTTGCAGCACCCATGGATCGAGCCTTAATGCCTCATTTTGCTTGTCACACTTAAATTCCTCTTGTTTGTCAGCCATAATTCTGAATCTCATGAATTAATCATGAGCAAATCTACTTTCATTTAGAGGCTTTAACCTGTGAAAAAATGCTCCTTGGCTGACTTGGCAGTAGCAGACATATGCGCACACGTCCTGGCTGGGTGCTGCAGGCAGGACACTGGGAACTGGGGTGGATTTGCAGCTCTCTGTCCACAAATGGGCTGGGGGCAGGGGGGTAAATGAGATGGCCTGCAGGCTAGGGGGTTGGACTGCTGCTGATCACTGTCCACCACATTAAGCACCACTCATTTCCTGCCTGCACACATGCACGATCCTCGCATCATCATATGCAAAACAGAAGCCTTCCGGTGTTAAAAACAACAACAGCACTAATGAAACACTAGTCTTTAATGTGCTGTTGAGTAGCACACCATTTGATGAAAATTGACATTTTTATTTGAAATTTAAGAAGTGGGGACTCACTGATCATGGACACACAGCACGCTGCATGTTATAGTGCTCTACACTATAATTACAGGGCTAGTTGTTAATGCTGGGACTGCTTAAAATATACATTTTTTTTTCCTTTTCAAATCAGAATTACCCTAACTTGTCTTTTCAAGTTCAGTTATAGTTCATGTTAAAACAATTGCTTTGTTTTTATGGTGTACTCTGTCAAAGGCTGATTCAAGTTTGACATTGGCCTTTTTTTCCTTTCATCATACAGTATAGTAACACATCCAGTAAATGTAATAGCAGGACAAGAGACACAAATAGTGAAAAATCAGACAGGTTTGAAACCATCCAAAGATTTTTCATAAAAAAATGTATTCAGCCTAAAAGTTGAGTGAATGCCATGTTGGTAGGTGACCCTATTCGCAGAAGAAAGAGTTTTGAAACAAGATTCCCATCCGTGAACTGATTTCATACAGTATAATCATGCTAAAAATCAATACCGTGCACAATAAAAGTGCAGCTGCAGTAAGGCATCATTAGCTTAACTTAGCACACTGGAAGTGGAAGGATACATCTAGTGCGGCGTTGTGTACGTTTTGTTCCTCCATTACTCTTTGGCACTGTTTGCCACTAGATGTCACTAATGGTTTTGGTGTGCGAGTGACTGGCTAAATCTTGGGCTTAGAAGAAGTTAGCTGAGTCATTAAACACAATAGGCTTCACCCAGGATAGCAGCCAGAAAAGTAAACTGTCTTTTTGTTTCTTTTAATTCTCCATTGCGGGACAATGTTTGTTTGTTTAAAAGATGCTGAATGTGACAAAATAAGGCAGCTAAGTAATTCTAGTTTCAGTGTCTAATTTATGTATATCAAGTATACTCTCTTTATGACTTGGTGGTACAGTAGTCCCGTGACCTAACAATTGTATTGTTCCTGCATAGAGGTAAATATATGTGCTACATATTTTTGCTGATGTGTAGCATCCATATTTCATGTGTGTGTTGAAGTATGTTGATCTCATGTAGAGCTCTAAGAAAAAACACAAAAAGTAATGCAGTGGAATTCATAAAAGCTATACAAAATTTGTGAGGTGAGTTAAAGTGACAACATTTTGCATGGAGGCCAGGCAATGAATCGGAACAAGACGTGCTGTTGCAAGTAAATGTAAGTAGGAAACATTCAGGCTGCTACTGACCCTGACCATGACTTTACTAAGGTAACCGCAGTAGATACAGTAACACACTTAAAACTCACATCGTGAGTTGACCGTGTTAACATCTCAATAACCAATACACCTGCTTGTTTTATGTTGTTGTTGTTTCCCTTACCCTCCATGAGCCGGGCTTTAACAGTGTCTTATTTAAGCATGTGTGGCTGAATTACTAATAAAGAACTTGCCACTGTGCAACATATAGTAGACTAGTTTAAAAGACAGAAACTCAAAGCTCAGGGGCAGAGACAGGGCAGGGCTAAAGTAACACATTCATAGATCCCCACAACCTAGCAAATGCAATAAAGTCCAAGCCATTTGAAGGCCACGACGAGATTTTTTTCCATGAAAAATAGTAATAGTAATTTTGTAATTTTACAAAATGGATCTGATTTTTAAAGGTTTTAATCAATGGCTGGAGCAAGACTCTAAGGAAACCATAATGTAACCAGTAGAAGGGAAGGGAAAACTGGCGTAACATAAGGCATTTCAAATATATTGAGAGCGTATGTAACCCATGTGGGATGGCAGCTGAAGAATCAAATCAAATCAAATCAAATTTTATTTGTATAGCCCGAAATCACAATTTACACATTATCTCACTGGGCTTTGACAAACTGTACAGATGTGACATCCTCTGCCCTTAGACCCTCGAACCGGGTGAGGAAAAACTTAAAAAACCCTAAACAGGGAAAATAAGAAACCTCAGGAAGAACCACAGAGGAGGGATCCTTCTTCCTAGGACGGACAGACGTGCAATAGATGTCACTTGTACAGAACACAAAAACATGATAACAACAGTTCACTTAGAATGTATAAAACATCCATGAGTCCCAGAGTCTGTGGATTCTATGAGTCTGGATGTATGGGAAGTCTAGTGATCCAAGTCCAAGAAGGAGGAGGAACCGGCAGTGCTCTCACAAATATTTATTTTGACTCAAACCTGCGGGCGACAGTTTATACATATCAATTGTCATCATCCGTCTCTTATTTCAAATAACCCTTAGCCATTGTGAACATCACTGTGACGGAAAGAAGGGAGGGTCTACAGAAGCCTGGAAAACTACGGGGCTCAGGAGGAACAAAAACAAAGCGGAGTGCAGCAACATGCCCTCCCACAGGTAAAAGGAAAATAAAACTATTTGACGATATTGAAGATAAAATTCACAAACCAAATACAACATAAATATAATAAATAATAAGGGTGCATTTTTAACTCCGTTACACTTACACGACATGACATGAGGCTGGCGCATTTGTGCTTGGCAGAGACTTGTGTTGGTAGTTACTATGTGTTTGAGACATTTACTATTTATGTTCTTACTGGGTTACTTTTGAGGTTTACCACTGGTTTTTAGCTGCTGTTACTCCAAAATGTTCTGTTTGTTGTGTTTGTATTGTAATTAAAATATTTTGATGTACCTGCATTGTAGTTGTTCCAGTTTAGTTTAGTTAGTTTAGGCACATTTAAAGTTCAGTCATATCTAGGTTAAAAAAACAGAGGTAAAATAAATTAATAGATAAATAAATAAACAAAAAAAATTGGTTTTATAGTTTTTAGATATCATGTTGTGCTATTCATGGCCAAATGGAATGTCACCCTGAAGAAAAAAGCTCCCGCTCAATTTTTAGCAACTGTTTTTCGGACTGTTCAATGTAACTGCACAATGTATTACCAGATGATATTTTATCATATAAGGAAAACATAAAATCTGCTATCAATAGTCCTTGATTATTCCAATTTTTTTAAATGTTACCCTGTGAGGCGTAATATTTAGAAAAATAAAGCTATTGTTTAGAGAGTCAACAACCTAATAAATGATGGAACCCTAGCTATAGATTAATGTAGATATTTACTAACCTCCTGCTCCTAATGTCAATAGGTCAATAGGAAAACAGAGAGGACGGTGACATGGTGAACATAGTCTTAAGTAATGCTTCAGCTGAAGGCATCTGGACTTCGTTTTGGTTTTGAAGACGTCTCACCTCTCATCCCAAAGGCTTCTTCAATTCTACACATTTGGTGGGGAGTCCCCAGTATTTAACCTCTAATAGGGACGTTACACCTTGGAGGTAGTCACCTGAGTCTTTGACCCCTCTCTGTGTATGCACATCAGGGTCACAAGTAAAGTGTAGTTCCTTAAAGAGTAGTTGTGAGGTGTGACTCATTAATGAGTCGTTGCCCTGAGTCGTTAGAGTCACATGAGGCAAGTTCTGAAGGAGGTTTAAAACATCTGGGAAAGGATGTCAGGCCTGCAATGTAAGTGGATGATAATTGTTGTCTTAGACCACCACCCCTGTGTAATGAGGGTCTTTCCATTTTGATGTAGATGGCTTGTGTTTAGGTAACCAAAATTGGTGTTTATGTTAGCTAAAAAAAAAGCTGAGCAGTGTTGTGTATGCAGTGTGGAGTATTCTGACCTGTACATTGGAGGAGACTAAACAACCGCTCCACAGGCTCATGGCACAACACAGAGGAGCCAGCTCATCAGGACAACATTCAGCTGTGCATTTACATCTAAAGGACAAGGGAGAATAATGTACATATATTTGACAGAGAAGACAGATGGTTTGAGGGAGGAGTGAAGGAGGCCATGATTGTGAGGGGGGTCATCAATGAGTCACGCTTCAAAAAGACTCAATAATAAACTACGCCTTACTTGTGACCCTGATGTGCATACACAGAGAGGGTCAAGGTCTCAGGTGAACACCTTCAAGGTGTAACGACCCTACCAGAGAGTAAATACTGGGGATTCCCCACCACTGTTACGAACTGAAGAAGTATTTTGGAAAATAGGTGAAACGTCTTCAAAACCAAAAAGAAGTCCAGATGCCTTCAACTGAAGCACTTAAGACAACCTCAACTTGGATGACTGAGAACCTACACAAACATGGTGAAAATACTTCAGGAGCCTCGATAGATTCTGATAATACCAACAACTCTGCCAGTGCATTAACGTCCTTTATTTGTCAGTGACAAATACAGTAAATGCTGACACTTGTTGTGTACTTTACTCAGATTTACCCTCCTGTTCACTCAGCAAACAAGCGCTACTGAAGTTATTTACAGCACCTGCTGAGTTCTGCAATGTTTACACATTTGTACTCCCCGAATGCTTCATTAATTAAAATGTGTCGGCGCAATTTGTTCACTTAGCTACATGCCTACCAATTTGTTCCTCTACATGACAGGGTAGAGCTTCCTGTCAGGAGTGTGTTTGTTTCCTCTTCATGTGCTTCCAGCATTCAAATGTGCTGAACACACAGATCGCGCCTGGGTGGTAGAGGAAGCGAAGGGAAGGCTAGTAGGCTAAGCAGACTGGAGTAAACAACGCTTTGGCTCTTTAAATAAATCATTTGTTTGTGATTGAGGCTTCGTGATGTGAACAGCATGACCTGTTTTACCGGGAGTCTCTGAACAGCCAGCCCGTCGCCCTCTCAGAAACAGATCCCATCTCTCTACCCACAGACTCAGGGCCTATTTATATTGCATGAGAACAAATTTTTTTGACAACTTGAGTGATAGATTTGTACACGGCCCAAATGTTTTCTTTCTGTGCAGAGACCCACTCTGAGTGACATAAATTGCTGTTAATAAAAATTTTAACAATACATGGCAAATGAGTTTTTTCTGTTAACATGGTATGGGCTGGAGCAAATGGTGCTTATTGAGGGCTTCTTGGGAATAGGGGCAGCGTCTGAGTCAACATTTGAAGAAGTGCATGTGGTGCTGTGTTTCGGAGGAATAACATGAACACACGGACAGTTAAGAAGTGAGGAAGCACAACCTAACTGAGAGATTGGCAACTAGTCCCTTGTCTCTCCTTGTTTGTACTGTAATGATGCTGCAAGACATTTGTCTTTAAACAATTATATGTACAAAATGTGTTTTCAGGAATATTGAAGTTATTGAATTATTTTCGATGTTGACTCATAAGAAACAGAAAGGATATTCAGCTGGTGTTGCCTCTGTTGCATTGACCTCTTTTTTAATCTGAGATAATAAATTGATGGAGATAACCATTAAAGGGCTATCTGACCCGCAACCAGCACAAGAGATTTTTTGTGGCGCTTATCATATACAAAAAGTACATTTAATGAAGATCAACAGTCACATATTTCTAGTAAATACTTCCTACTAAAGAAACAGTGCCATGAAAACTGTTGAGTGGATTATCTGCTGTTTTTGTTGTTGTTGCTGGGGTTTTTTCCCCTAATACTTTGAACAATCAAAGAAAAATTACATTCACCTACTTTCATTGTGACGGAGGCAAAGACTGAGGGAATAAGATATCACTAGAGATACTTTGATTTTTTTCTTTCTTTTTTTGGTCTATAAACCCTTCAGTATTTCATTTTATTTAGGGTAAACACCTGCTCAGACTTGAGGGCACACTTTTGTTTGCATTGTTTGTTCTCATCCCTCATTTCTTATTATCTACTTTTGACTCAGTCCTCATTAAAGGCTGGCTATGCTGCATACGCACACACAGTGGAGAAGAATTCCACAGTTGCCCCTCTATCACCCCTCCATGCATTTTGCCTCTCTGTTTTTGCTGAAATAATAATAATAACTGTTTGCATTTTTGAAGGTGGGATTACAGTTGTTTAATTGTATTGAACGTTGTCATGGAGACTATCAGGCCATCGGTGCATAAACAGCCGTACTTGACGGTGTTTGGCTAAAATCGGGCTTTGTGCAGATGTCTGACACAGATTTATGATGGTGAAACAGATTGTATTTGGCAGAAAAATCAATAGGCTGACCACTCTGGACTGGCTGCTCATTTTGATAAACAGCTCTGTGAATGTTACCTGCCCAGAAGCTCATCTCCTCATCTGTTTGCTCTGAGTATGTGAATTAATGTCAGATTTCACTTTCCAAACTTATTTCCACTTGAAAGTTTCACACAAATATATGCTTTATCACTGTACGAGAATATTTAGGTCAGCTCCTATCAAAAACAACTTTTTCTTAAGGGAAAAACTCTTTCCTTTAGGTAAATTGAATCACATCATTAAAAAAAAAATCCTAAACTTTGTGCGACTTTTATCAAAGGAAATGAAATTGACTAATATGATGTTGGTTTGGGGTTAATTAAATAATCATACAGACCTTACGGAAAAAATAGCCAAACATCTGGAAAGTGAGACATTCAGGAACCAAAATGGAAAAAGAATGACAATAACAGCAGTGAGTTGTACTGTAATGTAATACTGATGATATAATGGAAGAAACACTCCCTGCACGGCGGGGTTGTACACTGAACAGTTGTCCAGTAGTCCAGTCATCAACTTAAGTACACACTCAGCAGTTACCCTGTGTTATTACTATGTAATTCACAGTAATTAAATGGCAGCCATGAAAAAATGTATACATATAAGATAATAGATAACAATATATCAATAATGTGCTCTTGAAAATAAATTGCATTATATTGTATGTCATTTGCTTTATTTTTTCAATACAAGGGTAACAACTGATGAACTGTCATCATTTGTTACTCGGTACTACACTGAAAAATAAGAAAGACACAGGAACATTTGACATCACGCAACTTAATAAATGTAAATCTGATAATGACTTTTTGAGCTCTGTTTTTGGCCTCCACCAAATTTCCTTGGGCTACATTAAACACACCAATGTTTAAACTGAATGTATGTCTAAAATGAAGCACACAAATGTCAGTAACCTTGTAGTTGTCATCATGTAATCATACTGTGGTGAAAAAGAATTTGGTGTTTGTGTTTATCTAAATTCTAACTTTTAAATGTGATTTTCTTGGTTTCGTCTTCAATGTGCATTGAAACAAAAATATCTGTACAAATACCAGTGACATGGAGGGTCTGGAATAGCTTCCAGAGATTCCAGGCCCTCTTGGACAATTCAAATCAGTTGTAAGGACAAGAAAGCTGGACTCTATAAGTCTTCATAAATGTTTTTTAATCACTATTATACATGACACAATATTCAGCATCCGCAATATAATTGATTGATTTTCGCTTTCAGCCATTCAATCAATCAAATGGCAGTAGTTTACATTAAACATATGAAAAATTAAACATTGAGCATGACCATTGTAGAATCTATTTTTTCATTTAGGTTTAGAAGATAAAAGCAAACAACCACCACATCCAGGGCTCCCATGTAGGCTAATCCAGCGCTTATGGGAATCAATGGTCAATGCTCATCCACAGTTAAAGATTAGGATATTTAATATATATATTCCTGCTTACCTAAAATGGGTTCAGTTAACAGTCAGGATAAAAATATTCCAGGAACAGGAAGTCAATAATGCCGGTGTCCCCCTCAGGGTGCACATTACCATTGTTGTCAGCCAGGTTAATATACTTCAAACAAGGTTTATTATACCAGAGTGCACAATAGTGAGGGGAGGAGTGTAGTGGTCATGTGCTGAGTCCTGTAGGTTTTATAGTCTGTGTATATCCGTGGGCAATTAACTGTGTATATATGTGTGTGTGTGTGTGCCACAGTATTGCAATACTGTGGAAATATATACATACTTCTTCCATTGTCAGTTAATTTTTTTATATGTTGGAGTGATCAATGATCAAATTTCTACAAATTGATTGACTGATTTTTAGTTGTCTGTGATCTAAACAGTACACAAAATAAACCACAGCCACTAATATCTGCATGTATATTTGCATCTATTGATTCAAAAGCAAAGCTGTGTTTTTGGGAATTGATAGACACTCACAAAACAAGATATGATGATACTTACAATGTGTTGATATATTCTGAAACCTGTATGAAGAAAGGTATATGATTTGCAAACTTGTGTTCCCTGCTTTTTCTTAAATATCTGTTGACAATTAGGAAAAGAGAACTGATCTAAACAATAATCCATACAAGCAACACATTCATAAACACTGAAAGACACACTCAAAAATATATATGGCCATAAAATAAAGCCAAACTTTTCTATACACATTTCTGAGGAAATATGCTATGGTAACCATTTTGTTTTTCTTTTTTCTTTCTTTCTTTTAATTTGCCTGTTAACCTCTGCTCCAATCACAGATAAGTATATGCAAGAATCTCATAAAAATATAATACAGACATAAAGCAGTCCAGCTCACCTCAAAAAGTGATTATACAAAGGTTTCTAAACAATATACTGCCCACCCCTACCTGATTACACTGCTTAGGTGTTTTTATTATTTTATCAAAAAATAAATAAATAGATATAAAAAACTGGCAAACTCTGGAGCGCTACTGTTTTCACTCTGATGTGACCACAGTCCTTCTTCGCGTGTTATTGTGTTGAATGCAAAGTGAGTAAATTGTGCTGTTGGAGATTTGACTTGATGACTTGAAGCCACAGGCCTCTTCATATTCAAAACCTTTTTTTTTTTTTTTTAACTCAGTGCGGCAAAATGTGAAGCACTAGCTTCCAGGGATGAAGCCTATAAATTTGCATTTTCTTTTTCCTAATTTGTTTTTGCCCTAAAGGAGTCGAGAATGTCACGTAGGTCCACTCTGAGACAGTTCGTACCAGAGCAGGAAACAAAAGAGGGGACATAAACAGCACCTTCAAAGATTATTCCATTTATCTGAGAGTTATTTCAAAAGTGGAGTCAGCTTCAATTAAGTATATATTTCAAACAACACGATTGATGTACAGAAAATTTATTGGAGGGGCACGTTGTAGTTTTATAGAAATTAAGCTGGACACTTCCCTTTGTCTTTGCCTCATGTTGCACTCATTTGGCAAAGCCAGTCATGACAAACATCCTGAAAGTTTAAGCTGCAGCGACCACATGAAACGCTTTATAATGAATAACATCGAAGATTTCTATGGGAATATTTGAAACAGTTGGGTTAGTGTAAATATACTATTTAACCAAATATATAACAAAGGTCTAGTTGAATAATTGTATTAAGTAATATATATTTAATCTTTTGGAAAACCTTTCATCGTGTTTTTGGGGCCCACAGTGGCCCATGGGGTGCACTGGAATAACACAGTCCAGGGTCTAGGAAGGGGCTTTTATGCCATGCTCCGACACTGTCGAACCTGCAGCTCATCAATATTGCAAAGTAATAAAGTAGGTTGGTGGTGAAAGACAGCGGTATTGAGACCAATTCAACCGTCACCGTGCTCCAAATGAGAAGACTAACAGGGATCTCGATTTAGGGCTACACTTTCAATACCTGCTTAATAAATAATAAGGAAACATATTGCTTAATGCACATCCTAAAGAAGTTAACCAGTAGTACAGGGGGACCATTACATGTGACAATAGGTCCGGCTGTTGTTTAAACTGTTGTTGTAGATGTAACGGCAGATGAAAGGGTCAAAGGGATGGATAGATCACAATTTTAGTATAAATATAAGTGTGCTGATGATATGATGACTTTGAAGACAGCAGGGGGGCCGAAGCCCTGCGCGGTATTTGTTCATTATGCGGCGGTACCTCAGCGACGGCCTACAGTGCCGCAATAAAAGACCAATGAATAGAGCACATCCTGTATTGATTTGTTTGCTGAATATCAGAGTGAATTTTCAGATGTATTTATAATGGCCTTATTAAAGCCCCCTTTGATCTAAAGAATGCAACAATAACAGAATCCTATCTGTTGTTTTCAGCCAAGATCGAATGTGTTGAACATGTCAATATTAACCTGAGTTTTTCAGCACATTTTTCAGCAATTATTTTCTTTTAATCATAAAATAATGGCTTTTGGGGGGGGATGACTTTGGTGTTCTTTTCTACAATTGATGCAAAGCTGCCAACCCCCTGTTGTTGCTCATTATATGATGTTTTCTTTCATAAATGAAATATTCTATTTGAAATACAAACAGCTTCAATTATTGACACTGACATTGTACTTGACTTTGACAGGGGGTGAGCTGTTGACATTGGAGAAGGAAACCAGGACTTTCTGTGCTCGGCACTTGTACGATGAAGACGTTATTTGGGGGTGACTCTCGTCAATATTCTCAAGAGTTATTGAAGCGGGTAAACACAAAGACAAGTGATCTGATGACCTGATGATTAATGTGAGAGGCTTTTAAGTGAGGATGGGGATCAACTCTCTTTATGCTGTTTTTTAAGACAATATGAAGTGAAATACTAGGGACACATATTATTCATCCACAAAAACAGAACATCTTCATGGCTCTGTCTGCTGTCTGTGTTCTCACTCAGAAGGGCAGAGGAAAAAGCACTCAACACAAAATTGTCAAGATTTTTATTAATAATACACGAGTTGCAGCAAAAGCACACGTTCACATCTTTGGGTCAACAGCAATGCACTGGCCAAGTGTGAGGTACATTTTGCGAACGGTTTTCATGTTATGAGGGACAGAGAGACAGAGAGTGTTTGCTTTAATGAAAGAATGTCGAGTTGAAAATCCAGAAAGTTTAGGGTTTGGGTTTCGGCACCCTCTGCTCACCAGAATTTGGGATGTGCAAATAAAATGTGTTGTATTTGTATAGCCCAAAGTCGTAAATTAAACATTGTCTCATTGGGCTTTCACAAACGGTAAATATGTGACACCCTTTGCCCTTAGACAAAAACCCTAAGAAACCTCAGGAAGAGCCAAAGAGGAGGGATCCTTCTTTCCTAGGATGGACAGACGTGCAATAAATGTCACTTGTACAGAACACAACAACATGCCAATAACAAATTAGTAAAAATGTAGGAGTCCATGAGTGTATCAATACAGATTTATGGCAAATCTCTTGACCAAGAAGCAGGTGTATTATGTTGATTCAAGATTCATAGTGGTCCATGTATCCAGATTTGTGAATAAACCTTTAAAAAAGAAAAGACTGTGCAGCTACAACAAGAAACAAACAAAAACAACAACAACAACAACAACAAAACATGAGTGGAGCCAGTCAGCGGTGTTGCACTGAAAACTCTCTGTACTTATCCCTCCAGGAATTCTCTACCAACCATGGAGATGGGAATGACCTCATCATGTCCAAAAAAAGTGGTCTATTATTTGGTTGTGAGACAGTTGGCAATCCTACATTGTAGAGACAAAAAAAGAAGGAGGAATATGGACTTCAGCAACAAATGAATGCTGATGTCGTGTCACACTTACTGGATGATTAGCAGCTGTTTGTTAACAGTTATCATTATCATATCTGTTTTTTAATTTAATACAATTTCTTTTTTTTTAAAAAAAAAAGGTTAACTTTTGTTCTGGCAGATGCGTGTGTACAATTGGAATAAAATGAACTTGCTAAAAGTAAAACAAAAAAGTCACCCGTCACAAAAATAATTAGGCTAGCGTGAACACATTTTCAACAAAGCCGGTTCACTCAGTTACCCGGTTCCATCCAACCTCTCGTCTGATTGTCAGGCTTCCATATGTTAGTTCTACCTCTTAAAGACTCGGTATGTTTAGACGGTTCAGTTCAGATAATTGGTGGCCATCATTTTTCCTAACAAAGACAACAGCAGACACTTATTCATTGTTTGTGCAACAGTGTCCATCAATATCCATTAACATGAACCATCAGTAGGTTGATTACAGAACACCAGATAGATTACCAAAAAAAATGCTGTTTACTCCTGAATATTGAATTGTAAAAATATATGTGTAATTTACTTAACTTCTGCTTTTGGCAAGTCCATGTTTTGAAAAGTTCTTTTGATCCTTAAAGTACATGTAATTGTACTGCTTGTATGGGTGAATTTCACTCTTAACGCAGGAAAATATCAAATGTTTTTCTCAAATATGACTTTTGGGTATTTGTCTATTCTGTGAATCTTAAAGAGACATTTTCCATTCATATTCTGTTTTTTGTTGTGAATTAGAGAAGAGATCAGATATTTCGTTTATATCTAAAATTTTTATCAGTTGGATCGAATAGTCTCATGAAAACTGTCTATGTGGCTCGTGTCAATGAATAAGTTGTAGGTGTAAACACAATGAATGATGAAGTGGTTTTTTGTTTTTTTTTAATGTTAATGTTACCAATAGACGTTTATGCTTTAAAAGTATGGTTCAATAAAATGATAAGCTGTCCCATTAATTTAGCAGGACTGATAACAGATGACATGAGAAGCTTGAATCAGTATAAACCTTCAAGTATGACCCTTGAATCAGCATTGTGATTGGCAGGCGAGCAAGTGTATGGGTTAGAACCAGGCTTAGAATTGGAGTGAGAGACCAGGTCTCCTTGGTCCATCTTTGTTTATGTTGTTGGATAACACTGTGTATTTCATCCTGCTCCCAAAATATTTTAATCCACTATGGCCAAATAATGTTGTTTTGTGTATCAACACTCTGTAGTCTGTTCGGATGGGTGAAGCGTAGTGAAAATCTGAGAAAGTGCTTTAGCTTCACTGGCTTCTCCAAGCAACTAGAGTTGCTACTGCCTTCTACCCTTGCAAATTAAAAACACATAAACACATCAACAAATTCAGCCTCTACAGTCATGATTATGTCTCGGTTTTTATGTGTAGGGTGTTGGTGTTTCTTTGGCCTCTCATGGAGTCAAACTTTATTTGATAGAAAAATTGCCACTGATGGTTATTAGATGACAGGCCGATGTTAAGATTTCCTGAAGCTACAGACACCAATTAGCCACCGACTTTGCATGCTTCCTTGAACCGAAAGGCGCGCCTCCACTCCCGGCATGATTGAGCGACAGCCTGTCTGCTGCCAAGAAACACAAATGACTATCTCTGTTTGTCATTGTGCTGATGCGATGCCGCAAAGTTGTAACGTTTTTAGTAGCCAGAGTAAACTGAGACCTGATTGCTTGGAGCTGAAATGCTTCAATTTGAGCCAATCAGCGGTCCCTTTGCGCTCTGTCAGGAATGTTTAGTTAAAGCACCGATCCACATGAAACCTGAACTGTGAGACAGTTTGACTCGTGCAAATATAATAGAAAAAAAATGATCACGCTGTTAGCAATGTTTTCCTTTCATATGGAATCTGTGGCAATGAAGGTAATTTCACAGCAGGGACTTTTTTTGAGCAGGTTGTCAAATATGCCTTATATAAAACTCCACACACACAGCGCATGATAACATCAGTACACTTTAAATATCTATAAATGGTTTTTTTATGAAGAAAACCATGTGGAGCAGTGAGCAGTCAGCAGATGTGTTGGCAGAGTTTATCCTCTTCTTCTGTTTCTCTTCCCTCTCTCAAGGGATGACAGTGCTGAAGCTCTTCTGCGGCCGGTTTTATCCGTGGAGAGTTATATTCCAGTGGTAGGGGTGCTGGTCTGCCTGGACCGTAACACAGGAAACAGAGGGAGGGCAGACTGTGCATTTCTATTAGTTTAGGATTTTATACATCATTATGTATTTATCCACAGCTGCTGCTTTGCCAAGAGGCCACCCTGTCTGTCACGAAACCTGAAAGACAAAACTGAGGGAGAGCAGTTTCTTAAGTATATCCACAAAACTGCATCACCGTAAGGCAACACTGCACACACTGAAACACAGAAAACTTATGATGCCACAGCGCATTCACTCTTTGTTACAAAAAAAGGCTTGGTTCTGCTCATTTGGAAAGAAAATTAAAACACCAAGCGGAAATAAACCAACAATTCAGTTTCTCTAAAGACTTCATTCTTCCACATTTCAAACCCCACGGCAGCTAATTATAGCCTTAAGTCATTTTTCCTGAGCAAGAACCCCTGGATTTTCTTTTCCTAGAAGTGCTTTTCTGTCGGTCCTGAGGTGCACTGCCTGATGGCACACGGCAGGCTCTGATCACTCTGAGCACACAGCACATTTATCTGAGGAAGAAAAAAGAATAAGAGATAGGTGACCCGATACCATGCTGCCTCCTCTGTGGAGTGGCCCACAGCCCGTCCCACACGGATTATAAACTCTGAGGCAGCCACAACCCGAGCTTGCCCTTTAGCAGAGAATGTAGAAGAGAATTTTAAAGAAATACCTTCCTGGTTAGAGTTGTGGACTGTCGGCAGTGTGGCACTCCACGTCCGACACTGGCAGGCCTGCTGCTTGTGTGTGGTGCGAGCCCAAGATCAACAGCGAAGAAGGAGAAACCACCCTGTGCGCTGGCAAGCCTCTGCTGCTGGGCTCGTCACAAGCAGGAGGGCTGCTGCTGTTACACTTCAATGCCCGAAACTGTAAACTTGCCTGGCCTATATGAAAAGCCTCAAAAGGATCATAGAGGGGTGGAGGTGTCAACCCTGGGCACTGCTGTTTTCTCTTGGCTCCCGTCCTAGCCTGTCCTCGAGCCGACACCCCCTTGCAGTGATCCAGACCGTCTAACATGCAGTGTAAGTGTGAATGCAGTGGGGGGGGTGGGGGGTCACTCTGAGGCTCAGTGCCCTAAATTGTGCCCCGTGCTCCTATTAAAATCGAGTAAGGTTGACATATGACACGCAGACATGCAAGGAATAACTGTTTTTACTGATGCTCCTTGTCTCGGCGGTCTGCTGCTCATGTGTTTCCCATCAGGAAGGTCTGTGGTCACCTTCCTGATTTTGCTGGAGTGGAAAAACAAAGCTAATATGGTGTGATCTGGAAAAAAGCTTTGATGCAGGAGCTTTACAAATAAACCCCTGATGCCGTATGTTTTGCATTGAAATCTTAATTTATTTCCTATAAATGTGTATTGAGTGCTCTGCTGAGGCAACATATGTGTAACCAGACTTGGAAAACAGAAGGCCAGGGAGAGCAGTTTGTGGCAAAATGTGATTATTATGGCTTGTTCATTCTCTGTCCTCACTGTGTGATAGACGGGTGGTAAAGTTGTTCCAAATCAAGCAACAAGAAAACACGCAAACAATTCCTTCCACAGCCCAGCAGTTCAGGGCCATCTTTGCTGTGCCAGGCACACAAAGAAAATTCCCCCAAAAGAATAATTAAAGAGTAATGATCACAGGCCTTGAGATGACTCATCAGCTGACAGACTTTTCCTTGAGAAGCTGGATATTGGGTTACCGCTGACAGAGAAGTGAAGAGACAGCAGGCATCCTGTGGTGGAGGACATGGAAGTGAGCTTTTCCAAACACAGCAGACTTTCCTACAGCAGCTCCCAATGCAGTGAAGATACATATAACCTGCTTTCTTTGCAAAGGCTTCTCTCTGACTGCGGGGAGTCTGACATTTGTGATCAACAGCTGCCTGTATGGCAATGTGCTCCTTTACTTAGAGCAAAAACAACAAAGAACAAAAATGATCATTTCTTAGTTGCGGTCAAAGTAAACCAAAAGTTTTCCACTTGCTTGTTTAATCTGTGCAGCTGCATCAGAGCTCGCAGGAAGTGTATCGCAGGCTTCATTTTCTGCAAGCTAACATTCCAGAAAGACGCCATGAGGTAAAGTGTGACAGATTATAGGGCATTAAGTATGAACAAAGGAGAAAACAAAATAATGAGCATGCTGGACACTAACCTGCTGCTTCAGAGAACATATCACAGGACCACTTTAAGCCCACATGAGATGTTTTTATTGCATCTGGGCTGTCAGTGCCACATTCTATACAGAGCAGTGAGGTATTAAAGGATGCTCTTGCAGCATATGAAACTTATATACATACCACACAGAATATTCATGCCTCCAGTCCCAATGAATGCGTTTTTGTCCAAGATAGTGGAGCCCTGTATTTATTTTCAGCGGGGTGAGAGCAGGAGAGGCTCTAATCACTGATTGAAATGTAAATGTGAGTTGCTAACTGAAGTATTAGGGCCAGCGAGCATGCAGAGAGGAGATATGAATTACAATCTGTCTGACAAATTTTTCTCATCGGACATTATGTAAATGGAAGTATAAGTGACTGGTAGCATTTGAAACAAAAATCAATGCGGCAGGCGATAAGTGAGAGTGTTTGACAGTGTGGAGCCAAATACCTGCAGATATTTCAAATTCAGGGACGGTAATTGGCACTTTCTAGGTATGTTCCTCGTATAAGGGCCAATGCATGCTAATAGAAAGCATTCCAAGTTGTGTAAGGTTGAAATTGACGAGAGTTGATCATTTAATACTAGAAGTTGATACCATGGGATGTCTTTTTGAGTTGAAAATAAAATCGTTGCTGATAAAAATTCAATAAGCATTTCGTTTGTCTCAGGTGTGTGTTTTGACTTGCCTACTGATTTGATCATATTTTTTTGTTATTTTTCTGCACTATGGAATTCTGCCCCGTCAAATTGAAACCAGAAGTG
>KV751324.1:9883924-9895431 GCA_001698575.1 Mola mola | reverse complement strand
TTTTTAAAAAATGCATTATTTGTTACACCTTTTTTTAGTGTTGGTTAATCAATATTATAGACATGTACAGGAAGCGAGACCTATTGGACTGATTTGTGAAGGCTTAGATAGTAACCCTACTACAAAGGTTTTAAAATGACACTATACATGATAGTAGATATAATATTTGAAGTTATAATATGTCACATACCGTAGTTGAGTGTATAATCTGATGCAGATCTTCAAATAGCGACAATGTGCGTCACCTGGGTCATCATACTGACATTTAGGATGATAGCCAGCACAAGCTACCGGGAAAATCACATTAAAATCACTCTGTTTTCAACTCTGAGCTGGAACACGTGTACAGAATATATCAGAGCAGTTCCCCAGATGTGCAGGACTTCAGCTGCAGTATTTGAGTGTGCTGGCAGTAAAAATTGTTGTTTTTGTCGCAGTTTTTCCTCCCAGCGGTCACACAAAAACACTGTCAGGTCTGATGTTGTCAACTGTTAATGCCAGATGCCATACATTATGGTAGCCTGGTCATTTAACATCGCCCCAAACAATGATGAGAGGCAGCTAATGCTAACTAGCCCTCTCCTTTCTATTCCGGCTGTCACAGTGAAGGAATTTCACTACAGTGGAGGAGCATGAATCTGCTCTGCGACTTGCTGCTGGAAGGAGCAGCTTCGCCTGACGTTGGCTTTTCTTGTTTTTATTTGTCAGAGATTTTGCATATCGCCTCAGCTTATTGGACTGATTCTTTGTTATCATTTAGCTTAAAGCTGCTTTAAGTGCTTCTAAAGGGGCAAAATAAAGTTTGGTTTTACCAACAGCGGAATCCTTGTCGTCATTTCCACCTGAACATGAGGTGAGGTGAAGCAGTGTTAAAATAAAAACCTTAAAAACCTGTTAAAAACCTTAAAATGCCAATTATTAATAACATAACATGGATTATTTTAGAATTTAAAGTGGAGAAGATGTAAATGTATTGTGTGCATTCAAAGACCACAATTGGTGTTAGCGGCCCATCACAGCAGATGTTACAAGCGTGTTTACAAATGGCCTTAGTTTATAAGTTTTTTCAGACATCAGTGTACGTCACTGAATTCCGTGGTCATAAAAAGCTGATGACTGTGTGTAGCGGACAAACATTAAAAAAAGACTTGCTGAACTAACATCAAAGCGAAGGAGTTTTATCTTTCTCCTCTCTGTTTAGAAATGGAGCAACCTTGAGAGGAGGAGGTCGGGGGGGTGATCGGGGTGGACCAGCCTGATCTGCACCCAGCCCAGTTCCCTAGTCTGTAAACAATAGGGGTGTGGATTATTTTGGAAACAATGTGTTTATTTAAAAAGCCCACTTCCTGTATGGACTTAGCAAGTCTCCCATTAATTTTATTGGCAGCAGCTCCACTTCTGAAAATCATTGTTTGGAGGGGGGAAAAGTACAAAACAGTCAAGGCGAAAAGGAATGCTTTGCATCAGCACTTGGTTCCTGTGTGATAGGACGACAGAATTAATAGAATTGGTGCTAGCTATTTGTCTTTTTTAATCATCCGGAGAGATCTCACTGTAGGTTCAGAGAGGAGAAAAATGAGGAAACATTGCAATGTTTTTGTTGAGTCTGCTTTGGCATAAGCTCCCTGTTGCATGCCCTATGTGTAAAGATGTGAGAGAGGAAAAAAGAAAGCTAAACACAGTTTTTCTGCTTAGTCTGAAGTGCCATGAGCGGTCTACACAATCTGCCTGCAGGGGCTGAGATTCAGCTGAAGGCTCTGGAGCCCAGGAGCGACGCCCACCATTCCAAACTGCCCAAAGCCACATCCTGTCCAAAAGGAAAAGACTTGCACTTTCTCCTCAGGAGGAACAGAGAAATTAATGTGATCTCAATTACCCATAAAGCCGTTGTGCAGTCCCGCTCACACCTCGTGGCCTCATTCGCTACTCCTCTCCCGATCAGATCCCTGCCATGCAGAGTTTCAAGGCCCTGGAAACAAACAAATCTCCTCCTGTGCCATTACGCCAAAGCAATTTTTTTTGATTTTGAGTAGCGGCGGCTGAGTTTATGAGTTCATTTTTGAAACCGACAGATATGAGGGGGGATGAAAAAGCATTACGAATTAGCAAAGCAACCTTAGCGCCAGACACTCGCTCAGAGGCCAGAGAGTAACAGGTAAACTAGGGGGAGGGTGGTTAAGCCCTAGTTAGGCATGTAAATCCCACCCTTTACAGGCAAAGCGCTCCAGTAGATCCCTGTCAATTTCCTGCAGCTGTGCTTGGGCGGATTTAAATGAATATACTCTATCACTAATGCTTAGCCTTCTGTGTTATACATTTGCTCCATTTTGGGTTAGTTCTAAAATTGGTTATTTTCTTTGGACTTTTTTTCTGTAGAAAAAGAATGGTTTTATTTACAAGCCATCCGGCATGGCTTCTTTTGTAAATTGACTCCTCGGTTTTGTCCACGAGCCAGTCACAAGAAGGTTAGCTGCCTGTTTCCCGATAAGCTGGCAGAACCTATCAACCCCGGCAAGAAGATAGTGCTCTGTATTTCTGTCATGCTTTATCATCATCCGGGGTGAAACTAAACCGGTGTTAAGCAAGAGTAGAGGGACCATTTCCCTGGATTACAGGCGTCAAGTTTAATTTCAAAGACCAATGGTGTATCCAGGGATGGTTGCAGGCTTCACTTGCCACAGATTGGCAGCAGGCTCCTGATAAGCACCCAGTGCCGTTGTTCGTATTCACAACAGGGGCCTATTGATCGCCAAGCCGCTGGTTCATTTCATAAAATACAAGGCAAATGGTGTTAGTGCAGCGGCAGAGCTCCCTATTCACCAGACACGCCGTGTCCTGTGCCAAGCTGTCTCGGCTCTGTGCTGTGGCGAACAGGAAACACACCACAGGAAGACAGAATATTTGTCAGTAGTCATTAAGGAAGGAGGTGACAGTTTGGGCATTTCACTCGTAGAGTACAGTGAGCTCCAGAGAAATGACGCTTTATTCTGGTAACAAAGCTGGGTCGAGTTACAACATAAGTTTTATTCCCAGGAGCCTGAGACGCTCCCGGTGTTCAGACCGAACCTGAGCTTCATCATCTGGAGCATCAGCGTGACTGTTGGCCACGTGAGGGAGAAATTCATATCAACATATTGAGCACTCACTCATATTAAAGCGTCTCCCTCCTTGTTTTGTCAAAACCAAATTTATGAAAAGCATAATCACAACATGAGGGCCCTCTTATTTTATTATCAGTGGGTGTTATTATTAGAAAAGCATTTTGAAATGATATGTCACATGGGAACAAATATCATTTACAAACCACTAATGACTTGCAAACACTCCTCTAGCCTCCGGTGCAGAGTGACGTCGGCTCGCAGTGTGTGCTCCGCTCGTCTCTCCAAGGGGACGTTCGGCAGGACGCCGCACGCTTTCACAATCAAACAGAATAAAAAGGAAGACCACTTTCTGTCTGCAGAGGCCATAGAGTGGCAATAACACATTAATTCTTAAAAATCAGCCCATTTAAACCTGTCATTACCGCTGCTGTCTAATGGTTTTGAGGTCTGTGTTTGTTGCAAAAATTCAAATGAGACACTAAAATATGTACATATTATCCGCAGAGATGGATTAGGTTTTGGATATTAATTATTAAGCAGGCATTATTATTATTACACTTTGCATCTTCTGGGTGGATCAAACTCGCCTCACTGCTGGACTGCTAATAATGAGTCATCAATAAAACATCATCATAATGTTCAGGAGACACTTGTGTAGACGCACGGTCTAATTTTACACGGGCCGACTTGGTCATTAGTTCACTATGGCATGAATGGTTGGCCATGCAAAACACAGGGAAGGTTACAGAGGTGGCCTGATGTGGCCTGACAGTCGGTGCATCAAGCCGCTCCTTCATTAAAGTTAATCACCGTGCAATTGTGAATAACCAAATCGGTGCACCTTTATGCAAAATATTTAAAGCATTTTACTATTTAATGGAAAAAAGTATTTTTGTTTCATTAGCATTGTAATAGGGTCTATTGTGCTGTGTTTCTCTAACCTGGACCCGGCCAGGGCGAGCACTGGATAGTCGTCTACACTCGGACTCTAGCTGCAGATGAATAGGTAAATCCTATCACACAAAATCCTAATAAAACTCAATGTATAAGTTTCCCTCTTCAAACGAGAAATAATTCAGCTTGTTGGACTTGAAACCTTCCAAAATTTCACAGAGCTGTAATGAGAAACTAAAAAAAGCACAGACCAGAGGGGGAGAGCTGACTTTATTGCCGAACAGACATAATAACTTGATGCAAATTGTAACTAGTTAAGCACAGCAAAATAATATGATACCATTGTCTGCAGCAGATTGATATTATAATGTTAGCATGTGCAAATAATCACATTTCCTCGCTGATACAATTACATTATTTGTTATGGTTGTATCATACACCAATAAAAGCAAACATCATATTAGGATTCATGGCACTTTTCGCGTTGTATTATCAATATGTGGAAATAATTGTCTGCTGAGAGATTAAATTACATTATTGTGTATCTTTTTCATGCCTAATAAATAATGATGGATGGCTCTTATTTTCATCACCACCTGCAACCATTTTGTCTTCTCCCCCCCCTGCAAGTTAAAAATGAGAGAATAAATAAAGAAATAAAAATGGTATGGAGAACAACCTGGAGCGAAACAAACCTTGTTGCTGAAGTTTTATGTGTCTGATCAAAGATGGACAAACTGCAAATATAAGATCGACACCCTAAAAGTCAACACAGCACTGTTTATTCATTTATACATATCCTGTTGAGCAGACACAATATGAATAACTGAGTGACAAGGAAAAAGCCTTGCAGGGGATTTTCTGTGTATCATGACTTAATCAAATGTTGTTTCTTCAAATTGCTGCATATTTCAAGCAGAAAAAAAAAAACCTCAAAAAAACGACAGCACATTGTGCATATTTGGTGTCTCGCTTCATATTTTGAATTATTTGTGTCAGTTTAACAATATTCTGGGTTTGTCTTCATCTGAGCCAGATTATAAATGTTACCCTGTCACCTGCAAACACAAATGCAAAATAAACAATGTTGTAAAAGTCATATCGATATAATAAGCAGCCTGCCATGCATAAAATAATAGTTTGGATTATTGAAGATAAACCATCATCAAAGCAAACTGAACATCGGTGTTCAGTTAGCTGTTAAGCGATGTATCAATATTATCACAGTGACTGAAGAAGTGACTGATGAATGTGTACTTACTGCATATGTCATTGTGAAATTTTCTTTGTGGGTGAAATTTAGCCGAAGGGTGATAAGTAAGTGAGGTGTGACTCACAGAAAGTATTGCGTACCTGACAGACATAATTGAGAAGGAGGCGACTCATGGAAAGATGCAAACATTCCCTAAAAAGTGAAAGACGCATGTATTAATTGTGCATTTCATAATAATAAAGGAATACCTATAAAATGGCACGCAGAAATAATGAATAGTTCAATATCTTCAAGAATTATGCATACACTCTATTTAGTCTGGCGACCTATAGTTGTATATGATTTTTAAAATCTTTAATTTCACATGCTGCGATTTTAAATAACTGCTCCATTTCAAATAAAATTTTTCAAGTCAAGACAAAAAATCTGTCCAAATTCAAGTTCAAAAACACAAAACTTTAAACCTGTTTGAATTCATGAACACTAGTTTTATAAATCAAGGAAAAAGGGAATTTTAAAGCATTTAAATTTAGATGTACTGTATGATTCACAGAGTACAATATTTATATATTTATATTTCAACATAAAGAAACCATCTTGGAATAAATATCATAATCAGGTATATAAATGTAGTTATTGTGGAGGGTCTTCGCCTCCGTATAGAAGTACTACGCACCTTTCTCCTGATGTTTTCTACTCTTGACAAATGTCCGATAAACCTGTGTCCAGCAGCAGCTGTGTGGCCCTCTGACGCATTGGCAGTTCTCTCTTTAACTCCTTTCTTTTGAATAATTTTAGTCACTTCATTTGCACTTTGGGAAGATAAGAGAATTGATTAGCCACCGCTCTCCAGGTGGTTAATCAGACATTCTGTCATTCTGCTGTTGTTAATCTTAGCTGTCAATACCTAGACTCTTGTTGCATGTGTTGCACTCACGGTTTGCTGTTATGTGGCAATAAAACAAAGTAAGGACATTACAGTCCCCCTGCCAGTTAATTGGCATCAGAGAGAGAAACACGGTTATAATTTCATAACTTCTGAAGTCATGCCTTGTGCACAGCTAGATGTAAGACGTTGTAAAAAATTTACATTTTAATGAAATATTTGAATAAGCACTTGAAATTCACTCTACCAGGTCTCCCGCTTCTAAAACCAACATTTTGTGTTTGTGTTTTGACCGGCAGCATCAGAGAAATTAACATGCCAGTCATACAGATTAGGAGGGCATCAGTGTAAAGTCACAGGCTCACTCAATCAAGGTTCGCTGCAGGTAAACACTACCCATGACATGTTTAAACGACAGATTTATTTTTTTTATCTTTTTGAAAAGAAGGTTTGAGGGGGCCTTGACATTGGAAGGGGGAAAAAAAAATCACTGTACGATTCAGAGAAGGAGAGAAGTGGATAGAAATTCAGTTTACATTCACATCCTTCTAACTAAACCTGTCAAAGAATCACAAGAGTGCAATTTAAATTTCCACAAGCTGGTTTTGTATCACAAAATGAGGTGAACGCTGCATGTTGTGAGCAGGGGGAGAAATACGGATTATATAGTTAGAGATAATTATGACCACTAAATGTTTATGGCTTGAGTTGTATTCAACACAAATCACTGGTGTGTTAAATGAAATCATTCCATGTTTATCACTTTTTCACTTTTTGTCAGGGACTTCTATGAGAACACTGATACCGCTCTCTTATTTACTACAGGACAGATTTGCAGGAACATTTTGCCAGAGGTGGGACTTGACAAAGTTGGATCTCATTTTGAAGATGATCTGAATCAAAGATCTGGACCCTGAAACATTTAAAGTGGTGAGATAGGATACCTTTCAATGTTTTGATTGAAATTAAATGTTCAAGGCTCAAGAGTAAAAAGAACAGGGTCCCTTCCAAATGATGAACTTTGATGGGGATCCCCGGATTCTGCTAGTCCTGACAAACATAATACTCAGTATTAAGGCGGGGAAGTTTGAACAACTAATGTCACATAGAGCTAGAGACAAGCAACTGCCACAATTTTGTAGCTGACGCAGTGCACTTTGAGGTGTACATAGCTGTTACAGAGGTATATCCACAAGAATCCGGCACCAGTTTGAGCACATATTTTACGTCGAACGCTATAAAAATGATCAAATGGTTGTGAATGATGTTCTGGTGGGTTAGAGCAATGACAAAAAAGTCCCAGAGCTAATCAGATATCCACAGTGTAACTATTGTCACAAAGAAAGAATTATTTGAATTTATTAATGCATTGCAGGAGTCACAATCATTGCTAAAAACCGTCAGAGGGAGGCCCGGCCACTTTACTTCCTCTCCATTCGTAGACTGTTAAACAGGGGGATTGGATGTACGATTGAACGTTCTATTTACATCAATAAATGTGCCTTCCTTCGTCCTTCGTCCTGTTTTGGTGTATGGACATTGATGCACCTGTCCAGTAACTATCTCTTTAACCACAGTAATTCACAGTTTCACAGCCCACATGTTTAGCTGTGTGGCTTTCAGGGATCACATGCCAAAATATTTACATACAAGAATGCCACACTATTCAAATTCAAAACTGTGTGACCTGACCTTCCGAACTCCTTTCCTCTGCTTTTTTATTCAAAATTTAATTTAAAGTTTATCTTTTCTTTAAAAAAAAAAAAAAAAAAGCACATACAAGTGATTTATCTAAAATATTTCCCAAATTGTGTAAATGTATTTTAAATACCCATAAAGCACCTTCAACTGATCAGTTCTTCATCCCAGTAGGAGTCACCTCTCTGTTCATTCACTGTGTCTCTTAAAACACCAAGATTAAGCTATATTACTGCAACTAAGAGCTCTGTCTATTTCAACTTTGTTTATTTACCCTGAACAAACCCCCCACTGTAAAACTTGTAAGATGGGTAACATTTTACATGCACAAGAGCACTGTCTGAACGCTGGGACAGTCATTTGGGTGACTGTTAGATGTGTTATGACCTCCTGAACCTTGTAATGTTTAGCAAATTTACATAACATTTCGGTTGGTTTTATCAGCTTTCAGGCAGCTTTAAACCTCCCGGATATGTGTCATGGACAGGCCAAACTGACAAAACACCCCAACCTGTCTTGTCCTCTCACCTCACCATCTTACACATAACTTGTTGTTTTATGTTGTTTTCCCACTGCATGGTACTTACAAACACCTTCAAACAAAACATCTCTTATAGACCACAAGGGCCCCAGTGCAGTGTATCATGGGAGTCAGGTTCATGGGGAACTGACCTGTTCCACATACTCGTGTTGAAAGTGGTGATGCAGTTTATCAACAACTTGATTTTCCTGTTTATCTAGAATCAATCAAATCAAAACAGATTTTATCTGTACCTGGAAGTTCTCTGTATCGAGTGTCGGTGAGTGTGTAGATCATTTAAGTGCTGGAGGGGGCGTGACCCCTGACCTTTATCTGTTAACAGACCTCCCAGCTTGACCTGGCCTCAAACTCTTCAGTTGAGCTTCTTTACTGAATTGGCAACGGACGTGCAGCTCGACTTTGAAAAGTGATGGGTGAGATAACAGCTAATGAGCAACCGATCTCTGTGCGCACCAACTGTGCTGAACGAGCCTTCTGCCGATCTGTCTCCATCCATATGGTAAAAACTGCAGAAGGAGTTAAGAACTTGAGTAAGTCAAACAATTATTTCCAGAGTCAGAACAGTTCCTCTTACTCACTTTGGCTCATTTGTTTAAACAGCCCTGATGTACTTTAAACTGTTAGGTGCAGATGTCACAACTGTTTTATGGGACGTCACCATTTCTCTGCATGTCTTCAACATGTCATAACTCCAGCAAAACGTTTCATTCATGCTTCAAAACCAAATTATTGTGTGAGAAAATTGGCAGACGCCAACAACATGAACGGCTTTTGTCTGTCATTGTGTGAGCCATAGTGGTTAAAGTGGTTGGCAGTCAGTCCTGCACAAATTTTTTTTTGTAGTAGAAAAGAATGACATGTACTGTATATACAACGTTTACAGTATTTGTATATGTGGTTAAACAGAAATTAACCTCTGAGCTTTTAAATAAGTGAATATGCGGTGAACGGAATTTTTTTTCTTTCTTCCATTCCTATTTCATTACTGGCACTATTTGCCAATTCAACAGAAACCCTACACATTGTATGTCACAGATACTTATGGAACAAACTGGTTTTAATTTTAAATATCATTTTGCGTCAGACATCAAAGAGATATTCAATTCATTCCTTGTCTGAGCAGCATCTTTTAGACGTTTGACCTAATGAATCTTATCGAATGAGAAATCTACACCTGATGTGAACAACAAATTGTTCATATGTTGCGACTTTGATTGGCACAAAACTTTGCCAAGTTGTTTTGATCTTAAAGAAAGAAGTCAACACAAAACAACCAAATGGAGTGAAAAGAGTTGACATCGGAGGAAAAGAGAATATGTTTGCTAATTTGGGTTACTTTAACAACATAAATGACTGCATCCCCATGCAGCTCCTGTCACAGCGCCTGCATTGTTAGTTGCCTGTAGTTAGCGAACCACCTTTCAACCTCCGCTACCAAGAGAAGGAGACATCTGAGCATCTCAGCTATTTACTCAATGAGTGTAATTACCACTGGCTACTCACACAAGGCCGGCTAACTGATGTGATAAGTATCGTTACACTTTCATCTTCCTTTAGTTGCCTTTTTAATTGCTTGGATTCTCTTTGAAACCCAGCAGTATAAAGTTCTAATAAATTAGAAAGCAGGCCCAGCTGTGGATTACTGATTGTTGTAGTGGAGCTGGGCCTGTACTAATGCAGGCCTTGTTGTATTGTTATGTATGTGTGTGTGTGTGTAGGGTTCGGGGCAGTGAGGCATGCCTTTTGAACAGCAGGTGGTAATTGAAACAAAACAAGGGCTGATTAGGGAAGCGTCTGGCAACTCATGATCCAAACAGCGAACCGCCTAGGAGCCCAAACACAAGGGCCATGGAATAAAGTGGTCATCATCTAATTAACAGAACACATTTTAATTACAGAGTAAACCAAGCAGTGCGGTGTGTCAATTTAACTGATGTTGTAAGTGCCAGTTTACAATATCAGAAACAGACAAATAATTGGAATCTAATTACAAGCAGGTCTATTGCACATCAGCGCCTGCAGCCCGTCTTAATAAACATTTTTTTTCTACACCGAACCATGAATAACAAACACTGCAGGACTGCTAATTGCCTCGGTGCAATGTTGGTAGTTTGCCAGCGTTGACAATTTGACTGAAGTTCCTGTGTGAGTGGATGAGGATGTGCCATATTTTAATTAGAATAAAGTGAATGGCAGCCATCCGACGGAGCTAAATGATATGACCAGTGATCTGTTTCAGGGTCAGTTTACAACAAAAACACATTTTCACACTTACCTGAAGCGTTATTTAGGCACAATGATAGATTCGTTAGTAACTGTTACACGCCCATACTACAAAATAATTAAGAAAACACAAAAAAAAAAAATGCAAAAATTAATGTTTTAAGATTTGGAAAAATGAACTTTGTTGAAAGCTATTAAATCTGGCAGACAGTTCTATATTTCTCAATTTATAAGCAATAATTGTGGCGTACAGAGTCTGGACCCACAAGCGGACACAGGAAACTCAGGGGTCAAAGTACAAAATAAAGATTTATTAACAGAAACAAGAATCAAAACCGAACTGAGTAGCAACGAACACCAGGGATGGACACGGCTGTGGTGGCTGAGCTCTCCAGTCCCGGCAGGGCTGGAACAACAAAACAATGGTTAACAAAAAGCGCAGGAAACTCCAGGAAGACGAGAAGACAAAGTACCAACAAAAGATCACTAGGAAGGCTGAGCAAAGTATTGAACAGAAAATGTCTAGGAACACTAGGAACCACAGGATCAAAGTAGCAACAAAAAAGTCACGAGAGCAGAACTAGGAGACTCGGACGAGAAAAACATGGGAACAGAGAGATCAAAAGGTATCAGGATGTAGGTAGCTGTCTAGGTTTACCTTGCTGGGGACAAGACGTTCTGGCGACGAGCAGATCAGGATCTGTGTCTTAAATACCACTGATGAGGACTCATCAGCTGCAGGTAATCAGCTCTGCACACCTGAGCCACCTTAAGTCTTGAAATGAAGTAACAAAACCAAAACACAACTACCAAACTAAAAGCAGAGGGCAGAACCATGACAGTACCCCCCCTCTAAGAGGCACCACCAGGTGCCTTACCAGGCTTATGGGGAAACTCCTTGTAAAAGTCCCGTAGCAACGAGGAGTCAATAATGAGGGAGCGTGCTATCCA
>KV751324.1:9848602-9874145 GCA_001698575.1 Mola mola | reverse complement strand
GAGTACATCTTCAAAAAAAAGAGGAAAAAAAAGCTGCTGCAGGATGAGAGCACCATGACCCCCACCACCACCACCTTCCCTCTCTCTCCCCCTCCAGAAATGTGTGGTGTGGGGGACAGCGACCTGGGTTGTTGGTGATGGATGAAAGAATGATGCTCAGGCTTGGGTGTGTGTGATGTCAGGGAATCTGATGCTACATGGCTGCAGTTTTTGCCTTAGCCATTAGCCTTCAGCAGCATCAAACCCTTCCACCTGCCCGCTGTGCATGCTTTGACTCAATTACAATGACCCTCAATAATACAAATATAAATATCTTGATGCCAGACAAAAAAAAAAAAAAAAATACAGTAAAATAAAAGTGTTTTACCTACATGGCATGGATGCTGGGTGAGATGAATTTATCAAATAATAATAATATGAAAAGGAAACACAGCTTTAACAATATTCTTTACATCTTGGCACTGCATATTTTTTTCTTTTTCCCATTAATTTCATATAAAATATCATTAAATTGATACACCCTTATATTATTACTGACCAATTAATCCATAGCCCCCCTTGTCCCGTCTCTGTGACCCTTGGATTAGTCATGCACGATATCGCCATCTTGTTGAGGACATATACCTGTGTGGACTTTCCTCAGAGCCGTAATCTTTCACATACAGCCACAGAAGGCAGTGGTTGGACCGTCAAAAGGAAGTATCAAAAACTGTTTTAACACAAAGAGGGAAAAAGTCTGTACAAAATGCTTCGGTCTATGATAACAGAGAAAAGTCTGTTTTCTATATTACAGTTTAAAATCCAAAAATGGGAATAATCTCCCCCCCGAGCCTGCCGTTGCCCAGCTCACCCAGATGTCTGCGTGGATGATGTGATAATTTTTTTTTTCTTAGTCTTTAAAGCAAGGATTACTAAGTAAAATACATCTGCAGCACAGTTTGCTATTCCAATACACAAAGCAGTTTTTCTCATATCTATTTCAGTTAATACAAAGCAGTCGCAATGAAGCAAACAATATTACACAAATGGATTTTCTGATCTAAAAAAAAAAAAAAAAGAGAGGGGGCGGCAGAGCGACAAAGGCTGTACTGACATGTATGTACAACCTAGTGTCGGAATGCACGTGAAACAACCCATCAGTACACCAGAGACTCTGACAGGGTGAACAGAGCCACACACAGATGTGTGACACTCCAGTGTATGAAAGGCCTGAGATTTGGATTGATTTGGCAAACAAAAATTTAAAAAATGTAAATAAAAAAAAAAAAGGATGGAAACCTTTTGAGATAAACAAGCTCTAATTTCATTTTTTCTTTGCTTTTTTGTATTAATTTTCTCTCTACAGTATCAAACTACACATGCAGGACATACAACTAAGTGCAACTGAATCAAAAGCTTTTTTTCCTTTTTCTCTCTCTTGTTTAATTGAATCATTCCCTATAGGTTCGAACTGAGGTATGCGAACAAACGGTTTTCTCATGCTGTTATCTTTAGTAATGTCAAGCTACACATGCTGAGAATGTTCTAATCTACCAGCGCTTTCCCTCCTTGCTGAATACCAAACAAAGCAGCCGGATGACTGGAGGTTTGACGAGCTCGGCCCTGTTCTCACGATCCTAGCCTGGTTGCAACTGACCCATCCCACAGCTGCCTAGATATTAAATACATCTTCTGGAGACCACAGATTGCCTTTTTCCTTTTTCCATTAATGAGCGGTGACCTTAAAACAAGATAGAACGATAATAACAATAACTGCCATAAAGTACCTTGTACCCAGCTTATTAGTTGACAGGAGTGTTTTTTAATATAAAAAGTAATATGTTGACAGAAACTAAACACAATCAAAGTCTTGTCAATCTTAACACAGACTCTAAATTCCCTAAAAAGTGGCATACAATCATTACAAATGATACACATGAAGGAGGAATAAAAAGAAGAGAAACATTGAATTGTGTGGTCCAGTTGAAGTAAAGAATACGTTTCACATTGTTCTCTGCAAAGCCTTTTTTTTTTTTTTTTTTCCCATTTCCCAATATATATATCATTCTTTTCCTTTATCTACATACCCTTTAATGTTACACTCAAATTCTGCTCTTGACCCAAAACCTCCCTTTTACACTCACTGGCCAATGAGACAAAAAAGTTTCCCTAATTTGGTCATTGTGTAGTCAGACTGCCAGCACCTCCCATTCAGTTTTGGTCACTGCAAACGTAACTGCAGCTGTCGTGCTTGAGACACCCTCCCCCCCTTTGGTTTTGGATACAAATGAATGAAAACACCAGTTTGAGGAGCGCTTCCCTTGATTCGGTCCGCCACTGGCTCACGCAGTAGGAGAGAATGGGGGGAGAGATATTTGGCCTTGTCTGCTATTGCATGGAACACAGCACATTGACTTTATAGTTTATCTTTGGTAATCACAGAACATGGTATAAAAACACATCAGCAACTAAAAAAAACAACAAAAAAAACCAAATAAAACATAAAATAATAACACTAATAATAAATAAAAAAGAAAAATTAAAAGTGGTTGATTGCAGTCTTGAAATTCATGGTCTCTACACTTTGACTCCCTGTCTGCTGCATATCACTAAACCACGTGTAGCTGTTGGCTTTCTAGGTGATGCCGAACATGGACTAAATGGCTGTACTGGTTGTACATCGAATGCTGGAATGTGCAATGTTTAGGTCTCACTGTGAATCTTGGGGATCGTCTTCCCTTGATGAATGAAAACATTAGTGCCTGCCATGCGCGTGATACAAAAAAAAAACTAGGGGGAATGCGCGTTTATCTTCAAGCGCCGAGTGGAAAAGCAGACATGTTCGATTAACAGTGACAGCTCTGCTCAGGAATCACAATTAGGTGGTCAAAATTATTATCTTCCGCCGGCACACACGTGACATTTTCATTTTCCCTTGCTTAGCTTGTAATGGATCAGAAATTCTGTTGCGGCTCAACATGCTCCGCCGTATTGGGCTGTTTTAAAGTATAATTTCATAAGGACAAATCATAACCTGCATGATTTCTCTGTCATTCATTCGCATCTTAAATTAAACTTCATTGATGCATGGAGAGAGCCTTCATTATGAGTAGTGCATTGCCAATGGACTTCATGAGCAGGAGGAGGGGAGTAGGGAGGTGGGCTACACATCAGGATGGTGACTTTTTTCTTTTTCAAGATGGTGGAATAAATGACTGAAAATATGACATGTATTCTGACATTCTGCTTCGTGTGTGTGTTTAAAAGAACAACATGAAAGGAAATCATAAACATTCATCATCAAGTGCTGACCACACAGAATCTCCACAGCATGGGCATGAGGTCTGATCAGTTCAAGGAAATAAACAACAATAAAAAGATGCAACATCCTTAACAGCACTGAATGGAAAAATACACATTATGTTGATGTTCCATAACTTCTCACCCCCCAGCAACAAAAAATAAAAACACCCAAATAAAGAGTCAACACCCCTCCCATCCTCGATGGAATCAAAGACGTGCTGAAGGCAGTGACAATGAGCGCTCGCTCCCCCTCAGCAAGCTGCAAATTAAACGTCAGTCACTCGTTCTCTCTCTGGAGTTCGTGGTCTAAGAGCGGGAGGGGGGGAGTGGAGGAGAGACACGAGCCCTTTTTACAAGAGCGTGAGCACATCCTAGCTGCATGGCAAGGGTCTTGAACATGTGAGCCCCCCCTCCTGTACCAGAGTCCAATGCCACACATGAGTACAAATGAAGTTTGTTTTCACTTATTTGAAGCTTTACTTGAAACAAATCTAGAAAGTAGAGAAAAGAAGAGGAGGAGGAGCCCTGGTGTGGCCGTGTTCCGTGTTTGTCGTGTGTGTTCTTGCTGCGTGTTGTAATGGCACTAAAAAAGTTAGCGCGGAGACATTTGAGCGCTGTCTTCAGTGGCTGAGACTGCAGTTCAGTGTTTGTGATCTGTCGCACAGATGATCCCGACCGTCTCTGCTGCCGAGGTTGAGAGGACAGAGGGCAGGGGGCAGTGGGGGAGGGGGCACTAGTACTTTACAGCATATCGTCGTGGCCCTGGTCATCGTCGTAGTCTCTGTGGAGATCTAAATCCGGACTGTGATTGGCGGTCGTTACCAGGGAGAGTGGCCCGTCGTGCTCTTCGGGGTCCAGTGGTTCCTCCTTAACGCTGATGTGATGCCTGCAGAAGAACAAGAAGGAAGAGAGAGTGAAACACTTCTGCTGTCTGTTTAGAACGTTTCACATGCGCAGGAATAAAACGATGCAGACCTGAGTTGAAACAAAAACAAAGGTCTGACTTTAATGAGACTGTGAATGGGCGCTTCACGGCTGCTGAAGATAATTTCAGCTTCCTTTTGAGGGATTCCAATCCCGGCAATGCTGAGGGCTTTTTATTTCAATGAAAATAAGGGTAGGGTATTTTCTTTTGAACTGATAGATGAGGAAGATTAACAAAGTAAGATGGAGAGGAGAGAATGGACTGCGCAGATCTGTTGCCGTCAGCCTCCTGGTGGTGGAGGAGCAGCGGCACTCTGTGTGTTCCCCTTCCTGCTTGTTAACATGCGCAACCTGCGAGGCGGGTCTCCAGAGGACGACCCCGCGCCAGCTCCTATCATTAATCAACTTCAACCAAATGCAGCGACCAGACACTGGCGTGCACACTTTAAACTCCAAAATTAATGCACATTTTCAAACAAGTGTCAATAAGGGAAGAAAAGTGCTGGCAGAAATGGCACGCAAGGAACGCAGCGGCTGCTCACTCTGCACAACACAGTGATAAGAAGCAGAACCCTTATGAGAATAATAACGCTGTCACTTGTAAACAAGGAGAAAACATGATCCCCCCCCGAGCTCACAGCCAAGGCAAAAGAGCCACTAAAGAGATGAAATCTGCCAAATTTGTCATTACAGAAAATGAGCAAAGCTAAAGCACAGGGGGGGGTGTCTGACTGTTAAAGAAAGGCATAAACATTGGGAGCGGCTACAGGCGACTTGCCGCTCTAACCTGTGGTGCCAGGCTGCAGGTAGAACGGTGACAGGAGGAGGCATCATGCTCATTTATTGCAACAACGAGGGACGACCGCCACATTCAACAACACAAGGATGTCCTGTGCGATTTCTAACTCCTGCGATGGAGACACTCCTATGCTAATGAGCTTACATATTTTTTTGTGTAAATTATAAAAAGGGGGAAAAAGTAAAGTCAGCTTTTCTATCATTTTAACATCAAAGTAACTCCACAAGTTGGCGTTGCCTGGGGTATAACTCTGTGGCTGCAGGGTAGACATGAAATTGTTATTATTATGCTATTGAACTGCATGCTGATTCAACACTTTGCTTATAATTAGCTGTCTCTGGATACTTGACTCTCGTCTGGCTGTTTTAAAAGAAGTGCTCTGGATTCCTTGGCAGTTTTAATGGCTGCGTCCTGTCAACCAGCAGCAATGCAGGCACATGTGGGAAACACATGTTGTTGCACATTTGTGACAAGCTCTTGTTGAGTCAAAGCATCATAATAAAAGCTGTTCGTTTACTGCCGAGTCCCTGGGCAGGATCAGTAATGGTGCTACCGTATGTAACATTTAATTCTCACTCCGTACGCTTATGTTTTGTTAGTAAAAGAAGGAAGTTCTTCAAAAGAACTAAGAAAAGAGACAGAGCTCGTTTTGTGCTTGAATAAAGCTTATAGAAATAACTGTGAAGAAAGAGCTGGCGAGCTTCATCAGCCTAAAGATAGAAGCATAGGGGCAGAGGGAGAAGCAGGCTGCCTTTAGGCCAGCACACCCATCCTGTCTCTGCCTTTCCTGTTCCACAGCCATGCTCACAGCTATGTTCAGAGTGATTAGGGATGGCACTTCCCTCCATTTGGCCAGGAGCTCATTGCTGCAGCTTTATTTTGTTGTATTCAGGCAGAATACCTCCCCCAGCTCAGATGTTTCAGGAGGCCATCTCTGAGTCTACACATCGGTGGTCTGCCCCCACATCTGGAAATGATGCAGCGCGTTCTGTATTGTTTTAGGCTTCAAACAACTTAGCAGACACTCCTATACAACAAGCGAACGGAGAACTGCGGTTTGCAGCCCCACCGCAACTTTCCTACATGAAAATCTTGGACCAAGTCCTCGAGACTAATTATGCTTTGTGTTGTTTTTACTGAGCCGCAGCTCAGAATCGTTTCTGATGGCGTTGGGGCTCATGTTTCATTGTGTCAGAGCCAACAGCTCTGTCACTCCGGGTTCTGGCATTCTGTAAATACTTGAACAAATTGCCATGCTGATCATAGTGGGACACGGACATACAGCATGACACATGAAGGGGAGTTCATAAACTTGCTGTTAATATAACAGATGGGCTCTGGGCTCTTTCTTCGAAAGAGGTGGAGTTTCCTTTTTTTGCTGGGAGGCCAGCCACAGCTCTGGCCATGACCCCACACATCACTGCAATATCATCCTATTATACTTTATCTATTATCCTCCCCCTTGCACTGTTTGTCTTTCATCTCATGCCACGCATTAGGTAATGTCAGTGTATTTTGGGTGGGCACTGGCTTTTTTTCTGTCTGAAAGTATTTAGAGTATTGCTGTCTGAGTGGTGGAGACAGCCGAGACTCTTTCTTTTTTTTTTTGCTGAAGAGCTAGAACCACTCACATAGCTGGCAGGGGTGAGCGTCCTGGGCTGCTGTCACTGCCGTTGCTGTTTCCATGGTCCATCGCTCCATTCATCTCCTCACGGATGGCGTTGGCCAGGGAGTTGAGGGTGGGACTTCCAATGGAAGCAGTAGTGTATAGAGGTATGTTGTTTTCTGCCATTGAAGCCTGAAAACCAAAGCACGAAGCATTAAATGTGAAACGGAAGAGAGTTGTCAACACTTTCTCTGTTTTGAATGAGATGTAGTGGTTTGAAGGGCGAGATGGGCAACTAAGACTAGAGGACATACTTTTACTATTTACTTTCTTGTAAGGGTTCAGACTGCACATTTTATTTTTACCTGGAAGGCAGCAGAGAGGGTCGGACCATAGCCCAAGCTGGTCTGAATGTTCTTCACTAAGGCTGGACTGCTGCAAAGAGAAAAATTCAATTACAAACCGCAGACTCGTGTCTCACCTAGCATGCATTCCTCAGCTGCAGTATCTTATTTCATAAAAAGAAATCAATGCACTTTGTATAAGAACTAAACAAATTTACTGGTGTACTAATGTGCATATTAAGGCCATAGTTCTAAGATGTTCAATCACTTGACAATACCACACAACTTTGCATTTAATGGGAAGAGTGAACAGGTTGATGGAAAATGATGGATAGCCATCTAAACACAAAATGCATGATGACTGCATGCAGGAGGGAGTGCAGGTTGGGCCTCTGGAGTTTGCAGGACAGATGGAAGTGCTTACTGTAGGAGCAGCTTGTCAAAGTTCTCATCAGTGGCGTATTTCCGAGGGCGGCCTCGCTGTATGTGGCGGCCGCGCTTAAACTCCTCATCATGAACGGTCCAAAAGGACCCAAACTCATCCTCTACTCTCACAAAGCACTTATGCAGGGAAAGGTTGGTGCGAATGGCACCCTGGGAAAGCAAACCAGCGGGGAGAGCCAGATGCAGATGCAGTGATGGACAGGACACACACAGACAGACAGACACAGGGAGGAGGGCAGAGCGTGAGGATCAAAATGAAAATAAGCCATTGCAGGTTATGAGGCGTCACAAAAAGCCTCCTGAAAGCATGAGGGGGGGAGGCACGCCAAAGCAAGCGGGGGACTTTGGGCGTCATGGCACACAGACAATGAGATGAAGCAGCGGAAGCAGAACCAGCAGCAGCCTCTTCCCATTAGTGAACGGCGAGACAGGGCTCAAAAGGCCAAACCTACCCACTGATCTTTTGAGGCCGTCTCTTTTGGAACTCTATTTCGTCGACTGTCCACACAGCCCCTTTTACGTTTTCTACCCGCACAAAACACTTGTGAAGACTAAGATTATGCCGGACTGCATTCTGCAGTTGATGTAAAAACAAAACAAACAAACAAACAAAAAAAAAACAAAGAGAGAAAGAAAAGGTTTCTGTCAGCACAGTAAACATTTCTGCATATGGGAAAAAAGTCATCAAGGAGAAATATTTTGACAGGCACCATTGGGTGAAACCTGAATGTAAACAACAATAAATTATTTTTGCTGGCAAAAAGCCTTTAACATTAAATTTATATACTGCATCTTGGTTTCTGTAGCAGTAAGGTAAATAATCATACACAACGCTATAATCAGTCAGTGCAACAATGATTCATACAGAAAAAACAACTCTTATTCACCAACTAAAGGTCATTTCGCATTACAAAGCGAGGATAAAGAGCCCCATCATCTCCATATACAACATCCATCTAGTGTTTATAACACCATTGTGTGTGGATGCTAGCAGTGTGCGTTGCGTCTCATTCAGCTGCATGAGTGAAATCGGCTCAGGCTGATGAGACAGTGCTTAATCACTGCCTGTCTCATTCAAATCTCACTTTCTGTGAGTATGGGTTCTTTTTGTAGACCTTTAGATCGCTGTTTTTGTTTCATGTGTGTGTGTGTGTGTGTGTGTGTGTGTGTTTGTGTTTGTGGCCTGGTGGAATGTACTGTGTTCCCTTCAGAGTGTGAGAGTCCCAGCCACAAGTCACTGGCAGAGCACTGCTACGTTAAACTGATACCACCCACCACAAGAAAACATCCCCACATAGTACATAGCACATAGACTGTTGTTTTCTTTTTATTTCTCCCCTCTCTCTTTCTTCCATCTTGTTTTTTCTTCTTAACAAGAATGCACATATTGCTCTCGTTGGTTTCTCTGTGTGGTTCATATGTTTACTTAAAGGGTGGTTCATTTTGGATGGAATAAGTGGAGTATTGCTATGCGTCAGAATAGAGGTCCATTCATGAAGGTATTATGCCTGGCTATCAATTAATTCTCCCTGACATCAACACAAAGCCTCCTCTGGGTTTACAGAAGTCAGCAAGAACAGCAAAAATTACCTTCCATGTTGCTGCGTTGCGCCTAAAATATGCAAACATTCGTGTGAACCAGTTGTAGATTTCATTTAGTGTTAGCTGTTTTTCTGGAGACTCGAGGATCGCCTGCACAAGGAACAGTGACAGAAACATACATTTAGAGTTTTGCTCCCTTCACAAAGTGATCAATAATTGACAAGTGGCATGCGGCTCTGTGGGGCAAAAAACAACAGCAAAGAAACCATGTTGACATGAAGTGCAGGCCACACTCTGTTCATAGGAAGTCTTCTGCACTTGTTATTCAAAACAGAAGATTAGAATATATTTTCTTTTTGTGGGTGTATATGAAGGGCATGCAAAAAACACTTCTCAGGCAGATTACAGGGTAGCAATTATGGCCAAGTGAGATTAATTCCTGAGATCCCAGATTACTATGGCCAAGCAATAATTGAGTGGCCATATTAAAACAGGTTCATCCCTACTGCTGTGTGAAATGAATTTGGTAATAACCATGGCCAGTGAATTGCTTAATCAAATGCAATTGTCATATGTGGCCGTTTTTTTTAATCCTGTACGCATTCTTGCACTCATTTGAAGACGGTTAATCTGCCACTCTGTCTAAATTGTGTTTGAAATTTAACAGAAGAGAGAAGTAAGTGGAATAAACTGCAAACTAAGCTCAGATTTCCTGAATGAAAAAAAACAACAACAACAAAAAACACTAAAGCAGAGACTTTACCTGTCTGATTAATGAAGCGTACGTGAACGGCGGTCTAACATCTGCATTCATGTAGAACTCTTTGTTCTGACTGATGTCTGTACACACAAGGAATAAAAACACATTGTTTCAACGTGAAATGAAATGATCAAGTGTCAACAGGAATAATAGTGGCTAAGACAAATTATAGCATGATTACACAGCTGCGTGGGTGTACAAAAACTACATATACTGTATATGGCCTGTTGCTGAGATGAGCTCTGAGCATTTGTTTGTGCATGTCAGCACTTGCGTGTGTGTGTTACCTGGAGAAATGGGCATGTTGTACTTTTCTGAGTAGCGCCGTCGCATGGGGCCCACACTGTGGAGGCTGTTGGCTGTGATGACAGAGTGGGTCTGGGACAGGGGTGTGAGGGGTGCTGTGGGTGTGGTGGGGGTCTGGGGCAGGCTCAGAGGAGGAGAGGCTTCAGGGGCCGACTTGGACAACGTGACACTGGACACGAGATTGAGCTGAGAGGAGGAAGAGCAAACAGCTGAGTTAATCACCCCTGTGTCTTAGACACCTCATTGGCTCCGCATATCTGCCCTCTAATTGCAGGTGAGCCCAAGATGATGCATGAACGTTTGCTAAATGTTTGAAAGAAAAAAAACAAAAAAACCCTGGAGGTTGCCTCCTCCACCTCCTCTATTTTTCAAGTACTGCTCTCTCCTCCCTCCCTCTTTCTTTGTGCCATGTCATGACTGCTCTCAGCTGTTCTACTCCCTTTTGATTCAGTCTTTTGGTCCATTTGGACAACACACCCCCACATCTTCCACCCACTGTGGGTCAGGGCTGTGTGAAGAAAGGACGGTGGGACACCCTTAAAACAATTCTGAAAAACACGAGTCTCACCTACCGCTGAACAGCCCTGCTAATAATGTAGCCACACGAAAAAGCCAATCTGGGATAATTATGAGCTGAAATTGTATTGTGAGGACTCTAATTAGGAGCTGCTTACGGAGGTGATCTGATGATTAACTACTGTATCTGTCTGACCTCCATCACCAGGGCCACGATGACCGTGACAAAGACAGCCTCACCGTGTTTTCAAAGAAGGCCGAGTGTATCTGATTTTACCATATAGGCCTGGTTGTGTGGCAGCCTGGGTGCGCTTAGGAAAAGGATGGGATTTAAGTAATAATGGCTACAAGGTAAACTAATTATGGCAAGTGCTCCAAAGGTACAGCATGGCCTCTAGCAGCTGTGGCGGCTCTGAGCCAAGTGCCGAGCCTTCGTACTGGAGCAGCAGTCAAGTGGAAAATTCTAGCCTGACCCCTTGCTCCAGCTATTAATTGGCAGGAAAGCTAATGACACAGATATATATTCTAACAAAATTGCTCTAATTGCTAATTTGCCAAAGGAGGCCAGTTTCCAAATTAAACATGACTTTGGACTGTGAGAAAAGCAGAGAAGAGGAAAATACAGAGGGAGAATGTTGTGTGATGTCAGTTGTTGACTTTGAGGAGATTAGATGTTTGTGCTGATTATTGATCCTGTTCAGCCATCAATTAATACCGGCATGTTTAATAAAGGTATTAGAAATTCCTGTTTGGCATGTCGGCTTTATCACGACAATATTCTCTGGTTTGTTTTATTTCTTATTAATTTATTCTTATAATTTGCTAAATTTCAAACACAACAGATCTTATTAAAATATTTAGTTTCACACTGCGCTCACACCAAAATTAGAGAGAGACACTCAGTAAGTGCTTACAATGTCTATTTATGTTTCGGAGGCTGAACTAGGACTTTTTGGCAGGGTCTGTCTAAATAATTTGGATTACTGCTGGGATGCACAAATGTGGACTACATCCTCACCAACAGTTGCAGAAGATGTGTTATTCTGAATCATGAGCAAAATAAATCACACCAGGATTCACGTGCTTCTGACACAATGCTATCAATAGAATGAGGCTGTGGTGTTGACTTCTCTTCCTGTGGATTAGCAGGCTTTGTTTCATGTTTCATCCATATTCCCTGGCAATAAACACAGAGAGGATTTAACAATAGGCCAGACAGGCTGGTAATAGCCTGGCCTTTGTTTGCCTCACCATTTGGGCTCACTCCAGTGCCTAGACAAAATGAGACTTCAGACTGAAATTAATTAAATGGTAATTGGTGATCTAATTATACTGGCTTTGACTCGGCAAGCTGCTAAAGAAAATAAACAAAAATCCCTCCTTAATTATGTATGGCATAAAAGGTCAGATTTCTGACAAGAATGCTTAGTGACACAGAGTGCAGACACCCACCCACACACACTGAGAGGCAAATACAAACACACACTCACAGAAACAGCTACTACTACTAATGTGGCACTTTTGTTTTGAACCCTCTCTCCTCATATGTAGGATAAAACGAGAACTATTCATTTGGCATCGCACTTGCACAGTACCAAATGTTTGTCTTTAATTATGACTAAATGTAAACCAGCAAACTCCCCTCAGTTTGTCTGCTATGACAGATGGCTATTTTTCACATGCCTTTATTACATGCAGCAGCATAGGAAAGCAAAACTTGCATCTACTAAAAGGACACAATTGTTTCTTCAGTCAAATCTAAGGATGCTTCATTCTGCATCTACTTCATTTTTTTTTTTCAAATTTTCAATTTTTTTTATGTAGCCATAGTAGTCAGGCAGTCTGATGATGCAATCTCACCAAAGCCTCAGCGGGGCCATGAGGCCCCGACCTGTGCAAGCCCACCGCTCACCCAGCTGAAGCCAGATGCATTTATCACAGGATTTGGAAGCAGCTCGCAGCAGGCAAAGTGGCTCTGGAGATTGGGAGTCTATTTATTTGAATAAAAATCCCAGCTAGCCCCCTTGAGAGTATTAACGCTGAGCTCTGACACAGACGTTCTCAAAGGCGAGAGGAGAGGTAGATGCTATCTACTGCTCCCAACCACTTTTCATATACAAATGTCCCCATGTCAGAGCCCTCTAATCTACACTATCAGCATGTGTGACACAGGCACAAATTTTACAGACAGCCTATTGTTGCTCGACATCTCCAGGCGCTTTACACTGATGGGGCTGCGCTGTGTGAAGCGCGCATGCAGCCCCAGCACGTCAGTCGCCACTACTGACTGTAAATAAATGATGCAAGTTGCGCAGCGTGCAGAGAGACAAGATGTAAATGTATACTGCGCATCTGTGTGTGTGATTTTAGATTCACGCCCTGCAGTACAACGGTCTTATTAGGCATATTAGGCTCTCTGAATGGACTGTCACAGGACTGAAATATGGCGCTGAGGCCCGGTCCTAAACATGACAAAATAGCGGAGACACTTAAATGCCATATGTTAAGCCCTTGCCCCTATAGGACGGGGATTCAGCAGCAGGCTTCATGGCATTGCGCATATTAAAAAAGTGATAAGCATGATGTCTGGAATGCACCAAATTGAAATTCTGTTACATTTTGCAGTTAATAATTTCATGTGCTTAAATTAATCCCCAGTAAGATTCATCCTGGAAGAGTTGAATTTTTACAAAATGACCATAATTCAAAGTGTTTATTAACTGTATTACTTGGTTTATTTAAAAACAACTATGTAAAAAAATGTTAGACAAAAAAAACATTCAATAGGCTCCACAAAAATAAAATGAAATCTTTATCTGGGACCAGCCTCTGCTTGAAACTAATTTTACGTCTTATTTTTAAAGAAGGATGAGGGTGTTTCTTAACAACTTTCCAAATCCTAAATGAAGATTCAAATGTTCCCATCCTAAGAGTATGGACTAGACCTGCTCTTTATTAAAGGTTTCAGGAGGCAACTTTTGTTGGGATTTGGCTCTACAGAAATAAAAGTCACTTGAAGCTTCTGTTATTCATAATTAAAAAATAAAAAACAAAAAACAAATTCAAAGGTGCTACTTCTGCCTATATTTTGGAATGACATCAGCTTGCAACTTGACCTATGTTTCTTTAACCATCTGAAAGGAATACCTTATATGTACTTATCAATCAGTAAAGCAATCAATGTTATGTTACGCAATATGTTATTATATGTTGCTTCATTTCTTTTCCTTATGCAATAAAATTTTTGATTATTTTAAAATCATTTGCCTTCATTTGTGCTTTTAATAATTGTTTATTGTTTTTCTATGCACAGTAGAGTGCAGTTTTTTTAAACTTTTTTTTTTAAAATTTAAAGCAAAACATTAACATTAAATTTTAAATCTATTTGATTTATATCTAAAATACAATATCTGTTATCATTACTGTTTTCCTATTTTTGTCCTTTGCACTGCCTCTCTGAGGCTGTTAGAGTGTGCATCCAGTTTGTCATAGGTACAAAATTGAATCTTGGATGTAAGCAGATGTGATCCAAGCAATATTTACTGCCTCCCTCAAGAGAACAGCTGTTTTTATTTAGCAGATAAATAAGAAGATGGAGGAAGGTATTAATGAATACATGTGTGCCAATTAAGACAAACAAAGAGATGGGGGAGGGACAAGACAGGGATGTATGACGGAGTTGCTGCTCACCGGCTGTGGGGTGGCTTTGGGCTCCGTGGACTTGACATGAAGGTGTGTCATCATAGCTTGCAGACGCTCTTTGTCTTTTGCTAGCTGTAATGAGGGAAGAGAACACATTAAATTTTTTATGAACAAAAGGGGGAAAAAAAATCAATTTCTCTTTTTGTTAATTTCAAACATTTTTGTCAGCGAAGGTGAACTGTCACAATCAGCATGTTGGAACAAATTGATCCTTTTGCTCATGAGATTGTTTAATTATTTGTTTTAAAAATACTTTTGGAGGCTGTCGACAACTTTGCACTGCAGACAATCTAACTACTCTCTACGGTTCAAGGTTAAAAGACATTGTGCCTTGTTGGCAATAACAAGCCCGGGCCCTCTTTACCTGTCTAAAACACCGTCCTGTCTTAGCTGCCAGCTTAAATCATGGTGATCAGCTGCATGCTGAGGAAGTCTGTGTCTGATAAACCTTTACGCCATCCCTCTGGATAACACCCCGGCAGTGCAGAAATAACAGGACGTAGGTATGGTGTAATGTTTGAGCAACTGAACCCTCATTGTTCAAGTTTAACTTCCTGTAAAACACAACTGTTTTATACTCATTATCAGTAATTTTTGAGGGGGGATTTTGTGGCAAATATGAGGACTACATGAGAAAGTGTGGAATTTTATCCTGCAGCTTCCACAATGTATAAACTACAGTTTAAAAGAATGTTTGTTTTGTAATAATAAGTACAACCTTAAATAAGCATAGCTGTTATGTTCAGTCAACCCACTGTCGTCACGTAGACACGCTAATGCAGTGACAATTGACCATTTCTTTTCATGCACACATGCCTATATAATGCATTAAAAGATCACACATATTAAGATTATCAAAGGGGTTCTGCAGTGTACTGCTTTGATTTAACTCTCAACTGAGCACCTGGTCACATTCTGCTACTGAGTCACTTCACAAAGTGTTTTATTGTTGGTGCCAAATAGTTAAAAGTCATAAATAACTTTAAAACCCAGTAAAATTCAAAATGTAATTATCTTCTCTACTTAGCCCCAGGCCCTTCATATATCTTTTCCTGGCTGTCATGCATACATAACACATTTTTAATGACTGATTACTTGCAAATGTACAAAATTATGCTGCTGCCCCACTCCATGAGTGACCCTGTGGCTGATATCAGGCGGACAGGGAGGGGTTCGGCAGACGCCGAGGATGTGTCGGGAAGAGAAGACACATAAATATTTGGGCCAAAACAAACCAAAAGACAATACCTGCAGTTCCAGCTGCTGAACGACCTGCATTTGCACCCGACACTGGGCCGTGCTCCTGTCATCTAGGGCGTGCTCATTGTTAAGATGCCTGGAAAACAAAGAAAAAAAAAAAAGAGAGAGAGAGAGAGAGAGAGAGAGAGAGAGAGAGAGAGAGAGCAGAAAACAACTGTGTCAATTGCCTTCTGAAGCCTCTTAGATGTCTGAAACCGAAGTCCTGTGACACAATGTGGTAACTCAGTAAATTACAATAAGCAGAGATTATGCGGTAACATTACAAAAATAAAATAAAATAATTGCTTCAAAGTAAAATACTGCAAAGATTACACTGAAAAAACCCCACAGAAGCTGAAGAAACATCTTTTAACATACGAGAATGACACTCAGTATTTCATGGAAGTCAGGTCTGTTCCAACTACAGTTTACAGATTAGATTAATGATTTCAGGTTGGACTCCTGTGTTAAATTATACACCGGTGACCGAATGCCATTTCTTCTACAGCTTTGTTTTGCTTTGTTGAAATTGTCCTTTTTTTCTCTCCTTACAAATCATGTCATTAAAATTAAGAGTATTGAAACAGAAGCAGAGGACAACAGGACGTGGCGATGGGATCTGTCACAAACATGAATTATGGATATAATTATGTGTTATTATTTTATACAGGAGAGATATTCTCTTTTCCTGTATGTTTAGAACTAATCTAAATAAGGAGCTCGCCGGGTAGCAGACAGGCTTTTTTTTCCTGTGATTTATATAAAATGGTGGAGATAAGGTTCACAAGTCAAGGAAATATGATTGGAGGAATTTTATCAGCAGCCGCATGAATTACTGTTTGAAAATGCTTATGCAGGGACATTTCATTAATCATTTAATCATAATCCGAGCAGGATGTTTGAACTGATTTCACAAATACCCTTTCATTTCACTACTTCATTATGCTCGCTAATGGATCCAATATTTTATATATATCATAAATTATATCACATCTTCAGTGACCATGTAGGTCACTGTCACCAGGCATGTCTGTGCGCACACAGTGGCGCCGACAGCCGGGAGAGAAGAGTGTATCGCAGCTGCCTTTTCCAAATGCACTTTTTCTGTCATTAACTGCAAATCAAAACTAGCCAGTCTACCTGTGAATGCACTATGATGGCCAAATAAATTTGACGGCGCTGCTTTATGCAGAGAAAACACATTTGTGCATTTAAACAGCATGCGAACGCTCAGAAACATGTGAAGAGAGGAAAAATGATCGTGCTGCCGCTTGAAATATGCAGGTTCCTATTCAGTGGTGCTATTTTCAACCTTGAGGTGAGTAATTTAAATCTTTATGGCAAACATAGTCTCTTCCCAACTTCAAGTCCCCCTTTTCATGTTTTGAAGGCATTTTTCAAAATGACTGTGATATTTATTTAACAGTTGAAGTTAATTATTGTGGTAAAATAAAAAATTAGAAAGGCTAAAATCAGTTCAGACTTCTTGTGGCTCCACTTTGTTTTTAAGTTAGATTAAATAGAGTTAAATAAATGTCCATTCAATTAAGCATGTCAAAAAAGGAAACTGGTAAACATTTCAGAACATCTTACAAAATTTCAAAGGGGAAAATAATAGGTGAAGACATTTCAACTTCAATTTAACTGGCACGGGCTGAATTTTCAATGAAGGGTGGCCTACGTGAGCAGCTTTGGAATTTCTGTTCATAGTAGACATGTGCCCCGCTTCTTTTCATCCTTTGTTACATTCCACTTTATTTCTTCTAATGACATGGAGAGTCACAGTGCATAATTAATAGGAAATGAAATATTCAAATGGCCCTAATGTAGCCTTGAGAGGAGTGTCTGGACACAGGAGCAGGGGATACGGGGGAATTGACATCGAAAGAGACTATGAACGTTGGCATGTGTCACTTTCTGGACTTCAAATGAAGCCACTTTTAAAAGCTCTCTGGCAGGATGACAGTCCCTAATGTAAATTGCCACAATAAAACAAATTGAAGAGAAATTCTTGCTTTTTACATATCAGTTACTTTGCCTACCTTTTGTTTTTTTTAATTTATTTTTTTAAAACAATGTCTAATTATCGGCAATCGACTGGGCCCAGAGCTTAAGACTGTCTCTGAGGGGAAGGTTTATCATCGTCACCCTTTTGAATTAAATCAAACATTTTACATTTACATTGAAAAGGCATTAATGATTTTTTTTAAATTTACACTTTAATTATTTAAAGAAAATATAGTACAGAATATAAAAATAAATTATTTCATGTCAGAACTGTATTTTTTGTTTGGATCATTTGTGTTTTTCATGAGGTCTGCAGAGGGAGAGAGCTGCATAACATGCGAAACAATTAGTACAAGACGAGGCGCGAAAAAGGGGTGTTAGTGGAATCAGCAGACAGACAGCGGCACTAGAGGGCACTGCAGTGTTTCCGTGACCTCTGACTGGACTCTGAAAAGAAGAGGTCCTGACCCCATAAAAACACCAAGCTCAGCTATGAAGCCAGCCCCACCCATCTGTGTGCTGGACACGAAAACAGAAACAGGATTTTGGTGCTTTGTATTTATCAAGACAGTGTGTGTAGGTATGTAATGTTTTCTTTAAAAGATAGAACAAATACACATACAGTTTAAAACAACATTTCAGTCCTGCGTTAGTTGTTACTGTTGGCATGCGGAGCTGAAATCTGGTTGACGTTAGAGTCCTCCTCACCTTTCTTTCTCTCTTGTTGAGTACACTGTGTTCTGCTGGCTACAAACACACACGTCTCTTCACTTATAATTTCAATTTTTCTCCCAAACTTTGGAGACTTTTCTCAGAACATTAATAATGCCTGATGTATTCTTTATTTTTATTTTCAACTGTTTTTGGAGGCCCAGAGTATCATTCGCAGGGATTCATGTGGAAGTGCTTAAGGGTTTGAGAGTTAACACCTTGGTGAGCTGCTCGCACTCTCACCGGCTCTTAAACAAAGGCAGCTTTGTGGAGTCTCTCCCGAAATGTTTTCTTAACATGTTCCAAGCAGTTTGAGCAGGCAACTAAAGTAAACAAGATGTTGCCATGATAAAAACACTTGTAAAAACATAGCTGAGTGCACTTAGAGACTTTGAAGGCAGAGCTGTACGGGGCACACTGAATTTAATTCCCTTCTCTTCTATAAACAAAGGGTGAGGCAATGTCAGAATACAATAAATAGTGATGGATTTAAGGGGGCACTCCCAAAAGCTGAAATATGTGTGTCTATGTGTGAACACGTGGGTGTGTATTACGTGGTTTAATAACTATGTCTCACAGGATGTTTATTAAATTGAAATAAAAAAAACAAAGCCACATTTCTTTCCTCCATCATCTGTGCTAACACACAGTCTAGTGTGACAGACTTTCTAATAGCAAACTGAGTGGATTTACGTAAATGACGGAGAAACAAAACAAGTTGACAAAAACAGAGACAAATCAGCTGCCTGTGAGGCGTCCCTCTGCAGCACATTTCTCTCCCGCATCTGTGAGGAAACCGTGAGTTTGCTGAGTGCTTGTTTTAGGATAATGGAATTGTGTCATATCTTGTTTAAAGTGCGACTAATCCATGGTGAGAGTGAGCCATTGATCTTCTGCCACAATGCAGATGTTTTGATCCTCTCTGTAACCATGGTGCTGTTATGTGTTGGATTAGCTGCAGCTTGCTACACACAGGCCTGGTGAGTAAACCAGAGGCGCTGACTCAGACGGAGAAACAGTGCAATACAAAAGGCCTGCCCCAAGCCGGACAGGGTCAAACGTGTTACACATTTCACACTGCAAAGATGCTGCAAAAGGTGATACTGACTTAGCAAAAGCTTAGTGCAATACACATGGTTCATTAAAACAAAGCATTGAGCTGTGGGTCTTGATACACAACAATGTAAACCAGAGAACAAAACAAACAAGTAAAGAATGAGAGAGGGAAGAGAAAAGCAAAAAGGCATTGACAAAAAGCCAAGACAAACAAACCAATCCCCCTGTCCAGTGACAAGGGCAAACATGCAGCGCGCCCTAAGTGTGGGCTGCCACAGACAAACATCCTATGGTTGTTTTTTTGGAAAAATGGTCCCTGTCACCATAGGAACTGCACTTATTACAGGAATTAGAAGCCCATGCCGGTCTCAGAAGGAGCCACTGCCACAGTACCCTTGTCAAGAAAGTGCCAACAGAGGCACCCACAGTCGGGAATAACAACCAGCCCCACCTGTAGTGCCACACGGGGACAAACTGTGAAATGTGCCTCCAACATGACTTTCACTTACTTGAGGAATGAGTGGAAATCATCAAACACTGCCTCGCATCCAGGCCACTTGCAGACGCCGTGGCCGTAGAGGGGGTGGCTATGGTGGGAAGGCTCTTCTAACGTGGATCTAAAAAGAGAAAATCACAGGACAAGAGAGGATTACTGCTAAAAACTGATTTTCATGCTTTCTGCAACACAAACACCATACAGGCCTGTGGGCATGTAAGATGTCACAGAAGATGTTAGTTTCTCCTGTTGAGCTGGTTAGCACCTCCCTGAGTGTGTGCAGTATTTTGTCAGAAAAAAAAAACTGTGAGTTCAACCTTGGTCCGTGTGGAAACAGTGTACCTGCTTGATCTTCTCCTATAAGAGGGGACTCACGTTGTGAATGCACAACTGAATCAATATGTAATTATTTAGTACCACTGAGCCATGCTGCAGCTCACTTTGATCAAGGCTGCTAGGGGGCTCCTCAATTGCTGCTTTTCCTGCACTGCCTGCTGCATCATGTCCCAGGGCACACCTGGAGCATGTGCCACGATGTGAAACCCCCACCGAAAGCATCAGGGGCTTTCACGCCATGCACCAACTGTAAACATCCATACCTGCAATCCATTCATATACTGACCGATCTGTGTCACCTGGGGCTGATAAGTGTGCGTGTACGGGGAGAGCATGGTTTTGAAACAATCAGCCTGAATAGCGCGAACATCCCTGAAAAATAAACTTTACAACATCTTCCATATGGCAAGAGCCTTGGAAGCACAGCTAACTACAGTCAGCGCTTAGAGAACGAGAGCAGGCTGTATGCAGGCAGCGTCTGGTGAGAGAGTGAGACAGGCGTCCATATGGACACAGGCACTATACAAGACGCACAAATTTCGACAACAAGAGCCTGGGGGACTGGCCTATATCGTTACCACTTGTGGTTCTGAGGGCTCCTGAGCACAACGCTGTGGCTTTTCCCTCAGCTTCAGCCCTGCTCTCTAAGACAACAGGCTGGCCAGAGAGATCCATTGCAACAAAAACTGTTGTATTGCCACGTGGGAATGTCTCTAAGGATGCAGATGAAGAAAATATACTGAAAATAATAACTTACATTACTCTAATGTCCATCTGATGCTGTGATTTAAAAGTTGTTGAAAAAAATGAATTAATTAAAAAAAAAAAGAAAGTAATCTAAACACAGTGCGCCAGTTTTGCAGGATTTGAACAAACTGATGTTCAGATTAAAATCTAATTTTTATCAATCTTAGTAAAGCTGTACCTCAAGTGGGAAATTTTAAAGGTCATCACAGGTTTCCTTATGTTATAATTACTTGCTTAAGAGTTCACATTGTTCATAACATGTGATAATTGCGTTGCAATTAGGATGCAGTCGAGCATTCATGAATGTTGTTAGCAGTTCCCCCCCCATTTCAAAAGTCAGATTTTTTTATTCAATTATGAATTATGCATTCACATTAAGACCTCTGTTTTCATGCAGCTAATGAATACATGGCAGAAGACCTATTATAATGAGTTTTTTAAAAAGGAAATGTGTTGACTGGCGAAGGTAATACTGTTTTTTTATTTAAAGTGATCTTTTTTTAATTCTTTGCGGGCAGGCTTGTTGGTTAATTTTGTATGAATAAGATATTGAAATGTGGAGTGCGCTGGGAATCAGTGAGCATAAAGCGCTGTGAGGGGCCAGCAACAGAAGAGTAATTTTAAACGGTGGATGGCTAAACAGTCGTAAATTACAGAATTTAAACCAAATGAGCTACATTAGTGTAATAGGAGAAGAGTGTAGGATTCATGAGGTTTTCTGCCATTTGATAACATTTTGAAGACAGAAGGAAAGGAAAAAAAGACATCGCAGTTTCCTATTTTGCATTAAATTTGACTTGCACTCTTGACAGTTCTGTCAGTGTTGTGGCTGTTCAGGCAGCCTGCGGGAAGAACACTCTAATGATCTTGTAACAGTGACAAGGAAAACTATATCATCATCTTTCGTCAGAGGAGAAGAAACATGAAAGCGTGCAAGGCTTCCAGGTGTTGTGCTGTGCTGGACACATGTGGATGGACAAGAGGAACTGCACAGATACAATATATGGCTCCAACGGCTGCCAGCCACTTGTATTCTACTTCACTATTTTTGAAGAGGTGCAATAAACAAGTCATCGTGATATACGGCATTGTGTGCTGATGGACTCAAGTCCATGAGCAAAAGTGAAAAGACCGATGTCTGCCATGGTCAGTCAGAGTCTGGGCACAGTGTGTAAAGCCAGCGGTGACACACTTCTTCATCATTGGTACTGTACTAATATTACCATATTTTCTTGTGTAGATACCCTCCTCTTTTTAACTCTCCAGGCCATACACTAGATCCTTTCCTTCCGTCTGCTCCGTGATACGGCATGCTGTACCATAAATGATTTAATTATCAATCCTTTTTTTCTTTCTGGTGTAAGACAAATGAAAGAGAAGAGAGATGGGAGTGCTATGCCAAATCTGATAATTCATCTTCTTAACAGATTGTAGTGTTACAGTCCCCAAGCTGGGGTTACTGATGGTTGTTGGGAAGTAAAGTGGGCCAGGCGCTTTGTGAAGATGCCCCCCCCCTTACAAAACTGAGGCAGCACTGAATTGGGAATTTGTGTCAGATACAGATCAGGCACTTTCATTTAAATAAGCAAATCATTGAATAAAGATGACCTGATTCATTGGGGTACATCTCTATCAGTGCACCCCAGATCATCATCATCATCATCATCACAGTGCCTGACAACAGTGACTATGGCCCTGGTCATAGCAGGGATGATATTCAGACCAACATGAATCCCAGCTTGACTTGTCTGAGTGTTCTGCAAGACAAGTAAAAGCAGGAACACGCGCCCCATCTTTGGAGTGTCAAGCTGGCAGTGATTGAATTTCTCCTCTTCCTTAAGACGGAAGTGCAAAGCTGGTGAGTGATTCCTCTGGATGCACTTAAGGTTTTAGTTGCAGGCGTCGTTGTGCCTGGGTAGATTTTATATGACACATGAAACTAACTACATGGTACTTAGGGCCTACTGTAAACCAATCTGAAGCCAGTCGGGAAACAGGCCCATCAGCAGAGAGGCTTGTTTCTGTTGGATGACAAAAGGACTCGCAAAACCACATCAATTAAAAGTTCATTAAGTTCAGCGCTGAGATGATGAGTGGATGCTCTCTATTTACGCCACGGCCGGCCCATCCTATTATCTTCAACCTGATTATTCAAATCCCTGGATTATAACACAGACGTTTTCTCAGAGCCTTGCTTAGAATAATCATACTTAATAATATTTCATTTGTCTTCCCATGGAATCTGATTAGAATTGAGTTTGCAGCATCAAAAGAGAGTCAATGCTCTTTATGGTTGCGTGATTCAAGCGTTCCAAATTGAACACGCAGAAGGATTATTCGTTGTGTGGATCTAAATTAGCATCATTTGGCATTTAATAAGGACTGTTTAGTCGTCTATTTGTAGCGATTGCACATTTTAAACTCTTGAGTAGGTAATCCACTGCTTCCTCGAACACATAGGTTGGTTGAGAATCACCTGCTTGGTTTACTGACAGATCTAAGATACAGCGGGAATATTCAGACAGAGGCTGCCTTCTTCACTTAAGCTTGTGTTAAACTGTTGTTGACATCTTCTTTAATCTCTGACAGCCAGTGTGAGGCAGAGAGACTGGTAGCTCTTGCACTATGTCTTTTCTGATGTTTCATGGAGCCCTAAGCCGAGGCTGGTTCTTGCGTTTTCCAGGCATTGAGGCTCACCTTGTTTGCGACACTGTATCCTCAGTACCTTCTTCTGTGATTCGCCTTCAAATGTACAAAAGCCAGACATTCATCCAGACATTAGATGAAGACGTGGAGGCCTGTGGATACTCTCAACTGTAGGAGCAGCTAACAGCCATTTTTTGTTTAATCTTTTATTTAATCTGGTGTCTGTGCTGGAAGATAATACTGAAACACAGTAAAGAGGATACCTCTGTACAGGCAATATGGATTTGTTTAAAACCAATACCACAGCTTCAAAAGAAGTAGTTGTATTCTGTTTGTATCCCTCCATCAGTTAATCATAGCATTGCCTCTCAAAGTCACTCAGCCCCTCTTCACTTCCAAACGCCTGCTGGTTTACTTTGCTAAACATGTTTCCATTGACATTGCTTTCATAATGACGTGCAGGTTTTGATCACTGAAACACAAGTCAGATGTTATGCAGTGAGCTCATGGTGCCTGGAGGCTCCTCACTAGCAGTTCAAAGATCAGGCGTCATTGCAAAAAGACAAGCAAATGTGTAAGATGCCAAATTAATTCGTTTCTTAAAGACACATACATACAGCTCAGAGAGAAAACGTCTTGGAGACACAATTCTTCCGGGTTTTGATGATATGATCCAGTGAGAGTTTGTCGGTCTGTAGTATAATAGCTTGTTTTTCTTGTTAGATGTTTTTCTTATCATTTCATTGACAGGTGGTGATTATGTAAGATCTTTAATACAAAGAAGAATACAAGGAAGAGTTTTTTTTTTTTTCTAAAAAGTCACAGGTAGTCTTATTTGATTCAAGAAAATCGTGCCACAGCTGTACTACCTAATGTGCAATAGCAGGAGCTGGTCAATACCTTGACCCCTTTATTAATAGTGTCCAACACCTTTCTTCAAATCTCTGCACTCCTTCCAGGTGTTCTTTAAAAATTCAGAACTGTTCTAGGAGCACACAAAACAGTGGACTTAATACTATTAAGAAGTAGAAATAATACTTGCACACTATAAATTAATAGTTATATCTATGTAAGCCGATTAGGGACATGTGCATTAACCAGTACCAGGTAAAATAGAAAAACAAATATATAGCAGATGTGTTTGCTTTACATAAAGATGACCAGCTTAGCAGCTCTATGTGGTAAATAACATAGAGAAAAGTACTTGGACTCATGATTTCATTGTGAGACAGTTGTGAATAAAAGAATTGACATATGCAAGAGCGCAAGGAGTGGCTCACCCTTCTCTCTTGTGACTCATGTACTGCCCATTGGTGGAGGCATGCTGGTTGAGGACTGGATTCTTTGGCGGTGCCAGGGATGAGAGGTCTAGGCCCCGGTGGCCGTTGTTGCTGCTGCTGTTGTGCTCCTCCTTCACATGAGTGTTTGTCACCTCCTTCCACAGTTGCTGCAGCTCTGCTGGAATCATGCCTGAGACAAACAAATTAGATAATTAAATCAATTAAGAGCTAATCCAGCTTTCTTCTTCATCACTTAATTAAATCAAAGCGTCTGTAAACAAAGCTGAGTATTAATCAGAAAATATTCTACTACATGCAAAGAAATGCATGTAGAGGCTAGAGCTCTTGCCTCCTCCTTTTCTCTCGACCACCTCCTCCTTTTCCTCCCATTTTCCCTGTGATCTGAAGCATGTTTGTATACACAAATCCCTGGCATTCACGCACATTTCATGCCCAGAGTAAATCATTAACATCCAGACAAGGCATGAAATCTGAATAATCACTATCATTTTCATTCAACAACAGAGATGCGCAGAACATACAGAACAAAAAAACGTTTACAATAGCAACACTAGAAAACATCCCACCCCAGCCTCCTTGAGAAACAGGACCCTGGGGTAATATTCTCAGAAGCGCATTAATGTGCAAAATACTTAAGGCTCTGCACCGCCTCCAATTGACACAGAAGACTTAAACCTCATTTAACAAGTCAAGCACACTGCAGCTCACACAGCCCTTTGAAAAAAAAAAAAAAAAAAAAAAAACCCCTTAAAAAAAAAAAAATTTTTTTTGTGTGCAGG
>KV751324.1:9834139-9848518 GCA_001698575.1 Mola mola | reverse complement strand
CACACCTTTAAAAAAAAAAAAAAAAAAAAAAAATCCCTTGAAGACAGAAGACATTTTTCTGTGTGCTGGCAACACATCTTTGTGTGTGCGTGTGTTTTTTTCTGCATATGAGTGAGTTCCCAACACTCAGGGCCAGTGCTGCATTTGTGTACCCCTCTTTTCACGTCTGAGAGCAGCGAGCTCTTGTCGGCATGCAATTTACAGCACTATATGTGTCCATCCATGGTGTGTCTGTTATCGTGCTTCAGACGTCTGCTTTCATTTAACACAAATTAGTATAAAGCTGATATGTAAAATAAAATTAAGCCACATGGGTGCAGAATTTGGTTATTTTGTATTTTTAGTCCAAGCAAACTGCATTTTGGTAACCCCTGTTTTAAAAGCAAATGGAAATATCAAATGCAGGAATATGTGTGGATTTGCGCTGGGTATAATTCTATGCTGAAATAAGCCACATGTTTTTTAAGTATGGTGAAAGAAGCCCTTGGATATGTGGCGAATGTAACCACTGAGCAGATGGGCATGACCACTCGTTTAACATTACAATTAATTAAATCCATCCTTAAAATGAGCACTGGCAAATGAAAGATGATTTGCACATGCTTATCTGCTTGGATTTATATTGTGTGGGTCCCCTTCCCCTTCCTCTCCACCCGTTTCTCATCAGCAGCTCTATAGATACCAGAAGTGCTCTTTTCAAGCACCAGATTGTAATACATTGTGTGCAAAATGCTTAGTCTTAATTCATTCCTGTTGGGGAAAATAACTGTGAGGTGAAGATCTCAATACGATCAGCAAAAATATTTTTAATTTGATAAGCTACTAAAGATTTTAATTATGCTGGTAATGGAGAACATTGGCCTAATGAGGCGGAGGACTCCAGAGAGACGCAGGGGCTAAGAACTGTGAAATGAGTCTGATAGGATTGCTGTAAATTCACACTAGGTCGTTTGAATATCAAAGAGCAGGAAATGATTACAGGACAAATCAATAACCTTTCCACGTTCAAAGAAGCGTTGTCTTTCCTCATTCGAATATTTCAACACCCTCGCTCTATTCTACCTCTCTTATTCTCTTCAATGCCTTGATGTGTCCTAATCGAAGTGCACGTCCATGACAGGCTAAACATGCTTGATACTGCGCTCTGTGTTATACCATTCTAATCCACTGCTTGCCAATTTCCAGTTGCATTATTAAAGTAGCCATTCTTGTTTTTAATGGCTCACAGAGACTTTGAAGCAAAGGTCTTTTTTTTCTTTTTCTTCTCTGATGGCTGGTTTCGAAGCGGAAGGTCACTGGTGATGTGAGTGTCCTGTGCTTCGACAGCGGGAACAATCATTTTTTCCCCCACTTTGTGCCCAGTGACAGTGGGCGATGTATTTTTAGCCAATGAGCTTGACAGGGTAGCCCACACTGGCTCAATTACCCTGCAGTCCTGGTGACCCTGACACCACTGTTTACTCAGATGAAAGCACAGTCTGATGAGAGAGCTAACGGACTGGGACCAGGCTGTCTTTTTCTGGATCAAAACCATTGTTTTATTGCTCCGTGGTTGCCTCGTATCTAACCCTAACCTCTTCAAACCCCCCACAACAGCTATGGCTCATGATTCCATATAAATGACAACAAAATACCTTTACACAGATGTCTCAGAAAGTATTATATTCTGTTTTTGGACAAAATGAGTTTCTGAATTTCTGAGTTTCTCTCCATCTAATTATTAAGGGACACACAATGACATTGATCTGTAAATTCTTGATCTTGGGTGCTCTGTTTGTCCATCCTTTTTGTATCCCAATTGGTTTATTTTTCCTCTTTTCATTTTTCACCACAACTATTCCACTCATTACTGGGAAATACAGACAAGAACTCTAAAAAATGTATGTTGTTGGGACATTTGATTGATCACTGGCCTCTCAACTCAATTTTATCTCCGCAGGTAGCTCTGGCACCGAGACAGGCCGGGCTCTTCAACCTTTTCATGTCCTTGTCCCCCTGTACCCAGGTGACCATGTTCAAGCAAGCAGAAAGTTGATTTAAGGCTCATAATGACATCAGTTGCAGGCCATCATCCCCCAAATAAAAAATGGCCCCTTTGCTCTGGGCTCTTTAAACTAAGCTGTTACTCCTCACACACAGTGCCGCTGCCATTGCAGGGGGGACAGTGACATTGCTATGACATGACTGTTCCATCAGGGGACCTTTACTGCACCCCAGTTTATGTTGCCGTAATCACTGGCCCAGTTGATATGCACCCCTTAGGCCTAAAATATGTCCTGTCCTAATGTTGCAGGAACTATTACCAGTAGCTCACTGCTGGGTGTATCAATCACTGACAGGTCAGCCACATTACCCATCGCTGTCCCTGATGTGCCGCTGTTCTGTGAGCACTTCATGGCTCGCCACATTCTTTGCTTTCATATTACCGACAAATTTGTCTTGTCACTGTCCCCTTGGCCTCTCCCAGACAGCTTAAATGATGTTGTGCACCTAGAGGAACTCGCTATATTGCTGAACAGCCTCTGCCATTTAAGCCAGGTGCCAGGATATGCACCAACACTGCCCACCGCTGTGACACACACTGACACAACTCCTGAACAACGTGAGCCTGAACAACCACGGACTCACTTGCCAGGTCAAGAATAAAGGCTTTTTTTTGTGAGAAGGGGGTTTAGGGTGAATCAAATTCAAATTTCTAAGATGTTTACATCCTTCCCAAATGCACTGTTCTAATTAATAACAGATACCGTCTGGCTGCTTCCAAGACTTTGAACATTAATGTCAAAAGAATTTACGACAACAGAGACAAATTATACCCCAGATAATGTGAGGAATTGTTTTTAACTCAAAACACCTCTCTACAAATTTATACTTAATTTGTGTTACTAAATTTTTGAAAAGCTAATTTGAACGCATTCCTTCACTCCCTTGTTTTTGCATAAGAAAATGGCTGTAATCTGTCTCAACCGACAATGTAAGTGAGCGGGAGACTGATGCAAAAATTATCTGTAAAGTGCATCAAAGTGTCCTAAACATGACTGCAGACTGTTCACCTGCTTTTCTTCAATTACATTGTTACAGTGACCTATTATTTAAAAATATCAGTTCTTTTCACCCTCAGCATGTGACAAAAGGCTACAGTGAATTTCATATGATAGCAGTGTATTTTTGCAATAAGTATTTGGATATTTACATTTTGAAATTAAAGAATTAACAATCATACGTTACAAAGTGACGCCAATTTAAACTAAACTTCAAATCCATAATCAAAGAGCTGATCAACTCATAACTTCGGCTGCACAGATAACTGCTTGCTGAATATTGCAGATTAGATCTGAGCACTATGCTCAGGCCACTGAAGCTTGAAAGAGTTTAGTGATGTGGAAAACAGAAAGGTCATCAATAACTTAAAACAGTCAAGCAGAAAATGTGTAGAAAAAGACGACAAACTGGGGGTCTGTAGCACTGGTATAAGTATTGTAACAGCGGTCAGAAGCACAGAGTTAACAATCAATGGATTGTAAGGACACTAATCAGGTTTGTTCTGAAAAAGCGGTACGCAAATAATTACTGTACATGGGAGGAATTAGTTCCTCATATTTATGTATACTTTAAAAACCTACATAAAAATGAAATAAGTACATATATGTCTTTATAATCTTTCAGAGAATTTTCGCAGCTAAATTGTTTTCCTCTGTAGTTATAAAAACTTATTACTTTAAGTATAACATATGATGACGAACTGTATTTGTCAACATATAGAGAAATTAAACATGTGATTGTGGTGTGAGAAATGAATCTGTTAATCCACACAATAATTGCAATGTTTTAATAGAATGAAGCGTGCAACTGTGAAGCGTGGAAATGCGTAAATAAATGTAATAGATCTTGATAAGGCAAGATGCCTTGGAGATATTTGATATTAGCACAGTATAAACAGGATGTTCTGGGGCTGTTGTGAAATCCATCAAGAGCACAATACCTTGTCATAGCATCCCTATGATGCTTTACTAAAAGGGTGTGTGTGTCTGTGTTTGCCAACATCTGAAACAGAGCAATTCAGCAAAGCACACTCAACACAGCAGCACTCCACGCCTCTGCCTATGGCAATCGTCTGCGAGTGGATGAGTGATCCCATGCCCAGTCCAAACAATAACACCACTGTACAGGCCATGTTTGTGTTTGCCTATTACCTAAGCACCCCCCAAACACTCCCGTTTTTATCGCCCTTATCTTGTTATTTCAAAACTGTTTATCTTAGCTGGGAATGAACAGTGTATGTCATGTTGATGCCATCGACCTTGTGATGGCTGCTTTGTCATAAGGCAACCACTCCTTAAAAAAATATTGAAGAATAAATAAAGAAATAAACTTCCTGGCCAAACAAAAAAGTATTGACTCCCTATCAAGTAACAGGCGGTTTCACAATGACAAGTTCACTGTAAGTTTATGAACAATGGATCCAGTCTTAGACTGATGGAGGCTGCCACCAGGATGCCAATCACAGACAACAAGGACATCCAACTCTATCCAATTGTGATTAGTGAGAAAGTTTACTTCTAAAAGCTGGGCCCAACAGTCCAACTGTAAAGAGTATAAGACGGTTCCAGCATGAGGCTCCAAACTTGAGTGGTGAATTGTTCACTATGACCAAGCAAATTTGTACAGGTATACAGTAAAACAGTTGCAATTTTAAAACATATTCACAATCAAACTGGTTTCTGAAAACCTTCCAAATTTCTACACAGTTATCTCATTAAGGATTTGCAAAGACTCATAGGAATACTAATACTTTTACTCTGCCATAGTCTGTGCAAAGAGCCCTATGAAAGAGAACATCTGTGTACAGAAAGAGCCAAATACTTCTCCCACAACTGAAGGTTAAAGACCTGTGAAACAACATTCATCTTTTTGGTGATCATGTGATTACAAAACAAAAGCTGGCTCATACAAAAGTGATTGTAGGAATGTTCGCAGGTCGTCAGCATAGCACAGCTTTTACAGACACTTGTTTAAAAGCCTCCTCCTGAACGCTTAATCTTTTTTAACCATTTTGTAAAAGCTATGCGCAGGGAACAATTCCCATAACAGGTGGAGGACTACAAGGCCAGGATAATCTAATAGTATAACCACAATTTTGACCGATTTTTGTCTTACAACTAATGTGACTACAAATAATAATTACTATAATTTACTCAACAGCAGGCAAATCATCCATACATACTGGAGGTAAAAGCATGTGTTGGATAATGCCCACATGTTTAGGTTGCAGTGTTTTGTTAGCACATTGAGTGCTCAACGACTAACATACAGGATATTTGACTAAGTACTGCAGGCTAGGTTCAGTACAGTGTTGTGATATGAGATACTGACCCTGAGTGAGGGAGTGCAGTGGCAGGCTGGTCTGTCCTGGCTGGATCGTGAGTAGCCCTTGCCTCTGAAGATTGAGCAGATGCTGCTGCTGGACCTGCTGGACCTGCAGGAGCTGCTGTTGAAAGGCCAACTGCTGTGCTGACACCTGCCGACGGTGGCACACAAAAAGATCAAAGATAAAAGAGGAACGCCAATAGCAAACACAATCATATATACAGTAAGAGCATAATAACCAGTGCAAACATGTAAAGCTGAATTTCAAGTTTGCACATTACTGGACTCTCGCATGCTTTTGAAGAAATCATTTGAAGACCAAGGTCGCAGTGTTCAGTGTGATGCTTCTAAACTGTAACGCTGCTAGTGTTTGTCGGGGCCCACTTAACACAGGTATTCATCTCTTTCTCTCTCTCTCTCTCTCTCTCTCTTAAGTAACCAAGAGTAGGGAGGCAAATGACATACAATGAAACAACATAGTTAATCATTCATAATAAGAGCCACAGGAATTTAATTACAGCCATTCATAATTCAGTAAACAATGTGTGACTGAATCAAAGTGCTTAATAACCACCCTAGCATCTCTCACAACTCTCCCAGGCATCGTGCTGAGCTCAGGGATGCCCCCCCCACCCCCAAAACAACGGAGCTTGTTTTGTTCTATCACACACTGCGGACTGTGACTGAGAGGTGAGGGCTGTTTTGTTGATCTTACTGTTGAATCAAGAAGCATTTAATGAAAAGCTGGTGTGCCTTCACTGTTTTAGGGGTCGAGGGGGAGAAAGTTTGGCTCTCGTAAGTAAAACGTGTCAACTCTGATAGGACAAAAAACTGATATGAGTCAAGAAGTAAATGGAAAGCAGAAAAAGACAAAGTCAGAATAATAAATAGAGGGAAATTATCTAATATCCCCAATCTTTGAGTAAAAAAAAAAAAAAAAAGAGAGATTTTGTTTAGAGAACAAGGGAACAGAAGAAAGAGATGACTTTTAACCCTTTCTTCCATCGCTGCTCTCAAAAAATCACCAAAATGTCTAACATTAACAATGAAAGGACAAACTATTTTCTAATAGATTGATGATAAAAAGCATTTTTGAGACTCATTGACATACTAGGCGTGTTTTTGAGTATACAAGGTCAGTAGTCAGCCGACTGAGAGGAGAGCAGGGGGCACTAAAAGCAGTGTAGGGCCTGCCAAGTTGTGCACCGCGCCCTGTTACCAAACACAGGATACAACACACTTTGTTTACTTCTCACAATTGAGCACACACAGAAAAAGTCTTGATGCAACATGGCTGTCAGGTCACTTGCCGGCAGCTCTGAAACCAATAGATAAAACTTGTCCCTTCCACCCGCCTCTGTTAGGCTTGTCAAAAGGGTCTGGAGGTCTTCCTTTCCCTTCCTCTCTCCCACACCTCCTGCCCCACTCCCTGCCTGCTGCTCCTGTACTGGCTGAGTGAAAAAATAAAAATAAAGCTGTGGGCAACACTGGTCTATTACAGCAAGCCTGGATCGTCTCATGAGATCAATCAGGAGAGAGCTGTTGAAATTAGATCGCAGAGGGTTATAAGTGAGGAGTAGCCACGTTCCATTCACAGGCTCATGTGTTATCTCACAGAGAAAAGGGAGATAAATCTCAAAGAGTATTCTGTGAAGTCCAGGACGCCGGTGGCCTGTGATCTCCTCTGATCTGTCCAACGAATGAACATCGTTTTTTTTTTTTTTTTTTTCTCCACTTCTATCAGTATGAGGAAAGTTTCAGCTGACAGCCTGAGACAAAGACAATAGCGGTAGGGGGGTGGGAGTTCACAGGGAACAATGTCTTTCATCAAAATGCTAAATAAATAAAGGGCGGCTTCTCAGATAAAAAAAGGAAGAAAGAAAAATTGAGTATTGCAAATGAATTTAACACTTTCCCCTTCACATTTTTTTTTCTCATCCCATCAGCTGACAGGAGCTCCTGTGCGCTCCCAGCATGCAGGCACATTAAAAACCCCACACCCAATAGACCAAATAAGAGGTTAACAAGAAGTGGCACAAGGGAGAGAAAAATACAGTCGCTGACAAATGATTAAGAGTGGCACTGGCAGGCCTTTATTGTCAAGCTTCAAATATAAAGTTAAAGATCTTTGGAAAAACTAAAGTTTGATGTCTATAAAATAAAAGAGGCACAAAGCAACAACAGGGGGTTATTGTCTGGCAGCCACAGGGGAGTCACAGTGTAATTCTCATTCGGTCTTTTGATGGCTGCGAGAAATGCAACTATTAAAAAAAAAAAAAAAAAGAGTGCATGATGGGGAGAGAAAGAAATGATCAGCAGAGGGGGAGAACCTCTTGAGGTTTCATCCATTTCCTGTGATCATACATAATATGCTTCATAAGTTTTTATTTTTTTTAATGCTCATGCCTATTTCAACTCATCAATTGCACCTCCTCGTCTCCTTTCACCCCCCGCCCCCATACTCATCCAGTGTTTACCTCAGATGCGACGCGGTGACTGGCCCTATCTGAGGCCGAGGAGCTCTGCTGTCATGTTGATTTATGGGAGCATCACGCCACAACTTGTCCAAACTGAAGCCCGCAGTTCATTAATTAGGGAGCTACGACTTTGAAGTTTGGATCTTCGACAGCACGCAGACACGTGTGAGTGTGAGCATGTGCGTGTGTGTCTGCTTTTAACACTGGGCTTAATTTTCTATGGTTCCTCAGCTTCCCAAACATAGAACTTAATGGGGACAAGACCAAAAATTCAAGATTGTCTTTGAACTTCTTTTGACTGCACAATAATAATTTGCTTTGTCCAAAGTGATGCCTGTATCCTCCAGTTATTAACATGCATTAAGCTGCTGCCTGTAAGTGAGCTCTGCTGTACTGGAGGGAGAGACAGAAAGAGAGAAAGACAGAGGAAAAAAAAATCTCAACACAGCCAACAAAGCTGGGAGCACACACTGCACTGATATCTCACAATTACATGCTTTCTCTTCCTCTGCCATTTCCATGTTAATTACCGAGAAAAGCCAGATTTATGTGCTCCGTGTTCCTGCCTTCCTCCCGTCTGCCTTTCATTATGTCCCACACAAGGCACACAGGGGCAGTCATCTATTTGTTGCATAGGACACCTGTTTACTTGGAAAACAGAAATCTAGAACAATGGACTAAATCTCTAAAAAGTATTATACATTTAATTTAGAGATGTTTCCAGAAAAACGGACACCGTTTTCTTCATGCAATATCGGTTGGTTGTTGCCATTTATTCAGCAAGTCTGACATGCTAATCAGAAGCATGAGTGCACTTGATTCCGCCCCCCCCTCCACTGTGTTTTAACCACTGTCTGGAGGCAGATGGGGTTCAGGGAAGGAGCGCACATGCCTTCCATGCTCCGTCTGGCCAACGTGTTTGGTAATGGCAGGCGGGCTGGAGTGATGTTAGCCTACCTCTTTACTCTGCTTGCTGCCTCCATGCTGCTGCTGTAAAAGCTGGAGGTGGAGCTGTTCCTGCTGCTTTTTGTAAAACTCTTGGAGTTGCTGCTGCAGAAGAGACAGGAAAGCAACATGTGAGTCTGTCACTCATTTAACTTAGCATTGGGTATTGGAAGAATTTTCAATACTTTGAGGAATGCTATGTTTAAGGTAAAGAGAAAACAGCAGCAGTTCAAAGTGATAGGATCTTAGTGAAATGCTGCCTAAACACGAGAACATTTTCATCCCAAATCATGACATTTATCGTTTGAAACATGCAACACCTCATCCAACATATTCACGACTGTCACTTGCGCATTACCTGCTGTAACATGAGGGCCTGTTGTTGCTGGAGAAGAACCTGGAGCTGCTGAGGGCTCAGGACTTGCTGCTGAAGGATCTGCTGCATCTGCTGTGGTGTTATCACTTGAGGTGTCATCATAGCAACTGAAACTGGAACCTGCACAGACACAACAAAGAACAGAGAGAGGTCAACTACGTTTCCTGTTCACAGTCACAAAAGGGCTGAAGCAAATATTCAACAGTAGAGAAGATGGAGATCATAAGTATATCATAATTATGATAAATAGTGATATATTTAACATGTCAGAAACTCGGGTCGGTATATGGGAAAACTGCCAGGATTAAACACGGCTGAAAAAAACCAAAAAAACCTAAAATGTATACAACCTGGCTTCCTGCTTCTAAACTATTAAGCGTTGTCTTGTTTGACACGCATATTCCAAAAAAACACACATATTTCAACCTTTCTAAGTGTTTTGACACCACTCAAGTAAGGCTATCTAAAAAAAACACAAGATGAACAATGTGTCCACCCTAGAACTCTGCATGTCCCCTCTCACACACCGACCACATCCAATACAACCTGCCTTTCACTGCTCACACAGCACAGAAAATGTGCCATTCCTGATGACGTTAAAGACTGCTTTAAAAAAATACTGCATTTGGCTCATCACGCACGCACACATGGCATGTCATGTGAGAAGATTTCATTAGAGACGCTGTCAAAAGCGATCTATTATTGTGACGATATAAGGTGCCTGGGGGAGGGGCCACAGTGAAGAACACACAGGCCTCTAACTAACTCCCAGCGTAAAGGTGTGAGTGCACAACTCCTCAAAACAAGTGATTTGTTGTGACACCGAAAGAGCCCCCACAGTTCTCAGGGTGCCTTAATTGCTTCGGCGGCGTAGGGGACTTGGAGTGTGTCTGGGTGCTGCCACTCACTGCTGTGATGTGGGGTACCATTAAAAGCTCCTTTCCGTGACGGAATGGTAAACGGCAAGCAAGATACACTTCATAGTGCTGCGTTGCTGCAGTTGTTAACATTTTTTGGCGGCCACTCCTTTGTATATGTGCATGTATATATTAGGATGCATGTGAAAAATTATGTTAAAATGTGTGTAACATCTCTCAGCAGCTGAAGGAGCTGATATAACGGGTGACTTCACCTGTCTTCCCCAAGGTTACCTAAATTGTGTGTCCACCTTATAGCTAATGACCCCCTCTGAATTTTTCAAGTATTTTTCAACATTATTTTGCTGTTTGAACCTTCATCAGGGGCTCACATACATATCACCTCATTCACTCTCGCTGATATAACATAAAACCAAAACTAAGCATAGCTGTAATGAACAGCTTGTACTGCACGGCAGTGATGTCACAAAGGACAGGCGAGCTTTGATGCTCTCTGTTGACTTTACTGGGCGACGTCAGACCTCACCGCACTGTATTCTTACAACCCAAGAGAAGGAGCTTCAGCCGCACCCGAGACTAACGCACATTTCGCATTTCTCATCTCCAGCAGCAGGTGTAGGAAGCACAAGCAAGAAAATGCCATATTAATTCCCCCCTGTATTATGACTCAATATGCAGTCCATCTTGACTTTCGCACGTGACTTGTTGTTTCATTTGCTTAGCCCTGACATCCCTAATTTCATCATCCACTGAGGTTCTTTTATCTGGACGCTGCTAATTTTGGTGAACTATTTTGAACCCTAACCCTCAACCAAGCAGCCCTGTCTTGCTGACATGCAAGTGCCATACGTATTGTGATATCAATTCCTGTCCAAATGTGTTTAAACACCGCCCCCCCCCACACACGTGCACATCATGGATAAATAATAATGCCCCTTTTTATAACTTTGCATTAAAAACTACTGTGTTAAGGCAATGAATATAGTCTCAGCTTCAAATGTTTAATCATTTTGTTATGCCCTCTTAGATTACATATATAGTGATGTGACAAAGGGAGAGCAATCTTCAAGCTAGCATGGAGATTTTACTCACTTAAGTAGTTCTAAGTAGCAGCCAATTTCATTACAAATTGCGCAGATATTTCTGTTTGTTGACATCTAATTGTCTGAATTCTTTACACCTTGGGTGTATATCTCATCAAGGTTTCACACTTCGCCTTGTCACAAGCGTCTGGTTCAGAGTAACTATATCTAAAGCAGCTTCCTCTATGCAAGATCCAGTAAGAGCCTATTACAGACCCCATTTCATTACCCATTACTACTGATGTCATTAGCAGAAAGAGGGATTGTATGCTTCTTAACCTATTGATCAATGTAACTACTACCATTTAATCCTGTGCCGAAGAAGTGAAAATCTGCCTAAGACTGGATCCTATTGAGAGGAAGAGTGGGAGGGAGCACTTTAACAGCAAAATATTGCCGCTGTATCATGCCCATTTAACGTAACTTGGGACGCCAATCACCATTAAGAACACTCCCATATGTTGCACTCCTATCTCCTGCATAACATCGTGACTCTGGATGATCCACAAAAATATGTCACCCTCTAAAGACAGTATAAAAGAAGACTCATACTGGGCTAATAACAACAAGGAGCCACTGAGCCCAGGTCTAGTCTACTCCTACCAACACAAGAGTGTGAAAAAGAGGACATTCTGAAGATGCCAGAAAAAGATGACATTTATGGATTTCGCAAAGGTGTGGCTCTCTACAAGTGCCTCCCATACGTAAACATTCAAACCCGGAACATTCTTACACAGCTGCAGCGTGACTGCAGGCAATATACTTCACCAGCACAGGCCTGCTGCCCCAACACACACACACACAAAACTGTGGCATGTTTACTGTCACAAGCACATATAGGCCTGTGTGCAGCCCGTAGGACTGTGTATATGAGGAGCACACTTTTACATGTAAATTCTAAAGGTGTTTGTACTGTGTTTTCAGTATATAAAAAAAGTAATACAAACAAAATTATACATTATTAATTCAAAAATGTTCTTAATCAATTAAAAAGGTATTTGGTTTATTATTTTTTTCAAATAAGCAATATTTAATTTATTTTGTATCAAAACTTCTGTCCAACACACGCACATGGATTGCATTTGTCTTTGCTGCAAGGTTCTGTTTGTGCATCACTATTTCACAAAAAAAGAAAACAATAAAAATGTACAATCTAATGAGGAAAGACAAAGCGCAGATCCGAAAGCATCAGAGAGTCACTGATTCTGAGTTAATGAGGATGCTCCCCACACACCCACTCTAGGTCAAAGTCCAGTGAAAAGGAGTAGAGGTGAATGAGGCTATAAGATAGCGCCTTTACCCACTGCGAGGAACAGAAATAAGGAACAAGGAGGTGAATGTCAGTGAGATCGATACAGATGGTTCACTGGCTGCAAATATGTAGCGTAGCTCAAAGAAAAAAAAGAAAGAATGGAATTATCAAATTTTCATTTGTTCTCCTTGGGGTCATCTTGTTTTGTATGGGAATCAAATAGAATGAAGAAGTAAAAAAAGAAAAAAAAAAGAAATTACAGGCCCTTGAGAAATCAGAGAGTCTAGTCCATTTGATGCTGTTGTTTTACCTTGGTCTGCAGTGGAAAACAACTTCCCATCCTGATTGATCTCCTGCATGAAAATATCACCAAAAATGAGGATTTGACGGGACCAAGATTGTACTTAAGTGATGTGTAAACGGAATTATTTGTCCGGAAAAATTAATTCTATGTAACCCATTAAAATTAACTGGAATATCTGTAACAGAGTTTTATTTCCATTTTAAAATACATGTAGTATATTCACAATGATAAAAAAAAAAATTCCAGTTACAAAAAAACAATTTTTAGTAGGCCAAAAAATGTTGAACATCCATCCCTATATTAGCTGAGGTGTCAAGACCTTCTCAATTCTTTCCTTGTCATTCAAAAATCAAGCAGTTTTAAAGATGTTTAATTCAGATACAAAAAGAATAATCACAGCCAAATTATGTGTCCATTTTCAGCACACTGCATATTGAGTGGATGCAGTGGTGTTAGGGTGCTGGGGTTCAAATTATTTCTAGCAACTGCAAAAACAAAGTTAAGATTGCATTTTAATTAACGTTTTTGACTGCAAACAAACAGTGCAGAGGGAGTGAGCGTACTCTCACCCCAACAATAACAGCTGAGCTCCAAGCTGAATGCACCCACACTGGAGGCAGCACGGCTGCAGGTGACCAGAGCTGAGGGGAGAGCACGCACGGCAGCCAACACACACACACGCGCACACTAACACTCCACTTGACATGTTTTGGTAGAAAATTCGCAAAAATTCTGCTTTTAGTATTTGTAAATTAAGAAAAGCATTGTCCGAATGATTCCTTGAAAAAGGTCATTATTAACAGTGTTAATATTAAAATAACACTGATGTAGTGGTATAATTTTGTGTTTTAAAAGTAAGTATTTCTAAACACACGCATTCAGTTTCTTTACATTTTAACGTGTGACTCAACATCCCGCCCGTCACTCTTTGAGACCTTTCAAGCCGCTCCTTCAAGTGTGCATTTCACTTCACTTCGGCATGTCATTTCTGAAACCTGCCTTGAACTCAAGGTGACAACTAGTGTCCGATACACTGCTGTTCAGTGTTGTCACCTTTTCTGGAAACATCTTTCTAGCCCTGCTAGGGTCAACCGTGATATGTGATTCACACACCGGTTCACAACTTTGTGTGCATTATTTGAGTCTGTTGAAATGTAATTAGGATCACAGCCTCTAAAATCCTTTTTAAATATAAGTTCAGTCAAAAGAGAATGGCTGACACATTCTGACACAGATTGTTTCTTTTCTCTGCAAACAAGCAACACAATGCCAATTCTTGTTTCCATGGTGGCAGACAAGAGGGCTACGAAATGTGTGCTGCTTCTAAAAGCTAAATATTACTGTTGGGTTATATGACTAGAACTTTTATAAAAAATATGTATAAATGGTGCATAAAAATATACATCTTTTTTTTTTGTTGATTTATCTATAAATCTAGACACGCCAAAGGTGTCCAAACACACCTCTAACAATCAACATGCCAAGACCATCACAACACATTTGGTTAAAAAGAAAAAAATACTGGTTGTGACAGAGACAAGTGTTGAAAAGGACCTGCTGCCATAAAACACTCCACACCATGTAATCTCATCACTATCCTCCCATCTCAACACTTTGAAACACATAGGATCTCAAGTGTAGAGTTAATCTTCCCATCTGAGACGGAGACGTGCATACTCCGAGCATTAATGACCCTTA
>KV751324.1:9815298-9834076 GCA_001698575.1 Mola mola | reverse complement strand
AAACCCCTTAAAAAAAAAAAAAAAAAAAAAAAGGAAAAGAAAAAAAATGAGCAAAAGCCTTTTATCAAGTAAAAACATGTAGTCAGGAAAGCCAGCACATAACAGCAGAGAACAGCTGCCGGTTCACTATATCACTGCTAAACTATTCCCCCGTCTCTCCGCTCTGTCTTGCCTGCCTGCTCCAGCACAAATCGGAGGACAACCCTGCAAAGCATATCCCAGCAAACGGCGAGCCTCTGGCAGCTAGTGCCCCCGTGCCCCCCTCTCTGCCTACATGGCTAATATCTGGTTGCCTATGTCATGGTTTAGAGATGACAGGTGCTGGCAGCCCCTCGCCTTGACAGGCCACTGCACAAATAAAGCCCCTGCCTGAAAGGGCTAATGCACTACTAATGAACAATAAATCAAATTTGATTACAAACTGTCAACCCAATCAGTTTGCACTCCTGCTCTTCCAAACTGCGAGTCTTGGCACAGCTGCACGGCATAACGGTACACACTGCCCTGTTAGGCTTCGCTCTCCTCCTCTTTAACCATCTGATACTCCCCACCACATCTCTCCTTTCAATCAGGCACTCTTTTTCTTGACACTGACGCAAGGGCGCTGAAACACTGCACCCCCTCAAAAAAGTTATTGCTAAGTGGTTAATGCAAAATGACCGAAGAAAAAAAAGAACTCTGATCTGAGTGACTCACATGTTTTCTATATAATAGCATTACCAGAAATTATACCATAAAGATATCGTTAAACAGCAGTAGCAAACTATTACCTGAACACTTTCAAATAGGACTCAGAATATACAACAGGAAAATAAAGTGAAAATAACAACTTGCCTATCTAAATGCATTCCAAAAAAAACCAAAACCTTTGTCTAAACACACACACAAACACCAATGCACATACAAAACATTCACACACTGTTAACTTTCAGGAAGACATGAGCAATGACAAAGGGTTTCTAACGTGCCAACCTGTGGTGACAGCGTCAAATACAGAGTTGTGCCAGACCGTCTTAATTCATTGTGACACCATAAGGTGGAGTGAGCATTAGTGCAGGCCATAACCTGAGAGCAAACGTATTTCTAAAGCCTTTCCTCATGGAAATAAACAATAAAGCAACAACATAATATTTTTTTGACAAAAACAACAATGTGAAAGAGACTGCAAACCTGGCTCCTGTTTTCCTACAACTTTCCATAATTCATTAACACCGCTTCAGTACAGTACCGGATCCTGCTTAACTGGTTAGCTCACTATCAGTAAAGTAAACAAAACTAAAAATAATAATCAAAAAAAGAGGAGTGCATTCGGAATCTTATTCTTGGTTAGGTGTTTAACTAATCCCGCGAATCAAAAGAAACTGTTGCTTGCACTTAAATTGAAGTAATAAATAAAATATCATCAGCACAGAAGAACAGAAGCTACTAATCCAAACGTTCTGGTTTTGAAAAGTAATACATTCTGATACAGTAAATCTAATGTATGAGACACCCACATACTGTGTCTCTCTTATAAGGACAAGATGAAAAACTGTCAACCCTGGATACCTCCTCCAGTTGTACAAACTACATGGACACCAATTACAACTATCATCAGCAATAGACAGACAATAAGCCTCCGTTTCTCTTTTTCCCTGGTCAAATTAAATTGTCAAGATTTTTTTTAAAGGAGAAAGCTGGGAAAATCACAGAAATCAATCATATTGACAAACCTGACAAACTCCATTTAGCTGGCAGGGTAAACAAGAGTGCTGGGCCACGCGGTGCGGAGTGAAGCAGAGCGGAGAGCGGAGAGCAAGGAGGGAAGGAGAGAGAGCGAGGGAGAGAGAGAGAGAGAGAGAGAAAGAGAGAGAGAGGAGGGAGAGAGTGTGAGCGATATAGAGAGGTAGAGACACACAGACTGACAGGCAGGGAGGCTGAGAACACCGCTGTGCTGTAGAGTCTCCAACCTTCCTCGGGATACAGGCTGATTGCACGCGCAAGGTTGCTCCCTAGCTGACAAGATACAAAACCTCCCAATCAACCACGCCCTCCTCCACCAATCAAAACCAGCCCCCTAAACATAATCAATTCAAATGGAATCACACAATAGGGAGCCTCAGGCTGAGCTGCAGGTGAAACTGTGCCTTTGTGAGGGGCCCGTTGGAGAGAGAGAAAAAAAAAAAAAGAAGACACAGTTGACGGCTGTTAACCCTTTGACCCCTGCCGGGACTCTGGCCGTGCCAATGAAACAATGGGAGCCTGAAGAAAAGAGGCCCTTTAATTAAACAACAGATAAGTAAACACAGCTATCCAGCGGAAAGAAAGAAAGCTGGCCTCTACGCTATCAGACTCCTTATTGTTTGGCTAAATGAATTGTTTACAGTGTCTGAACAAAGACGCAACTCATTTCACATGCTGAAAACAACAAACACACAAATAATGCAGAGGCTTTGTCGTGTTTTTTTTTTCTTAAATCCCAAACTGAAACAGTATCACATGCATTTTATTTGAGTGTAAAATAATGTATTCATGAGAACAGTCTGTTTTGCCTTGTTTCTTCCACCAATGTAAACAAGTACTCTTACACCAGAGCATGCAACTTGTTGCATTACATTAAGAAAAGGTTTGTGTAAATGTTTCATAAAATCAACTACGGAAGGCATTCACTTTTTTCCCCCCACTTTTTAAACACTTTACACTTTATATTTGGTCATAGACAAGCTAAAACCACTTACATTAATAGCTAACATTACACCAGCTATCCATCCAACTCCATCCCAATGAGTGCAATTAGCTGTCATAATATCATCACACTCTTCAACACCAATGTGCTCTCGCTGAGGGGGGAAGACAGGGGAAGAAAACAGGACTCTGCCACCTACTGGAGATCCTACTGAACACACCAGGAGAGAGACAAGCCTGTCATCCTGTCATCCTGTCATCCTGTCATCCTCCTCCATTAACAGGATTTATCTAAATTCAGCCAGAAGTGTAATTCACTGTAAAGACACACAATAGTGCAAAGAAAAGGAATAAGTTGTCATCAAGCCTGCTTTAAATAACAACAATAAAATCAGGTTCACTAACTTGTGTAACCCACCTCACAAAGAATTAGAGGAAAGGCATGAAGCAAGATTAACACCTCACTTTGTTAATTATCATGACAATAAACATAGGGCTGAACAACAGAGCCATGAAACACAGTTCATATCAACAGCTACAAACCCTTGGCCAAAGATAAAGGAATGTCCATGGGACGCATTCCAGTCCGCAAACACGCTGGTAAAATAAACAGAGTGCCTGCAGAACAAGCCACTGCTCTCATCTGCTTATAACTAACAATGAGCTTTGCTTCGCTAGCTTGACCTATATAAATTATTGACTGATAAAAAATTGACTCAAGTGTCAAAAGTGACAATTCTAATACATATCATAGTGAATAATTAAGTGGTAGAAAAGGACACTTTTATTTTCTATCTGACACCCTGAAGATGGCTCAAACCAAAGACAGTGACGTGTGCTTACAACTGCATGCACACAATACACACACACACGCACAAAGTGGTTAAGGCTATAGGCCACACTCTTCTCCCCCGGCACTCTCCCTGGGGTGGCATGTCGGCGTATTCCCAATAAAACACCTTCTTAGCAGTAATAGGCCACTGTTCTCATTTCAACACTCCCAAAGGGCTCATGATAAATTTAGCAGACACACAGTTCAAGCTTCTCCTCTCACACACTGTCTTTCTAAATCATTGCCTCTGTGCTTGCATGCGCTATGTAAAATAATTACACATATGTGTTCATGCAATACACACACTCTATGTGTGCTTTTCACAGGGAACCATCGATATCTTAAAGCCTTGAACCGGCATCCCCTGTGATAGTTTACAGAGAGCACTGAGTGATTGTGTTCATGACAGAGTGGATGACATTATAAAATACTCATATTTCCTGTCTGATTTCGAGTGAAAGTATGACTTGATGTCTGGTTTGGCCTGGGGTCTGCTCGGTTTTACTACAGAAAGAGGAGAGAAGTGGAGAGAAGTGCAAAACTTTAGCCGTTCCTTTATCTTGGAAGGTGCTGGTGAACAGGACCATTGTCATGAGAAAACAAACACAGCCTGTTTCCTTGTGTGGGTGGATAGTAAATGATTGTTTACTGATGGCAAGAGTCATCAGGGCAGGTGCAGGACTTATGTAAATAACAGCTGCTCTATATAATATCAATATACAAACAAAAATAATTCTGATTTTCAGTCAAGTTCTTGGTCCTTTCAGAAAAAGACACAAAGCATTTATCACACCACAATACTTGGCAACTGTTATCCTAAAAGTCATAGGAAAATATAGAGTTCGTAGAGTTCATAAAGATCCCCACTCACTTACCCTGACATCAAAAATCAGTATGTCTGAGCCCTTCCTCCATATTTATAAGCCAAAGTCAGGCCTTAGCATTATAACTTTAAATAGTGATTATAACCAGTCATCAGCTTTTGTTAAAACTATAAAAATAATTTTGAGTTATTGAGTAATTAAAATTAAGTATTTACTCAAAATTACTCATTATCTTAATAATGAAAATACAAAATTATGATTTTTATCTTATACATTTCAGAATTTGAATTATTAGCAGCCTCCATTAATCTGTTATTGAGTTCCTTTCTTGTGTAGTTTTGAGCTCCAGTGCTTCTGCAAGATCTTGTACCTTAATCTGGTGAATTTGATAAGTCATTTAACAAAGTGTATGCATATGCCTGTGCAGTATGTTTATTTCGTTTTGTTTCGTTTTCTGCCGCTTATCGTGGTCCTGTTGTCAGTTGATTTAGTTTGCACATCCATTAGTGTTGTTAACAGGTTAGTTGATCTTCTGACCTCGGAGTCAAACAACTTAATTAGCTACACCATTGTCTCTAAAACAGATGACTGTGTGCACATGAGTAAACACACTGATGCACATGCAGCACTACCTTGTTCCAGTTTCAACTTTAAAGCAATATTTAAACATCACTAATTAAATAAATATTAACTAAAAATACTACCTCCGAGTACAAGTCGAGCTGAAATTTCAATGCACATATGTCAAGACTCATATTATATATACTATATAATTAGAACTTTCTAACATGGTGCAAAGAGTATGGTAATGAAAGCACCACAGCACTGTTTTATAGTGGGCATTCAAGATCATTGTTGACAATTCTTTACTATGAAATATGGTCACAGTCAACTTATTGTGTCGAACAATGGCTACAAAGGCATTTTTACATTGCAGAACATTATGATGTGACAGTTATGTTACCATTTGACTGGAGATGTTTGGGAATTTTCATCAATGTTATGTTGAAAAAAAGGCTGTTTTCTAGGACCACAGAACAACCTGAAAACATAAAGCCTCTGATCTAGGCTAGCACTTGGCATGCAGGAATAAAAATGTTGTTATACTGGGGAGCAAGATTTTGCTGCTACTGTTTTTTTACTCAAAGCAGTGCAGTAATGCAGCAAAAGACCAAAATTTGATTGCCAATTTCCAGGGTGTTGACCATTACTGTTGAGCTCTTTAAAGTGGTCTGGCCTAATCCTATTAGACTATGTTTATAGTTGTTGCTGCTTTATAAAGACTCCTGGTAAAATTAAGTGTATTTCCAATGTTAAGACATAACATTGAGCTTTAAACATATGCAACCCGCCAATGCTCCTTTTGATACTGAAGTCCTATTTAGAGTGAATAAGGTTTTCACCTGAAGCAGAATGGAGTTACAGTAAGTCACACCTGACTCACCATGTTCCTCCTGGTCTATTATATATGGGTTTGGTTATGTACTTTTAATTTCAGTATTCAGGAACAAATTGTTTAGTCAGCACATGTGAACTATGAATTTGCAAGATATTTCCTGAGGTTATAAGCCAGCCCGAGTATAACGGAGTCTGCGTTTCAGTCTGATTTTTCACTTTGTCAAAACAAGAACACATTTGGGGTTTAAGCAACATAGATTTAAGTAGGTGGGGGAATTTCTCCCTTGCTTGTTTAGCGATTGATTCATCCTTGATTTAAGAACTATATTAATACACAGAATTTCTATCTTAATAAGCAATGACACTTGTTCTGTGGAGGCTGCAGTGATAAAAAAAAAAGTAACTTGCACAGAAAAAATGAAACCAGACAAAAACAGTAATTATTATTACTAATTAGTATGTTTTGATTTCAAAACTTTGATATAAAGTCACACGTGTGATTTATAGTTATAATTAAACAAATTCTAACAGAGTATAAGCAAGTTTATCTGTGGGTGGCTCTTGTCATAAAGGAAGATTCTAAATGTAGGATTGGACAGTATGCATATTGCAGCTAACACCTATGATTAACTTTTCAGCTAACCTGATCTGTACTGTTATTAAATGTTTGTTAGTGTGTCCTGTTTCCAAAACTAGCCAGTACATTTCCTAAGGAACAATAGTGGAAGAGACATGGATAAAAATGAATATTCCTTACTCTGACTCCTTTTAATCAATCAGGACTGTCTTCAGATTGGGTACAGTAACATGGATGACTAGTCTTCGCATCCTGTTTACAATAAAATGCCCAAAACAAACATAAAATAGAACTCCAAATAACGTCCTCATGTAGGTGAAGGCCTGTCTGTCTAAATGAGAAAATATTTCTCTTTTACACTCCTAACCAAATGTGAAAAATGAAATCAGAGTCGCCAAGGTGTCAGAAGTGTGACAACACCCAGAGAGAAACTGCACTGTGAGTTGATGCTGACTTGACTACACCTTGCGCCAATGTTAGTGGTTTTTAATGCTATGGTTGCTTGTGCATCCATCCATCCTTCCACCCTTTGGCAAAGAGTGTTTGAATCACTTAAACAACACATGCTTGACATCAAGATATAGTGCCAGAGGATAACACAAAGATACAACAAAAATTGGGGCAGTATATGCTTGTAGCTGGGTGGATGACTGAGAGTGGTGAAAGGGTTGAGATGGTTCACTGCTTGAACATCAAACCTGAAATGAAAAGAGGGCCGTGAAATGGTAAGTTGCCCCCAGCAGTGTGACTGGAGTCAATTCGACAGTCATCTTCTTGGCCGGGAGAGATTCCCATGCATGGCTGCATAGAATTGGGACAGATGACTTCATTCTGACAGGATTATCCCAAACCTAAATCCCAAATCTATACAGTACACATAATAGATTTTTACAATATGACACAGAAACAAGCGGCAGAACAGACGGCCGGGGGTTCCACACAAGCACCTCACTGTTATGTTGATCACTCCTGACAGATTGTATCACCTTAAAGCAAGACATGCATCAAAATGTGATTTCATTACAGCATCACCTTAAGACTTTTTGCAAACACAAAGAGATGAACTCCTTCTGACGATCACGCACAGAACTGATGATCTGTGCTATGTTAGTGCTGGAGACACTTTGAACACTGACAGAAGGGCTGTTCTGAATGGCATTTCCCTAAAATATTGATGGCATCAGCACATCCTGAAGGTAAAAAAGCTAGAACAGCAAAAAGAACATCATCAAACACCAAATGCAAAAAAGAGCTGTTAGACGAATAGTTAAAATAACTGGTGGCTGTCAGTGGCCGTATATTTACCATACAGACATAGAAGTGGTATTAATCCTAACTTTTTTAGAAAGTGAATAAGCACCTTTTCTAAAATGTCGCACGCTATTCCTCTGAGTGTCGATATGCTTCAGCCTAGACAGTTTCCGCATGCTACCTAAATTATCTCCTCTTCAATCTGCAGCGACTTTAGTGATAATAGATTGGGCTCGTCGTTTCAGTCTTGAAGCAGTTGCTAAGTGAATCAATTAGAAACTGGCAATGCTTTTATTTTAGTGCCAGTACTCCTGTCTGTGTTTATCACTTCCAGCCATCCATCCATTTTCTACCGGTTATCCTGTCAGGGGTCGGGGGGGCTGGAGCCTATCTCAGCATCTTTGGGCGAAGGCGGGGTACACCCTGGACAAGTCGCCAGTTCATCGCAGGGCTGACATATAGAGACAAACAACCATCCACACTCACATTCACACCTATGGGCAATTTAGAATGACCAATTAACCTAACCCCCAGTTTGCATGTTTTTAGACTGTGGGAGGAAGCCGGAGTACCCAGAGAGAACCCACGCTGGCACAGGGAGAACAAGCAAACTCCGCACAGAAACGCCCTGACCCGGGAATCGAACCCAGGACCTTCTTGCTGCGAGGCGACAGTGCTAACCACGGCACCACTGTGCTGCCCACTTCCTTTAAGCTTTATTTTCTTTATTATTCAAATGTATTTGAGCTGATTATACAATAAATTCGTCCACTTGTCAGCCCAACTAACCCAGAACTTCAACCCAGTCATTCTCAGCACCAACCATGCCACCCTGGACAACTGTACGGGTGAGCTGTGGGAGCACCTCAAAATGCTGCCTCAGATCACCCTGCAGCGCTGGCTGAGCTCCAGCTGACAGCCGTTGGCCTAGTGCTCTAATGACTTACAGATTGGAGCGCTGTGGTATACATGTGTCAAGACAATGCCATGGGCCTACTGCAAAAACAGTAGGAGAGGGGAGAGAGAGAGCTGACAGCTTCTCCCCGTCCTCTCAGACAGAGGATTGGCCCCTGGATTTTGTCACTTCACGCTTCCCCCCAACAGACCACAAATGAAGGATGTGAAGAGCAAAAAATGGGGAGGAGGGGTGTTGGAGGGGCACTCTACAACTTAAAAGGCTTTCATCCTATAAACTCAAAAGACATTATCTTTTGACCTGGAGATGCACTGTATGGGGCTGTAAACTATGATGTGAAAACACAGTAAGACAGACATGAAAAAGAAGAAAGAAAAGAATAAAGGAAAGACGTGTGGATTGTTATAACTGGTAATAGTAAAGATATGGAATATAATAATAATAATAATAGTAAAGATAAGGAAATTGGCAGCGTGGCTTTGAAACATTATCGGTAGTTTTTCTGTTTCTGAAGAATAACAAATGATGCACCTTTGACATCTTGAAAATGTTTATCAGAGAACACTAAACAGTGGTTCTCATTTAAAAGAAAAAATGGCATTAGAAGGCAACTAGTCAATGTATTTCCTGAAGCGTCGACACAGGGAACTTCACAGGGTCATTCCTCACACTGTACCAGTGACATGAATCTCAGGCACAATCCTGGACACAACATTTGTAATCTGGGCATTATAATGACAGCAAAGACATCATGTTGACACTACATCTTCAACCCAGCAAAATGCCACTTAATCCCCTATAGGAGGTGGATGCCTACCTAGGATCTCATTGAATGAGGTTTTAGTTAACCAGCCACAAACAAGTTTCAAATGCCCCTCCTCCCACCTCGGTGCTGGTGGACTATCAGCGAGGGTCCAACAGCGTTGTTCCTAATTACCTATTTCTCCAGTCCTGATCCTGCGGCTGGCATAATTAGTTACCTGGGGCTGCAATCCAATTTGAAGTGATGACAAGAAAGTGATCCATGAAAAAGTAATAAGTTAAATCCAATTTCAGCCTGCCTCTAATTAAATGCACATGGAACTAATGAGTCAAACCCTACCATTTCACTGATAATGGTAATTAGCGGAGTGGGAGTTGCTGGCTCTTGTCGTTGTTCTACTGTAGGTGTGAAGCACAAAAAGGTAAAAGCAGCATGGATTCTTTTAATCACACGTGTCACTCTGTCAATATAATTTACTGGCTTTTTGACCAGTCAAGTATGTTTAGCTGCTTTAGTCTGTGTAGCAGCTGTTTGTGTATCTAGTCTGATTAAAGAGCCTCTAGGCTGCTGAGTTCACAGCGGAGGCATCTTCATCATGAGGCAGGGGTGGGCGGTGTAGGTGTGAGGGGGGCACCCCTGCTGAAGACATAAAACCAAAGAGCCATCTAATGCGGATCAAGGATTCTGAGGCTTGTTTGACTCACATATATTTTTTTCTGTACATAGTGTGCTTCATTGTTTTTGACTTGAATAACAATGAATTGGAAGGTGAGTCATATCTCCAATTGAGTAAAATTCTCTCTGCGCTTCTGCACCTAAGGGGGAGACCACCGAGATGAATGGAGTCTCGTCTGCAGATCAGGTGCTTTTATGGAGTGTCATCATACTACACAGCCTCATAATTGTTGGATCATGTCTTTTGATGACACAGTCCAGCTCAACAGAGAATCATTATCCAGGCTGTGTGATGGAGATAGTGAACGTCTGTGTGAAGGGGGCTCCTCTAAGTATGAGCTTATTCTTAAAAGATGAAGTGAGATGAGACTCAGACTTTGTAGTGTTTCACAAAATGTGTCTGAGATAGAGAAAAAAGAGAAATCTCACCGCCAGAAAACCATGAGAAAAAAATTGCAATAAAAACAAATGTAACACATCCTCACACAGAATGACAAGCTTATGTTTATGTATGAACGCTTGGTTCAGGCTGTGTGTGTGTCGTTGGGGTGTGTTTAATTAACAGAATATGTAATTCAGAGATAAACAAACACTTGTCTGGACCTGTGGCTTTTTCGTAATGGCAGCGAAATGTAACATACAACATTAGAGAGAAGTTAATTTACTTCTGTAGTGAGATACTACAACAAGCCTGTACTCTCTTCACAAGAACAGGGCAGGAGACGAGAGGGGAGGGAAGGAAGGGGAAAGGGCCCGACTTTCTTTTCAATAGCTGAGTGACAGCTTGGCCAAGCTCCCTGTATACATTAATAAATTAGAATTTTAATTTTGTCTTTGTCTGCAGGAGATGGTCTAGTACTTCACTATGTACCAACAACTGGCTGTGCGCTGGAATCTGCCGTTGTGGTCCCCTCTGTTGACCTCTGCAGCACAATTCCCTACCAGGCTGGGGAAACTGTTTAGTTTGATCCTTTCAGCTTATTTGAATCCTGACAAATATGCGCACAACTGAAAGGTCATCACAGTCATATTTCATTCTCTGGAGCTATTCCGAAGACATCTGCACAACAAAAAGGCTTTTTCACAACCTGACATTAGACCTAGTTGCTACAATAGCTCATTAAAAAGGGCCCCAAGTGGGATTTCACACTGACAAAACAACTGCTCCTTGTTCAAACAGAGATATACATCTCTGAGACAGCTAATCTGAAATGAATGTAAATACTGCAAGAGATAAGCAGTTCATATGAAAAGCAGAATGAGATGAAAAATAAAAGCAATTTTTTTTTTCTGCTGTTTTTTTTCCTGTCTTTACATCCCAAAGGTAATCCAAAAAAATGTCCTAGTGACTCTCCAGCCTCACACGTTTCTGTCTCTCACTGGTTTCTCTCTACTACACTTGGAAGCCCTGCACCTGGATCACCCACCCCAATGTTGGGCTGCTGCTCTATAGCACCTCCTGCTGCTGGTGATAATGACCTACCTCTTCTTTTATTTCAGCTCTGTGCAAGTGTGTGTAGGGCAAAGTAGTATGAAAGGCAAAGAGGGAATACATGAGGTCTACTCGACTTGACCCAGCTCATTTCGCTGTTAAAGATATGAAGCTCTCTCACTCCCTTTTTTTTTTTCCCCCTTACATTTCTACTTTTTTGCCTGCTTTTGTGGAGGCCATACACCTCTTAAAGAGTGAAGTTGATAGAAAAGGTCTTTCCACTGCACGGGTCTGGATCAGCTACACATGATGATGTGTGTTTTTAAACTAGGATGATTCTGGCAATACAAAATAAGTTCTAAACCAGCCACACAGAGTCTGTTTTAACATCCTGGAATACATATTTCAGAACAGTCTGCTTACACTTGGTTGATTGTGTGTGTGTGTGCATGAGTGTGCATGCGTATACTGCTTGATCTCAAAAAATGCATGAGCATACATGATTGCAAATCTTGCAAAGTCAATTTTAATTTCCTGTTTGTGAACTTAGCTTAGCACTGTTTCTCACACAATGTGCTCTAGAAAGCTTAAGTTCACTTTTCCATTTTTTTTTTTTTTTTTTGGTGCATTAACCACAAAGTCAAAAAACTGAGCCATCTGAAAACCATGGGTTAATATATAAGAAAGTCTGTGAGAATGACAACATATTTATGGTACCTGTAGGCTTTGCTGTTTGTCGTTGGCTTTTGGGGATTTGTGGCCACTGTTCTGTTGAGACTGCAGTTGCTGTAGCTGGGGCTGCTGCTGCTGGAGAAGTAACTGTTTTTTTTTGGAGAGCCTAAAAGAGAGAATAATGTGTAAAAAAAACAAACTCAGACCAATAGAAACGCTATACGTAAATATGTTAAAAGCCCCTTGAGAACACATTGATTCCTATTGTCAGAGCAGTTGTATTCCCTTGGTCTTGTGATAGATAACAAACAAACACGACAGACCATCTTTTCATACACTCCCATTCAAAGCTATAAATCAGTCTGGCATAAACAGTCCCTCCACAACACACAGGGAACAATGATCACATGTCAAAACAAATTCATGGAAAGACAAGAGGAAAAAAAACTGCTGGAGCTAGATCCAGAAGAAATCTTTATCCGCTAATAAGTTGCACTTACAGCAAATACAAAGACAGTAATTAGTGCTTTTGATCCTCCTTTAGCTCAGTCAAACTCCTCAAGTAAAAGGCTCCTTGGTTGCTTCAAATATCTGTTAAAAGACATGGCCTTCTCAGTGGAAAACAAAATACAGTGGAATCACATGTTTATTGCTCCAGCTACTCCCTTTTCCTTTATGATAAATAATCAAACGTGCCGTCCAGAGCAAACAAAGCTGGAGAAAGCTGGGGAGGGCGGGCAGTGGTCTTGAAAACGGTCAGTGATACCAAGAAAAGCAAGCGTTGTGTTCCCACAGTGAGCTGGCCAGACTAACACCTCCACCATTAAACCATCTGGGTAAATAACTGGCCTCATTCTTTCCATGTTCCTCTGATGATTTCTTCCACAATTAAACAAACTATCTGGGGCACATCCAAGCGCATCTTGCAGGCGGAGAATGCATAGGTTCTCTAGTCAATTATTTCAGATGTTCAGAGCTGGCAAAAAGTAAATGGTGGAGTACTCCAGAAGGGGAGACAGAGACAGAGAGAGAGAGAGAGAGAGAGAGCGTACAAGACTACGAAAAACTTAGAGCAACATGTGAGCAAGCCAGTGAAACCTATGAAAGACTGTGTGAGAGTCAGATATCTACAGGGGCAGGAGAAAAGAAAGCTCTATGGATGGATGAAGAGAGGGACATGTGTGAGAACAGGTTAGTGAGACTCAAGTTAGACAAAACTTTAAGACAAAGAGTGGAGAGTGGACAGTGAACAGCTGTATGATGGTCTGTGTGTGGGTGTTATGTGTTGACCCTCCAAAACACACGGCTGTCGGATGACATCATGGGGCATAAATACGTCCACTGGCTACAGAGAGGCCACGCACCTGGCATTTCAACAGTCTTAACACTGAAGTCAAAAAATGTTTCTTTCTGTCTGTCTGTCTGTGTCTGAGCCTTAGTACACAGATAAATGAGACTGGAGCAACTATCTCAGTCTGCATGCCTAATTGCTCTCTTCTTCGAAATTTATGGAGGGAAACCCCCCCCGCCCCACCAGCAAGCAAGTACACTCATAAAGAAAGTGTATAAATTGAAACTAAGAACTACATGAGCAAATGTAACTCCCACACATTATTGCAATATTAACATTTTTGCCATGCTGCCTTTTTTCTTCAAAGTTACTTAAAGTCCGGATGAAAAAAATATAAAAATATAAAGTTCAATGACACATGGGGAGTGGTTCAGAAAAATGCTAACACAGTGTATGAGGATATTTTTCATTGCATTTCGAAACCCTGTCAATATTTAAAAAAAAATAGACAAATATTTCACAAAGATCTTAAAAAATACATCAAATATATCATTTCAACATCAAATTATATTTTTTCCAAGTTCCAAAAGTCAGCAGTTTTTAAATAACAACCTTATTAACTCAGGTGATGGATTGTGATTATTTTTGCATTAGTAACTCCGATAATTTGACATATTGAGTGATAAAAACTACAAATGACTAAAATGGTGAAAAGAAATAAGGAACTTCAGAAGAAAAAAAAACAAAACTCTGTAACGAAATTATTCACAACACCCATTGTATGTTATTACGGGCATGGCGAAGAGTAAACAAAGTTCACTGTTTTCTTTTCCACTCTAACTGATGACACATGCAGTGAAATGTGTGTGCGTGTCTGGGTTTACAACCGAGGGTGTTGGAACAAAGAGAGTTGAGTCAACAGTAATGGATAGAGAGATACATTTCTGGGAAGTCTTCCTTCACTGTCATCTTCAGGTAAAGCAAAAAAGAAAAACAACAGACAGCAAACCTGCACGATGATCAGTTACTGCATTTAGATGACGAAACTGTGATGCCGATGTGTATTGTTGAATAAATCACATTAATATTCTTATATCATGGCTATATTTGTGATATAAACATTTGTTACTCAAATTAAGAATGTTTGCAGAGGATTATTCACACGCTCAAAAGACAGGTAACACCTTTGTCTGAGATACACTTTTTTCGTTTTTTGAGATCTTTGAAACGGGAAAGTCACAATGTGTGAGACAATTCACTTAATCAAGCTAAAATCTAACGTGTTTAGCTCAAAGCAGAGGAGAGACACACATAAAAGACATTCTGCAATATTACTTGAAAATTGCTCCTAATATTCACTTGTGCAGTTTCATCAAAGTACAATTCAAATTTAAGTGAGGGCAATTATTATGTGATAATGCACTTGAAAACACAACCAACAATCACTTTGATGCATGAAATCGCATTGGTTCCTGACAGCACATGCCTGGATATGTGGGATAAATAGCTCCACAGTGTGTCTATTGAAAGCCAAAGACAGCATATGAGTAAAGGTTATCTTTGGTATTGAAAATAATGAGCAAAAAAAAATCAAAAAGGCTGAGAACCTGTGTCGTGAGTTTTGCTCTGTATTTAGGAATGTTGCTGTCATGTTTTATTTTAAAAACGCCAATGGAGCTGGCATGCCTTTGAGAGGCCTAATGCTGGCCTAAAATGACCTATTGTGAACTGTCGCTGCAATGTTTACACAGCAACCACTCTTCTTTTTTCAGAACTCCCCCTATCTCTTCCTCCCTTTCTGGAATTTATCCTCTTTTGATTTCCACTCAAAGGTACTGGATTTCTGATAGACATGCATGTTTGTGAGCTGCTCCAGAAAAATGTGATAAACGGGAAGCCGACAACAGGCACAAAGCACAGGGAAATGAGGGAAACAGCAGGTTGACTGGGTGCTATACTGGTAAAAAAAGGCATGGACCAGACAATTATTATATGTCAGACCAGCAAAAAATCTTCCAGCCATCACCCATCAAGCACAAGACCATGACCCCTTTTGTACTTGCACGTTTTTTTCTGTAAAATTGTATATTTGAATCATAATAACAATATCATCATTTCACTATACTAACAGACTTCTGCATGAATTATGGCATATCAAACAAAAGGATGCCAAATTTGAATTTAAGACTTTAATTTAAACTGCAAAGTAAGAAACAAGAAACCACATTACCAAAGCTTTCCCAATGTGAATTGACGCACATGATATTGACGCATGTTGACGGTCGTGTGGTAATTGTAAAATGCTGGTGGCAATCATTGACTGTACAGTATATGGTACTGATGGTTAGTTAGATTAAGTATGTATGTATGACAGCAGCAGTACTAAGTTACTAATTAGCCCAACATTCCCCCTATGAGCAAACACTTGAACAACAGTGACAAGGAAAAATTGCCTTTTAGAAGTTAGAAACCTCAGAGCAGAGTCCAGCTCTTGGTGAGCAGCCATCTACCTTGACTGGTAGGGTTTGAAACCAAAGTTCGAGATGTGCAAGTCTCACGTAGAAATCATCCTAAAAAAAACTATATCGTGCACATGGAAAATGGTCTCAAAAACAGAATGTTTTTACACTATATTACTTTTAGTTTATTTAAAAATAACATTTATAACAACATTTTAAAAAGCAAGATTTGTGATTTGACATAAAATTCGTAAGATTTCATCTATACAGTGGTCCTTTTATAATTAAAAACTAAGGTTGTTTTGGAGACAGTCTTGCTACCAAAAAACAGAGAGGGACCTCTACATCCACATACCATACATACTGCACAGTCACTGTTTGCGGGCCTACGTGTACACAAACACACACACCATAGAGGGAGAGGACCCTCCAGGTGTTTGATTAAATAACACCCACCAACTCATGACAAAGGTTTTCATCAGCAAAAAGCTGGTACAATTTTCTAACCTTGTCATTTGCAGTCCTCTTTTATATTCCCTAGTTCAAATGTGTTCAAAGTCCACTGCCTCTTCTCCATGTTAACACAACTTCCTTAGTAAACAAAAGGCATGTTATCTGCATCTGCTTTCATACCATATTAGTGAACAGAGCCAGGAGCGTCACTTATGTCCCTGGGCTATCAAGCTGTGATAAGCGAACGGCTAAGTACTGGATGTCTTTATGTGCAGTCTGCACATGTGGATTATTTACAGGCTTTGGGGTTTCCTGCTGCTAAAGCCAGCTCTGGGTGTCTTACAAATCCGAGCTCAGAGCATTGCCACACAGTCAAGTCTGCTCTCTGGTGAATCCGTAACTGCACCTCTTTTGCCACTATGACAGAAAACACAACAGTTTAGATAATCCCTTTTTTCTTGGATCATATGCAACTTTATTGACCGAAAATATTAACTGAATCAGTACCAACAGGAAATGTTCATCGGAGGAGTCAGACAATTAGAAACAGGGAAGCGTTACTTTGTTCAGGCTCATCAACAGAAATACATCTGTAGTTGTATAAATGTCCATCTCCTCTTGGCACAGCTGGCAACAGTCTTCAATGTGAAATGGTTTGAAGCAGATTGCTCCAAATTACCAGAGGATGTGCAAGTAGGTGTAACTAGATCCTTGTAGCCACTCGGAGAACAGGAGCAGAAACGAGATGTGCATCTGTTTGTGTGTGTGTGTGTGTGCTTCAGTGACAGCCACCAACAACACAAATAATAGGTTACCTCTTAATGTAGTTCAGCTCAGAAGACACCAGGCACCTCTGGTCTCATTCTGTAGCCCCTGTCAGGCTCCAACACTTGCAACCTAAATGTCAAGGTTATCTGCTGGACTTTATAACTGATTGCACATCTCAACTCACCTGACATTTATCAGTTCTGGTTTTCCCTTTTCAAAGACAAGGCCCTCTGGACCTTAGTGGTAGCCTAGCGAACCAGGAGGCCAGAGTCTTCATTCATCAGCATCTCCATATAAGTTATTAGTCACATCAAGGCAGTTGCAGTTAGCCAGTAATCTCATAAATTATCTACTGTAACCAGGTGTTGACTATGCAAAAACAGTCATGGAATTCATTTGGGATACTTGTCATTTCAACTGAAATGCATATACCTTTTTTTTTATTTTTTAGCAGCGGTGATTTTCAAACATGTGAGCGGATAAGCAGTGAAGATCATGTCTATTTATATTAATTGAATTTTTTTTCTCCCCTCTCTCTTTTCCTCAGTGATACAGACATTTATCTGCAATGCAAAGCAGGTGAAGTCTAGTTTCCCACTAAGTATATAATTAATGCCATTTCCAAAAAGCCACTCTACATGGAAAACAGGCCCTGATGCTCAAACCTTGCACATTACAGGGCCCTCGCAACAACACTCTCCTGCCTGTGTTTAGATTTCCAAACTAATTCATGTAGAATACATAAATAAATCAACGTTTCATACCCACTTCAACCATTAGATTTCCTTCCTTCACTGCACTTTTCAACTAATCTATTAATATTTATGACAATACTAAAGATTTTGACTATCCACGTTAAACAATAAGTGCGTATACTTACATAAGGCAAAAAATCTGACTTCAAAAGCCCATTTTGTTTGTTCAACACACCTCCCCCTGTAACCCGAACACTCTCCCCATAACAGGTAATGCATTTAATGCATGCCCCGACAAATGATTTTTGGAGAAAAAAATGACTGTAAGAAAAACAAGACTAAAAAAAAAGTTATTAACTGTGAGTGTGGATAGAAGAGAGGGGGCTGTGAATCAGGAGTGATGATCACGCAGGAGTGTGTGTGGGGGGTGGGGGGGCAGACAGAACAAGAGTGTGAAAGAGAGAAGTGAGATGAAGAGAGGGGAAAAGAGGAGCATGTAGCAGAGGGGAGGGTAAACAACACCCTGACCAGGCAGTGCGGTCGCTTGGAGCCTGGTACAGGAGGGTCAACCCCCTACTCCCCTCCTCCTCCCCCCACCATCATCTCAGCAATGCGGGCCTGACAGCTTCCGTTTGCTGTGTGCTCGCCATTTGTTTGGATTCCCCAGGCTTGCGTAGCCAGCAGCTTAACAACAGATGGCTAAAGAAGGCCTCTATTCAGAGGGGTCAGGATAAAAAAAAAAAAAAAAAATCACATCAAGGAAAGTACACGGGCTACAGACAAAACACGCAGACACATCACAAGCACATGCATGCTAATGACATGGACTGTCAGAGTTGCACATGCTGCAAATGGGGGGAACAGCAAATACGGCCTTGTTTGCTGCAAACACTCGTTGCGTTTGCCCACACAAATGCATGTGAAACACAGGGGGCACACTCGTCTGATTATACTAAAAAACTTCCTGCCATTATTGAATAACTATCAGATCTGAGCGAAAGCATTTCCATCCCCCACCATCATTAAACGAATGCTGTGTTTAAATGCAGCTTGAGCACGGTGTAAATGCATAAACACCCTCCCAGTGTACAAGTGAAACTGTCAACTA
>KV751324.1:9792743-9815249 GCA_001698575.1 Mola mola | reverse complement strand
AGGCTCAGTATGATAAAGTGGCAGTAAAAATCATTCACATTAATACTCCATTGTGCATCTGCTGCTAAAGGTAATTAAAGAAGTAAATGACTCATAAGAATAGACATATTAGCTGCAAAATGAAAGGCTACTGGGCTGCCTCATGAAAAAATGTACCATTAAGATACAGCATTTTCATATTGGGGTAATCAGCTCCACTAGCCTGATGCCGATTTAATCCACTCCAGTGGAAAGTCTATCAGTGCACAGCCACATGTCACTCCCTCTCTCATGCCTCCCTGCCAACACCCTGGCAATGCCTTCGAATGACCCTGCTAAATGAGGGAGGTCACACAGGCAAGTCACAAGCAAAAAAACTAGTATGAGAGTGAGAGTGAGAGGAGGATGAGATGAGCTAAAGGCATGATTGACCTGGAAACAATGCAGCAGCCCCTCTCTCCCTGACCTTAGCTTTTTGTTCTGCGTGTAAGATGCTCCAGGATGCCCACCAGTGAATATGGCGATAAAATCTGTCAAGTTGATTAAGTGGGAGGAAAAGAGCAGAGGCATGCCAACTGTGCCGGGTGCTTAGATGGTCTGTTAGAAAACACGCGCTCCTCCCGATTGCATCTCCGTTAGACGTGTTGCATCACTAGTGTTGTGCTTGAGAATCGGGGTGCTTGCAAGAGCCCTGCATGAGACCTAGAATACTGTGAGCAGATTTTATCATGGGTGAATGATATTGTTTAGAATGGGAAGATCTATCTGCACTGGTCTCATAGATGGAGGACTCAACATTATTGATACACTTGAGACATCCAGGATATGGCCAGTAAAACCCCTAATCTTCCAATTTATTTGTGGTGAATATAGATGAACGCAGTCTACGCCCAGCTGCAGAATAGTGCTCAAGCAGAAGAGGAGTGATCAGATGGTTGCCACAGTCATGGAGCCTCACAGTGCTCAGGGCCTCGACTGATGTCCTTTGTTGATAACCACTCAGTTGATTGACTGATTGACTTGATTAACTTTAGAATGCAAAAGCAGCTCATCAAGATGAATAATCCCAGTAATCCGTAAAACAGACCAGGGTGACACTGCCCAAAAGAAAATTTTGACTGCTCCCTCGAAATGGATTTAAAATTACATTTAGCCAAAGAGCAGGCAAGGATCCTCTAAAAGGGTCCTGTGGCTTTATTTAAGATAGTTTAAGTTATAGCTAGGGTCATAATTTTACAATATTCGAAAAAGTGTAAAATTCGAAAGCTTTGCCTTATATATTGAATATTTGATTATTAATCAAATAATTCCCAGTGAAGATTGAATAGCATTTATGCTTGAAATGCCCATGCCTATTAATAGTTTTTATTCACAAAATCATGAATTGACAGCCGGACTGCAGTCTTTACTGTGAGGCTCTCAGTGGCTTTTGATGGTACATCTTCTTCCAGTAGTGCTCACTGCTTTGAACTGTGCCAACCTGAGGCCTAACACATCATGGGCTACTGAGGGACAATTCCCTATTTTTTTGTCTGTGTGTGTGTGTGTGTGTGTGTGCGCGTGTGTGCGCGTGCGTGTGCGTGTGTGTGTGTGTGTGCGCGTGTGTGTGCGTGTGTGTATGTGGAATAAGAGTTTCTCCACAGCAGAGGATTTTCTATAAATCACAGGCCAGGCCAATTAGCTATGGATTGAGTTGCAGTGGGGAGAAACAGCTCCATGGGAATAGCAGTGTCTCTGTTGAAGTCATTCCAAGATGGGTAATATGATCCTACGCTGCCAGGAATAAAGGAAGGGAAGAGAAAAGGGAAGAGAAAAATCGGATTGCTCTGGTCATAAAGAGGAGTAATCTCCAACATGGTCAGACACATCACCTGTCACTCCGGACTCTAATGTATTACAGTCTTACAGGGAGATGATGTGACACATGGTGGGGCTCAATTTTTGGTGTTTTTTAAATTTTTTATTAACCTATATATTTTTTTTTATGTTTATTTGAAATGAGAAGAAGTAGAAATATATTGAAACGAAAGTTTTGCTTCTTTCAGAGTAAGATGCAAATACGAGTAAACATTGGTTTAAAGCAATGATGAACTGAAGAATCCTACAGGCATAAACTGCATGTTTGATCATGTCGAGCTTAAACAACCTCGAGACATATCCAAAGTGTAATCAAATAGGAACTCTCTTGACTTTTCTGCTGACTGTGATAGAAGCATGGGCATCAACAAAAATTTAACACAAAAAAATGGCAAAATAGGATTGTTTTCTGCTGTGAAGGCCTGAAAATGAGTTGCTGGTAACAATATAGTTTAATGTTACACAACATAATAAAGCTGTAGCCAATTAATATTTAAAATGGAAAAAAATACTCACTGATGAAGTCTTGTTTCTCTAAAGTGAATGAGCTAATATAAAAACCTCACAATCACAGCAGTCCAGAAACTACCTGGAAATTTATATAATGAACAAAAAGTAACAGCATCTAAAAAAATAACCACTAAAGATAAGTCTTTTCTCTGGAGTGTTTACAGACTATCAAGTCATTGAAAAAGAAAAAGTCTAGTTCAGGTAAGCACTCCTCTGATCTACTTCAAGTTTAAATAACATGAGGAGGGCAGTGTGGTGACTAATTGCACCCCCCTCAATCTGCCTGAGCCACCTTTAGCTTTAGGCGCTGGGACCTGCAGGTTTCAATAAATGTCACAAGAGGAGATGATCACAACTCAATATGCATTGTGCACTGAGCCTGAAGGACTTACATGTGATGGAAATATTAACAGTATGTAACAACCTGAGAGAATTGACAGTTTAAAAAGCAGGTGCAAGTTGAAAACCTTTTAAAACAATGCAATTGCATAATTTGGCCAGATGCTGAATGTTAAATAAATCACCACCCCCCATTTTTCAGAGAGTGGGACTTCATAAGAGGTAAAAGTAAAATGCAGGGGACAGAAGCCCAAACAACAAGCACTGCAAGAACCAAGGGCATGTGGGCTATAGAGCTGCTGGGGTGGAGGGCGTGGGGAATGACAGACTGCTGTTCAACTCCATTAGGTGCTATGTGAGAGGGGTGCATCTAGCAGCATACGACCTGTGAAGAATCTTAGATCTCACTCTATCTTGGAATGGGGATTGCCGCATTAATTCCAGGAAACTGTAATCTCTCAAGCAAATCAAATTACTCTCATTAAGCTTGAGAAGAAAACTGCCTCTGTAATAAGAATGTATAAAAAGTATTTATTACCAATAATCACCTCTTTAATATGAGCTAGCTTGCAACCGCTTTATTTTTGCTGATTAAGTTTAAAAATGGGGAAACAAGGAAGGGCACATGCATGGTATTCACACACACACACACACACACACACACACACACACACACTAATACACACCTCATGGAGTTTATGAGAGCGGTTGATACAGTGATTAAAGGGGAGGGTAAAGGGATACAGTGCTTGAGGGCCTTGGAGAGGACGTGCCTCACCTAGTCATAAAAACACACCTCTGTCTTTAAGCCAGAATCAGAATCACTCTCAGCAGGTTCACTTGGAGGTGAATCACTAAAGAATTTACATGCAAAGTAGCACATGTCATCACCCCAGACAGTGAGCTTGCACACATAGCGCTACACTGTAAGTCGTTGCACATGCACTGGCCACCACATATTTACAACTGTTTGCGAGGTCGAAGACTGGACCCAGGGCAGGCGCTCTCCGAACCGCATGTTTCTGAAGCACCAACAGCTGCTGAAACATTGTTACATGTGCATAACATGTGTTGTGAACTATTCCGCAATGTTTTAAATTTATGCGTGTGTGTTGGTTTTTTTTAAACAGGAAATATAGCTAAGTTATGTTATAGGCATAATGACACTGGTAGGAGTGAAGTCTTTGCTTTTCTTCCAGGATATGACATCATTCCACAAAGCACAAGCTGCCAAGTTTTATTGCTCTGGTGACAAATGGAGCAGACACAAATCTGCTCAAACCCCGTTTCTAGCGTATGATCCTTTGTTCACATAACCAATTAATTACATCTATGCAAAAAAAAAAAAGTTCATAAAAACACATCAAAACGGCAGATTAAAAACAACTAGCCTCTGCAAAAAATCAATTACAATTGACGGTCAGCGGGTTATTAATTTACTGGTTTAGCATAATTACCTGTTTTTCTTCCCCTCATTTACTTCTCTAGTCATCTGGGACACCAATGTCCCCGCAAACCAAAGGAACATGCTTTTTGTAATTGTTCAAATTAAACGCTGACTCCTAAGAGACAACTCTATCAAACTACAATGCAACAAAAGCTAATACGTTCCAAAAACAAACTCCCCTAGGGCCAAATGAGGGAATTCTATTAGATGGCAGCATACATTCTGTAAATTTCAATCTGACGTGGCCAATCAGGTAATAAATAAACGAATAAATAGAATAACCAACTGAATCAAATTAGAAATTGCAATATTATCTCGTGGAACATGAATTATGATGAAAATATCCCCAAGAGCTTGCACTTTTGCCTCCATCTGATATGACTGCTTGGCAAAAGGACAGGTTACAGCAAAACTGTTGCCCTGTGGCTACAAATCAGTGCTGGGGCTTCTTTGACTGTCTATCAAAGAGGCTGAAACCACTGCTCTCTGTTCTGTTGGCTGTGATTCATAGTGGGCAGAAATAGGAGACGAGACAGAGCAAAGATGGATGGTGCCTGCCTACAGATGCTTTTTCTTTCTTTTGAAGAAAGCTGTACAGACATCTATAAACTGCACTGTTCCAGCATAAAGTAAAATGTGTTATAACAGACAGAGGCACTTACCACGTTTAACACATAAAAGCAGACTCACTTAATCCCACTGCAGAATATCACATTAACACTTTGTAAACATCCACCCATAAAGATAATTATTTTGATTGCACAACTCTTGTGAGGCTTTTCTTTCCCTCTTCAACATCTGGTTAAAATATGGAGCAAGTGCCCACTTCCTGGTTCCTGCTCAGGTGGTTAAAATAGACTGCACACACTCACACACATGTATAAATACAGTGGTGGGTAACTTAATCCATCTAATTTATTTTCTTTTCATTTAGTGGCAAGTCAGCAAAAAAAGGCAAGTGCTGTGGCTCCCCACAATGCACCTGCCAGGAAGTGATCCTTGTCTCCCTGAGATGTGCCAGGACATGCAGCTGCTACCATGAGAGTTAAGCTTGATTCTCCCAAAGGCAGCAGTACAGACATACACCCTTCACTCAAACTAATTATCCATTTCAGGAACACTCTTCTCAGGGTCTGTTTACACAGATACATATTTAACAGAAGACGGTACACTACTGTTGGATTTTAGCTGTTCTTTGACATGATAACTGCATTTTGGGGGCCAGAAAATGCTAACGTTTGAAACCAGGCTCCAGAGCTAAACCTTTTGAAAATGCCAATATGCGTATCTTGTGGAGATGGTGATGTCAAACCCCCTGTTGCACATGCATATTACAGTGCCTAATTGTGCTCGGACTTCAGTTCAGACCAAAATTAGCCAGACACCCACAAAAAGTGTGGTACAGTAGGTAACAGTGCCAAAGTTTTAGCTCGGGATAAGCAACGGGCTGTCAGGGTGTTGTTAGGACAACAGCAGATGTCTGTGGTTTGTAATTACAGCATCTTAATCTCAGGAGAGGACAGACCCTACACAATGATTGCAAGATATAGTGTGTTTTTTTCTGTATGAGATGACAAACATGTATTGAGCAGTAAATAATTGCCATTTATTTTTTTCATATCATCATCTTCAAATAACATAATCCTTTTTGTGGTTCTGTGTGCACACAGATCATGTTTAAAATACTATCATACAGACATGACCTTTTATGTAAAAATGTAAGGAAATAGTTTCCTGTGTTTAGTAGCTCCGCTGTTATCTAAACATGGCCTTATATTCAAAATCCATTTACTGTCTTTTTTTTTTTTCTCCTTATTTTGCATTTCTTTGTGCTCTTGGTTGTGCTGTGGGCCAAAAAGGAAGGAGAGGCTTCAAGAGTTGCTGAAGAGACTGCGATAATTGACCAAGATGCTGCTACCACTCAGTCACCTGTCCCCCCACTTCCAAATCCCAGGGGCACACGTTTCAATTTAACACAGGACTTGACCAGATTTCACTCATTCCAGGGCTTTGCTACATCTTTGACACTTTTACATTATAAGCGCGGCTTTCTACTGATTAAAAACCTTTTCTCTGCCTCTCTCTCTTTCTGTGAAAGGTCCAAGGAAATGTCCATTCCCCCCTGCCTTCCTCCAAATGAACCACAAATAACTCACAACCTCCTGCGCCTATCTTGATTTCACTACAGAAGATAAGGATACTATTTATTGTTTTCATTGAGCTTGAGTGCTATGACAGAAAACAAAATTATTCTCAGGTCGAGATAAATACACCACAAAACGTTAATTCAATCCATCCTCCATGCTGGTGATATTTTGAAGAGAGGGCAATATCAAAAGAAAGCGCTATGCAACTGGAGTCTGTTGGCGCGGTACCGGCTGGAGACCTCGTCAGATGAGAAGGACAGCGGACTGTAACTCGAATGATAATTCCCTTTGGAGAGGCAGGGCGCTGGTACAATATGTCCAAGTATTAAATTTGCAGCCACTGTAGCTGTGATAGAAATGGATTTGTAAGAGATTGGGCAAAATATGCATCACGACTTGGATACATTCATGATACAAAGACAAAGAGAAAATTATTTGACAATATGTGTTGGTGTGTGTGGAGAGCAGTGCTGCCCCCAGTAGTGACGTTGTGTAGGTGAGGGGCTGAGCAGTGGAGAGTATTTACTGATGTAGTTATCTTATCCTTTGACAGGCAGGACCACTCAATCAGTCAGCGGTGGCCGAGCTCGGGCGAGCACTTCACACACGTCCTCATACTTTTGGGGAGGAGGCGTCAGCCCGGCCAAATCTGATCAACAAATGGTGTTCCCCTGTGCCACAGCCATCTGAGACGAAGACGATATTACCTGGAAGTGAGCAAAGTGATGGAAACACCGCAGGGACAAACAGAGAAGGACATAAAGGGAAAAAAAGAGGAGACGGCAGCGAGAGCTGAAGGTGGAACCAGCTCTAAGGCTCGGCTTCTTAAAGGCAAAGCTTCTCTCTGCTGGAGAGCAAGGAGATAACATGCTGATGTATTTTAATAAGAACCATGTGCTTCACAACACTCTTTACCAGATCAAAGTGAGAAGAATTTATATGCTGGAGACAGTCTCACATTAATTATCAAAAACCTGAATAAAAAAATAAGAACTTGACTGTCCAGTAGAGTTACATACCAATCAAAAACACAATCCTGGCAAGGTCCAACTGACATTAGAGACAATTCCTTTTAAAAATTACTGACATGTATGAGTTATTAAAAGGTTAGAGAAATTTGCATTCCACAATGAGGGAAAATAAATATAGTGTTGAGTGAGCAGATAAGAGCTCTATAATAAGGAGTAGGCATTACGGTGGTGGAAAACATTTGCAGAACAAACCTGGACTAGTTTGCTTCTTTCCCTGTTGCCCTGCAGATATTTTACATTATTTAATCCAAAATACCATCTTTCTGATTCTAACTTTTCTTTTGCATGTTAATGTTTAAAAAGAGCCTTTGGCTATCTATGGGCATACTTATTAGATATCCGCAGAGAGAAATTGAAATATTAATCATTCTCTCAGTTTTGTACTTCTCTGGTCCATTGGAAATGGTTTTAAGAGCTGTGGCTTCTCACCCGTCTCGGTCTAAACACGGGCGATTACAGTCCATCTGCTGCATGAGGTCAGTTGCTTGTGTAATGGAGATAACTGCATCAATACAGCCATCAACTAATTATTGATGTGTTACTGCTTATCCAGATTTAGGATCGACCAATATATTTTTTCAGGTCTCACACCAATTACCATGAAACCAATAATACCTTTGCAATAAAAAATGAAAATCTGAGTCTAAAAATGTATAATAACCGCTGATGGAATCTAGTCATTGACAGGTGAAGATAAATGACAAAATATACCCCTAAAATCGCACTGGTATCGACATTTGAACCCAGAATCTGCACAGTAAAAAGTGGAGCTCCTTCCAAATGATACAACATTTAGTCTCAAATAACATAATTAGCATTATTTATCTTAATATTGGATTTAATAGTGCTTCTACTCCTAGTCTGGATACAGATAAATGCCAAAAAGCGTGTTGGCGATATAGTGATGAACAAAGAGATGTTTCTCCACTGCCTAACAAATGAACAGGAGGTATGTGTTATCCGAAATGTCCAAAATAGAATGGGGGGGGGATTCGTCTGACAGAACTGTGTGTCAATAGTTGCAGAATGTCGAAAAATAAGTCTGTTTGCCCTGAGCACATATTAATAGATGACACATTGATATACTATCTGGCTAACATATAGTCCCATAATAGAATGCATATTCACAGACAACAGTTGCAAATACGAAACTACTTAGACCAGGTTTCTTGTGCAGTTTAATATCCCTCAGCATTGCTATATGCAACCATTGCTAATAAAATGGAACATAAAATATAATCATGTGAAGACAGAATAGTGTGCATTATAGTTGACACACCGTCAAGTTACTAAGCAGTAATTTTAGCTTTTGAAAGGCATGTATGTACCTGTTAAGGATAAGTTTAAATACTACTTTGTAAATTTGATGTTTTACCAGATGAAATCACAACTCATAACATTGGTATGAAAATGCATAGCCATCCATTTTCTACTGCTTATCCTGTTAAGGGTTGCAGGGGGGGGGGCTGGAGCCTATCCCAACATCATCGGGCGATGGTGGAGTACACCCTGGACAAGTTGCCAGTCCTTTGCAGCACTGCCATAGAGAGACAAATGACCATCCACACTCACATTCACACATACAGGCAAACAATTAGCCTAGCCCCTCCTTTGCATGTTTTTGGACTGTGGGAGGAAGCAGGAGTACCCATAGAGAACCCACGCAGACACAGGGAGAACATGCAAACGCTGCACAGAAAGGCTCTGAATTGAGGGAATCGAACCCAGCACAACACTTTACAAAAAGCTACTGTGTGATTACGGAGTCATTAGTATAAAGTATGCATTAAGTTAGTATCAGAAGATGAGACACTTTGCTTTTTGACATGGACAATAGCAGTAAAATGAATGAATGACTGCCAGAAGTGAAAAGTGACACAGGAGCATCTGCTGCTATGATATCCAGTTCCAACTAATGTTTATTTCTCACCTCTCAGAGTTATTTTAGTGTTTCAGACATTAACTCTTGAAGCGGCACCTGAGAGACATTAATTTGTGTGTCTGAGAACAAGACCTGTGATGGATCTTATGTGCTCCCCATCTGCCTCCCAGCACACTCCTGTTGGACTTACTCAATTTCCTATTCTACTATTCTACTATGCTTCATACCCAACCCCCCGAGCCAGCCCTTACCCACCCATGGACAATGATGTGCACACAGAGCCCCCATTCTGAATGCCCTCCTCCCTAAATAACTCTTTCTTTAACATCTGCCCAGAAGCAGCACTGCTGCCTTTTGTCCACTCACTCTCTCCTAAGGCATGTCATCCAGCTCTAATCAAGCAGAAAATGGTCATAAATATTTCTTTCTGCTAGATTTCACATTCACATTTCACGCAGGGACATGATACCCCCCCTTCCTCCAGGGAGTACCTAATGCAAAAAACAGTTACTTATATTCAAGGCTCATGTTCCTTCAGTCAAATACAGAACACATTCCAACGTTTGCAGGGGAAAAAAAACCCGATAAACACGGGGAGAGTAGAGGACAAAAAAGGAGGGGGAAGACATAAAGGATTGTCTTATTTTCTGTGTCATTTACTGGCTAGTACTTTCACAGCCTTCTCATTACATCATGTCAAAGATTGTAAACAAGCAACACAGACAACAACAGCACATCAGAGACCGCACGAGGGGCATGTTGTCCTTCTCTAGAGGTATCTCTACCGCCAACTTGGGAGGTAAAAAACCCCGAAACATTTGTTTTACTGTCCATTTAAATAATATATGTCTTTTTTTGTAAAGAGAAAAGGTTTCCATGAGGAATTATATGAACCATTGTCTCTGGCCAGGCTAAGTCTTTATGGCACATGTCATTCACAGGATGCAGAGGTGCCATCACTGTTATTTATGACCAGACATCCAATCATGGCATATCATTCTCTAAATGGTATACTGCTATTCACCAGTGAACACTGGCCTGTGCCATTTTTCTTTCAAATAGAGGCCATGTCACTGCTGAACATGCAGGGGGGTTGTTATTAATCACTGATACATACTTTGATGGGTGAACACATGTCAAACAATCAAATTTACTCTAAGAGACCCACACATGGTGTGGCTGTCCACGGATATTTGCTTCAATGAAGACTCATTTGATTATCAGTATTGGTGATTTATCATATTCCACTCTGCGACAGAGCTCTCAATGTTTTTCTGTCTTGCAGGAAAGGAGATATACGCTATATACTAGTGCTGTAATGATAACTGACAATTCATTACTAATATAGTCATATAGGATTTCTTTCTGCATTCCATTGTTTACTTATTTGTATGCTCTTGTGAAATTAAGTGTTAAATTTTTACTAGCTGCTTCCCTGCAGGGCTCACATTTTACATTGTGTGAGGATGTTCAGTACAGTCCAAAAAAGGTCAAAGGAAACTAAACAAGAAAAACAAAATTAAGCATTATATATATGATAAATTTCCAGATCGACAGAGATAGAAAATGTTGCGGCTGCAAAACACAACAACATTATAACATTATTTCTTCACATTTTACACCTTGAAATGATGGTTATGTTATCAAAGTTCTATAATAGAAACATAAAAAATATATGTGCAACTAAAGAAGAAAAATACAATTCACAATAGGGTGCATGATAATTTATACACATCAATAATTAATTTGAGGCTTTTAAAAATACTGTGATTTGACATACTATCAACTAGTATATCTATTATAAAGACTATAAAATAAAACACATTCAAACTCACTAGAAATTATCAAAATTTGTTACTATTTCTATGATAGTATGATGCTAAATTATTGATGTTATGATATTGTTATAAATAGAGAGAAATAATAATGAACTGTGAAAAAAACTTCAATTAAAAATGTCAAAATTATTTCTTATTTCCAGGAGATAATACTTGTAGTCATGTTTCTTCAGTATAAACCTGTTATTGACATTTTGCGTTAATCTACCGAACTACAGAACTTTTCTCTCTCTCTTCTGGCAGGGAGAATGATTACATAAATATTGTACATCTACAAATGCTCTAACCTGTTGCATTTGGCACTTGCCTACTCTCTATTGCTTTAGTTGCTCCCCTGTGCTGTGGAAAACTGATCACTTGCTAACACGAGTTGTTATCAAGAGCCAGCGCGGGACTATCGCCACAGACACTGGTGTAAAAACCTTGCTATACTGCGAAAAACAGTTCAACCTAATATAAGTAATGATTCAACAATTTGCATGTGCAATTTGCATGTGTTTATGAAGTTAGAGACAGCAATTTTGCTGGTGTTGATCAGCCTAATTTGCAGTGTGTGAACTCTGTTAGCGAGGGTGTAAAGGTGACAAATGGAAACATGTTTGTCTATATATAACAAAAGTCCTGCACTCCAGGTTTCAATAACGAGGTATAAAAGAAATCTTTTAAAGTCACTGTATAGTATTTTCATCCTATTAATGATGATACCTAGTCTAGTCTAAAATCTAGTCTGTATTTTTTAGCCTTTTTAAAGCTGTACGGTAGGTACAGAATCCCAGAACACTCTGATGAGTGACAGCACAGTCTGTGTGCTAACAGTAGCAGGTGGCAAAGTAGCAGGTGGCAAAAAGGAATTTGGCTACCAGCATCTAGTTTGCCTTAACTCAAGTCCTTTCACCTCAATCCTCCAGCCTGACCACAGTGTGCAGGCCAATGCCAAGACTGAACACTGTTTTCTATTACTCACATTGTGTCAGGAGATTATGAATAAGACATAAAAGCCAGGCTCACTACAGGATTTTCACATTAGCCTAGCTGCATTGGCGATGCCCTCTATGCATACATGTATATCAGCGAGTGCACATGCCTGCATGTGTCATGCACAAAGATGAGTGCACATTTACCTAAACGCACAATCATGCATGTGCGCGTCCACACACAAACACACTTTGAATGCACATTCTCTACCTTTACAGCTCATCACATGCACCAAAAAGTTGCCTTAACCTGCAACAAGGATTAGGGCTTATTGAAACAAATAAGTGTTTTAAAAGGAGACAGTCCCAGTTTCAATTTCAATAGCTCATTTAACCCTTATCTGCAAATCCTTGGGGTCCATTCTATGTTAATTGGATCTACATTGCACTAGCATTGGGAGTGTTAACAAGCACAGCCTATGAATAATAATTACCCTGAAGTTTTCTGCACAGGAAAGGCTTCACTGATACATATTAATTCTATGAAGTTTTTAAAGTAGCACTCTCATTAAAAATGAATAGGCCCTATGCTTGAATGTTTTCCCAAGAGGGACTATGCATCTTTAACTCTATCCTTAATAAACTGGGTCAGACTGACTATCCTATAAAGAATAGCTTCTCCTTAAAATGGCATTATTATTCAACTACATGTAAACATTCCATTTGGATGAAGAAAGGGTTTTGTTGAAACAGGGCTTGGACAATGGCTATTAAAGCCAGTCATGTCTGTACATGTACTTCCCAACCACAGTCTCCAGAGGCCCTGTTAAAACAGTTACTTATTTACAACAATAAACACACAACTTGTTCAGCTTAAACAGTGCAAAATTACCCTCCGTGTCTCTGTGTGAGATGATTTGTACATGCTCCTTGATGTGGAGCATTCCGAAGCAGTTGTCGGCGCTACTTTGAATAAAACATAGATGATGCATTAGTCCTCTGGCTAGCCAAGACCTCTCACTTAGCCCTTTAAAACTGAACTCCTGCAGACGTGTTTCCCTGTCTGCCTCCAGCCAGCTGCTTCAGACACCTGCTCAAAGTTTAGAGTTGCCCACTTCAGCACAAACAAGAAGACCATCAAAACCCATCCGGGTGCCACACAATGAGAGCCACTTCACTCCTGCTAATGATACCAGCATACGCTCGCATCATTTACATGGGAGGTATTTGTAAGCACACATGACAGTGAGAGGGTTCCTCTCATCCAGACATCTTCACAGGGATGCACAGTTTATCATGCCTTAAACACAAGAGGATGCAGAATCGTTTTTTTCTCGGTCTATGTGCGCACACACATGCAGGTTGGTTTATATTTTTGTCTGTTGATGGCCAGGAATCAGATGATGCGCTCTGCGGTTGTTTGATTATTCTAAAACCACAGTTTGTATACAACTGGTCAGTAGTTAAATTAATCTCTGACCATATTTCTGAGCCAACACTGAGACACTTTAATGTGTTTATTTGGAGCATTTCCATTGATGGTGCAGTGAGTGAACATAAAATAGACTGAATGCACATGTTTTTCTCTGTTTGAGCTTTTAAAATTCTTTTTTGCATATTCTATGCCAATATTCAGCAAGTTAATACTCTATGTAGAGCAAAAACCTGATTAACAGTTAGCCTCTTACCTACTGGAAAGCAGTGTTTCTTGAGACACTGATGTTATGGATAACAAAAGAGCAAAATAAACAAAATCCATCTTTACTGCTATAAACAAGAGTGTAGGTTATACTGTATTCATTTGAGGAGAACTTGATGAGCACTGATTTACAAGTCAAACTTTGCTAAAAGAAGAGGGCCAAGCAGATTTTCTTAGTATGCATCTTATTTGTAGGCTACATTAGCCACCACTAACATTACACCCAAATCACCCCTGGGTCTGGGTTGCATTTTTGGGCCAGTGGCTAACAGCTGACATCAATGACTGACCTTAAAATAATGATTTGGGCGTGGGTAGGTCAGAAACAGGGCTTCCTCATTGTTCATCAGAATCAATCACCACATTGTGTTATTGCCAATGTACAGTTAACAACCGTGCTTACAGCCACATTATGATTTTTCAGTGCGAAAGATGAATGATCACAAAAGGCATTCATTGTCAGATGAATTTATACAATAAAGGCATTGAAGTTCAAGGCTGACTTTTAAAGCTTCTGAAAGGCATATGGTCACACTGGAAAATACACACACACACACACACAACAGAAGCTCAGTTCAAACTTAAGATCCAGGCATCCAATGACTAAAAACCTTCATTTGGTTACAAGATCTAGCACTAGTTAAAATTACCAATTTCTAAAAAGTGGTGGCCACATGACTTGAAAAAAGTGGGTGAAATAAAAACATCTTAATGTCTGGTAATACATCTGACAACTGTCACTTTTGAAAAAAAAACAAAACAAAATTCTGAGCTGTCTAACTTTATTTCAACATTTAGAAGCTCAACCCAACTAAGATTACAGACATGAGGTGTTAAGACAAAGAAACTTTCTTCTTCTTCTTAAAACGATTGTCCTGATACTTATAATGGAGCAGTATTTTAACAAAATAAAATCAAAATTTGAGGCAGTGACTCATCATGTTACTATAGCACTATAGGGTGTAGATGAGAAATGAGATATAAATTGAAGAAATGTTAACAGAATATGTATTTGGTGTGTGTGTGTGTGTGTGTGTTAGAAAGAGATGGAAATTAAGATGTGAGGTGTATGTGTGTCCCCACTCTTATTACCAAAATGTATAACAACTCCTGTTAACCCCCTCCCACTGCCCACAGGGGGTGGTGTGTGTAAACGGGACATGGACCCAAGAAACAGCCGACAATTTTGAACTATGTATTCAGCACACATGAAAACTGTGCTTCATCCCTAGCCTGTTTGGAAGCATCAGCTGGAAGTAGACTCAACAAAATGGAATAGTTCATAGGTTGGCTTTCTTGGAAAACACATTCAGAGGACAAAGGAAAAATGTTGGTAGGTTTACCTCCCAAAAACTAAGTAACAAAAGGATTTGTTGCACTTACACTAAACAGATTTTTCTTCTTATAAACTATAACCACCATGCATTCGACTCCACACAGTTTCAATCCATGACTGTCCAAACTTGTATGATAAACAGTACGAGTACAATAAGTACAATTACAACAAAGCCAACAAGCTTGTGGTTGTGGACTGCAATGCTGCAAATATAGATGTTGCTGCAATGAAGAACTAAACTCTGAAACATGGACTCTTCACAAACATATTCAATGAAAGAAAGTTCAGGAAGTGAGACAGCTCACTGACGATTTTTTGACCTGAATCTCTGTAACATGGGGGTCATCACTGCCCGCTCCTATAAGAGATTAGTGAAAGGTCCTGAGTCTATTCATTCTAATGGGAGAAATGACCACGAGCTAAGATTACGGCTGATTTCTTTGGGCTATTTGACTTATTTTTAGCTACAGATCTTCTGAATGTTGAAACACCAACAACTGCATTTTTTAGGATACACAAAAGGAGAAAATCAAATTAATCTAAGGCCTGTCTCTGTTTCGTCCATACACTCACAGGAGACCTTGAGATCTTGAGTTACACATACATAAGAGGTTATGGTGACCTTGACCTTTGACCTACCAAAATCTAATCAGTTCAACCTTGAGACCAAGTGATAAGAGGATGTTCTGTCCTGGTTCCGAAAATATTTGGTTCAAATAAAACGGACCGTATGGATTGCAGACACAGTATGCTGATGCTCATTTTTTTATGCATTAAACCACGTTTGAAGCAATATCATTGAATGAAAATAGTTAGATTTTTTTTCTGAGTTACAGGCTATGTGTTTCTTTTCTTTTTGCAATTATTTCCCCCTTTTTTCAACATAGCAGCGCATCAGTGTTCAATTTTCACTTCCATCTGTGTGATTATTAATCAAATCACCCATCAATTGCCAGAACCAGCAAAAAAAAAAAAAATCAGCCTGTAATAAAACTGTCATGTGCTTTGGTATAAAGACAGATGTTGCCAGTTGTGTGATAACATAATTAAACTGTTCTGTGAGGGATTCCATAAAATTATTCAAATTGGACGAGCACTATCATTTTACCAATAAAGCAATTTAGGGCAATATGCAGTGTCATAACACTGATGTTATCCTCTCTGCCAGATTTTCCAATAAGTTGGTGCCACTGCTTAGCTTCATTTGACAATATGAACAGTATACATGAAGATACCTGAGAGCAGAGAGGCGTTTGCACAGCTACTTCATATGGATCGTCTTCATCCTGAGCTACGAGACATGGTTCAGAGAGGAATAACACATTCATTGGGATAATGCACTGCAGCTACTGGTCAGGCAACCAAGGCAAAGAAGCCTTTAACACCAATGTCAAGTATTCAGTACTGAACTGCACAGATATATAATTCTGTAGTTAAGCAAATACAGAGATGCTGGCAGGAATTCAATTCAGAAGTGCAGCAATAAGACTGTGTTCTCCTTGTGAAACACTATATTTCAATCCAGGCATAGCGCTTGCCCCCCTCTTGCCCTCAGCTCTGTGGCGGTGTACATGCCGATTAGCAGATATCTGAGGCAGCAAATGCTCTCTGACCTGATGTTCTTAACTCTTTCAGTCTGACCATTAGCCCATAATGTGAACTGGACACAAGAAACCAGCAGGCCTTTTGCTGATAGGCCTGGCCTTTGGGCCTCTATTCTGCCTGAGCATATACTGTATGTGTTTATACAGTATGTAAGCTGCATATTTGTGTGTGTGTCTGTGGGCATGCACCTGTCTGAGTGCACTGTGATAGCGAGGCTTATCATCTAGAGCTTGGCGACAGTGGTTGAGATGTGCATTTCCACCTTCTCAAGCCTCCACAAAAGATCGGGTAAGCCATGCATCATGCAGACAGGAAACCAGGGCCCGCTCAGCTCTTTCTGCGGCCACTGTCATGCACTCTCTCCTGTCTGTACACGCAATACAGTGGGTATCTCAACCATGCAGATAGAGAGGAAAAAGAACAGTAAATGGCAGACTTTATCTTGTGATATGTAACAGCTTTTACAGAGAAAGCTGGTAGGACGTGTATACAATAAAGTAAAAGCAATTATTCATCTCTGTTTTTTTTGTTGCTTTAAAAATTGTTGGAATATACTTGTATAGTATTACTGAGTGGAAGAGACTCTTTTAAATGATAGGATATTAATATTTAATGCTGTACAGTTGTACTAGTTCAAATAAATTTCAAGGTGAAGGCATCACTTGCATGCTTAAAAACACGAGACTTTATAAATGCTTTGCTGAAACTGACCATAAATCTCATGAAGTGCGGGCAGGGAGTCCTGAAGAAAGCAATTGCAAGGTCTCTAAAAGTTTTACATAAAATGTGTTTTTATTAGACTTCTGCAGCAACACAACACAACTTCCTGTTGCAAAATTATTTAAATCACAGAGAAGCTTATTGCAAAACACTCTTATTTCAAACCATTGTTTTGGATGTTTTTTTCTCTCTCTCCTACAGCATCTTCACTTCCTCATGAGGATAACATTAAACCACAACTTCTGCAACACAAACAAAAACACAGAAAACAATCATGCTTGTGTTCTGGGGCAAACAGATGTGAAAAAACTATATCTATATACTCATATATTATACAAAAGAAACTGCAAACAACTGAGCACAGCCTGAAAAAAAATGTTCTAGATGCAAAACAAACATTTGTAAGCACACTCAGAACCCTAACAATTCTAACATCTTAAGGAGTTCCTCAAAAAGTGAAAACTGCTAAATTCCCATGGCATCTTGGAAAACGATGGCGCGAGCACTTTCTTTTCATCCTTATTTCTTGACAAACAGTATCTGACTAACCCTAACTCTATCTGACTAATAGAGATGCTTAAATCAAGCTTATGGTCCACTTCCCCCAAATCTGAGTAGTCTTCAAGATAAATTCCCCTGTCAGAATAAGGATGATCAAACAGATTACAATTATTTCTTCCCCCATCTTTATTAATGAGGACTGTCTTTCATAGTTATGTTCCCTAATAAGAATAAATGATATGCCACTGCCAGGTTTGTTGTTCCTGCTCACTCAGGGGACTCTCAGACATTTGCACTTTGAATCTAAAAAGATTTTAGATTGATTTTTGCCCCACCTAAAGGGGTAATAGCTGCTTGGATGTTGTGGAGACCAAAGAATGGGATTAAAAAAGAAGAAAGAAAAAAAGACTGCATTCCCAGTAACACCAAAGTGGTAAGTAGACTATCAAAGCCAGAAGCTAGAGGCGAGACATCTCATTCCGCGTCCCCATGTGCCATTTATCACACACAACAATTAATATGCCTCCTTCTGTTTCAACTTCAACTGCAGGCCATTGAAATAAACTGCTCGATTTGTTCAAAAGACATAAAGCACGAAGCCCCGCTATGTAAATAAGTAGAACGCAAAGGGCAGAAAATGTCACAATAATACAGTGAATCCTTCCTTTGTGTGTCAGGGCAGATCCTGGACAGTCACAGTTCTTCCCACGTGACTAGAAAACAGACACCAGAAAACAGAGAGTGACTGGCTCAACTCTAGTGGGGAGGCTTTATTTCCGTCCTTCCTTGGTGTCAAGTGATCATCCATGACACTCTCTCTTTCCCAATTCACTCTCCCCTGCATCAATTCATCAAAGTTGTGATCGAGTTGTCTTTACAGAGAAAATCAGAATATGCCCCTGGCAAAGAATGAAGGAAAAGTCAACAGGAATTAAGTTTCAGTGCAACTGTTTACTCAACTGTGGCCTGCAGTTATTGAAATTTTATCCATGGTTTTGTGTGACTACTGCAGTAATGAATTCAGTATGGCTGTGATTTTCTCATTGACGACATGCTCATTTTGAAGTGGGGTCTGGGAATAGGGTCTGGATTTTGGTGAGCATAAATGAGGAGCAATTCAGATAAAGATTTAAGACGTAATGCTGAGAGTGAGAAGCTGAAACAGGTTATTTACTTATCAATCTGCTTAGACTTGGTGCTTATTCAAATACTGCCCCAGCAGAATAATGAAACTAACAGAACACACACCATGTTCATCTTTCCATTTTTTCCTGACCTTTTATTAGTTAATCTTACTGGTCTCTGAATTAAGTAAATTGTGTAAATATGTAATTTAAAATGTAATGTTGAGTATGACTCAAAATGACAAAAATGCAGATCTTTCTCAAAGTAAATGTATGTATGAAACTGATCCTGCATCAGTGCATTGGCCTGCATATTGTGTCAAGTGGCATTTAAATGTTTATTATGGCCAGGGCAGCACATGCTGCAGCCAGTAGCTCTTCTTCTACAATTTCCTTTAGAATCAATGAGGTATCCAACTTAATCTTTTAAATTTGCTACACTTTTGTCTAAAGTCTGTGATTTGTTGGTGATACTGCTGTAACTGGGACAATAAAGGCACACAGAAATTTTGGACTGCTCAGCCAGATCAGCTGGACCACCACAGGAAGAGAGGACAAAGATCCGTGAGCCAAGTCCTAGCTACAGGAAAATTAAATGGACAAGATGGGCTGACAAAGCAACAGAAAATCAGACACTGTTTTGTACAAATCTTGAACAAGAACTGCCTCAAGATGCCACTCTATACGAATCGAACCAGATTCCATCAACAACAGGAGGAGGGCTCTTTGTTGACATTACTTCTACTAGGTGCTCGGGTGCAGTTAGTACCGATGGAAAATGTTTCCCATTCAACGCAAATTTTAAAAATGGTCAGAAATATTTCCTGGGTGTATATGTGAAAATGTGTATTTAAATAAATACTCATATTTAACAGTATATATATTGCTCTGTTTTTAATATTTATTCCATTCAAAACTGAATTACCTCTATATGTGTTTTGTGTGTGATGAAGCATGAAGCGGACTACAAAGTTTAACTTTGTTATGCAGCCCAGTGTTGTACCAGCACAAATCCATGACTTTGATTTCCTTTAAAATGCAAAACTATTCCTGAAAATTGTTTTATGCTTTGTGCTTTCAGAATGAGATGTGACTGAATTAACTGCTAATCATCATTTCTAACAACAGAACTGTGTTACAAAATCATATCTTCGTAAAGTTGTGATAAATAACCTGGAAGATTAAAAATGCTAAAAATCATTTATTGCACAGTTCTATATATTGTAGTGCAACGTCCCCAATGCTCTGTATTGCACGTTGTTGCCCTCCCTTTGCAAACGCTGATGGATGTGCTGTGACAACAGACAGCGGCACAGAGCCTGTGCATCATCACCAAACAGCTCATGACAACAACCCTAGCCATCCTGTCGGATAGACCAAGATAGCAGAAGACACACTGATCTTTTCAATGTGGTTTCTTAAACACACTGTCGTGTGCTACACATAACGCTGACACCAACAGAAAGAGCTTGTCTGTTTGCTTCATGACAGAGACAGTGAAAATGTTTTGGGCTTTGTCGTAAAAACGCCAGCCTACATCTTTGCTCACCATTGGCAAATGCAATAGAGTGTGGCATTAAGAGATGAGGGTGTGAGGTGTGTTTACAATGAGCCTGGGGGAAATACAGCCATCCCATTGGATGTCACGTTTTCTTGGCTGCCTACAGGATCCACTGGCACCTACATACTTAAAATATGTCAGAACACCATGATAAATATTTGACCAAAATGCAGATGCTGCATGCTACAATAAACACACTCACAACCAAACACAATCACATGGAGAGAGCACTTCCCCTTCTTTAAATATTCAGAAAGGACTGTAATATACATAAATAATAATAATAATGATGTGTTTAGGTACTAGATGTACTTTGAGGTGGAATTTTGATGTGGAATTAAATATTAAGTGGCACTTTAAGAGGGGGACTGGGGATGCTGTTGACATGGCTCCATAAAGTGAAGACAGGTGTGAAAGGCAGACTCGTCTACCTGGTGCTGCTGGAGATGCAGAAGGTCAACTGCAGTCACCTCCACTGATGGCGTTGCACTCTTGGGTCGTCCCTCTCTAGACCCGCCCTCCACGCTTGCTCCTCCATTTTGACTGGCTGGTCCGTTGTTTGTCGCCTCCATCCCAGATTCTTGCATCATGATTTAACAATCTGGGAGAAGACACGGAAAAGAAAATAGGGACAGAGATGGAAAGACACAGCTGTAAAAACATACTGCAATGAGGTCGTATTTTAACTTTGAGCCAAACTATAAACATCTGTCATATCCTTCCCACACAATTTTTCTTTCATTGCAGGTTTCCCCATTGGTTTCTACTTGTTTGTTTGCTTGTATAGTATGCAATGACTGAGGCTACAGCGCTCACTCTCACAGACTGCCTTTCCACAGAATAATGAACGGCTCCTTTGTTTTTTATTTTTCCAGTGCGGATCCTATGATAAGTATACACTGGGATGGAGGAAAGGGATTCGGGCTTTGTTTGTGTTCTCCATTACGGGGCATATGCAGAGGTGCAGTGGAGGGGCAGGGGTCCAGTGCATATTGGAGAGGAACCCAACCTGAGTTGAGTGAAACCAGAGGAGCCCAAGAAAACACTGGACCCCCAAAACAAAACAGTTTCTATGGAAATGGATATATTTACTTGCATGGCTCCCAGAAGAACCACAGCAGAATGGCTTTTTAATGGGAAACAGGGTGACTGTTAGAGGCTTGCCAAAGGATCTTCATGAGAAACATCCAATCTAAGCAAAAATAGTCAAATTCTTTAGGGGTGCTCAATTAACACCAAAATGCAACTCTTCATATAAGCAAACACCATTGAGCTACCAGAAAAAAATGGTGGTGTTTCATCACTCAAAATGGTAACATGCAAGTACTGGCAGTGATTTTTACTTTATGTTAAAATTTAATGCCAAGAATCGGTGTTAAATGTGAAAAACACAGATATTTTCTTACATGTTACATACTCAGTTCATCATTTGTATACACAAAAAACAGATAGACACCTCCCCACACATACCCTAATCCCATATGTGCCTCTGGGGATGAGTTCAAGTGACACTGGTACATATTTGTGCCTGTATTCCTCAAATCAGTGGAATGATTTAGAGATATTGTTCATCGGTCGCAGGCCACAGAGGCGCAACGCATCTAGCCTCCCAATTCCAAGATGGTTAATGAAGCTGACCAAGTCAGGCAGAAGTGAATTAACTTGGTTGATTAATTATTTATATGAAGCAGAATAAATTACTTTAAAACACTGGGCCTCATCATGTAAAAAGGTGAAAATGGAACTAAATGCAAATTTATGGTGTTGCTCAACTAATTTGTGCTCAACTACACAGGCAGGCACAGAGTCTCCAAAGATCCAAATCTAAACAGACACACAGATGCAGACACACATCCAGACACCACAGGGATACACAATCAGGCTGACAGATAGGAAATTGAGGTTGACAACTTGTCACACAGGAATATTTACAGGTGAGATAATAATCTAGAAATGAGATTATTAAAAAAAACAAACAGCTAGAACTACAAGCAGAATGGCTCTTTCATGTAATGG
>KV751324.1:9752743-9790243 GCA_001698575.1 Mola mola | reverse complement strand
AGCAAAACATATCTCTAGACTACTGTGACAAGACAGTGCTACGCTAATATCTCCACTGCAAACCCAAAGTCCCAGCGCCACACGAGTCACAAAGGCATTTTCCAACTTCTTCCCAGACCTTGGACAAGGCATAAGCAGACCACTCATGCTGGCAAACAAAGCAGATGTTGGTTTAGCAAGTGATTGTTGCCATGGCTACAGTAAACAAGGGAAACAGGTTTTGTGTTTATGAACAAACACATCTCCTTGCAGGAGCCATTTAATATTAACCAGGTGGAATGATCAGCCGATTTCCTAGGTGACACTCGGGGCAGGCATAGTGTAAACAGGTTCTGGGAGTAGAGGGGTCAGGGAGGAGAAGCAGGCCGGGCTTTAGGAAACCAAGGTCGATTCAAATGTAGCTTTGTGTTCTAGAATAAACAGAGGGCAGAAGTCAAGATAAACAAAAAGTCATTGTTCTGACATTTGAAGACGCATTAAGCTGGTGTGTTGCAGCTGGTAGCAAGCCACCAGGAATGAGAACAAGGAGGTGGGGAGGTGGTCTCCTATGGAAACATATCATTGTCAAGCAGAGCAACCACGTGTTTCTTCCAGATCCAACAAACAGTGGCACTTCACAAAAGCACAGCGAGGAACGTGTAAAAACATGTTAAACATTTACTTTGTTCAATTATTCAGTAACTTGGATTGTGGAAATGAAAAACAAAGTCTGAAGGCTCCACAAGCTGGTAGATCAGAGTATGGAGTGAAAAAACAACAGTATATATACAGTACATATATATGTGCAAATATGCACTCAATATAAAGGGAAGAAAAATAAAAATCAGGCGTTGATTTCCTCAAGCTCATCTTACCAACAAGACCTGTCAAACATGTATACCGAAAGACAAACACAACTCCAATCTATCAGCGTCCTGTGGGATCTACAAAAAGTGCTTCTTGTTTTAACATTACTTAAAGTGTGTCACATAGTTTTAATCATTTTTTACTAGAATTCATGTAAGGTTGTTCCCATAGGTGTGTGAATGTGAACTTGTGGGGAGAAAATGAGGCTTCCTTGCCCTAAATTTTCGATCTCACCACCTGCTACTAAAATTCATCGAGTCCCCCGAAACCCAGCAAGGCATATAAGATGAGAAAGCATGCCAATGCTTACAGCATGTGGGGATGACTGTGATAGGACTCTGAAGCACGAACACTTGATATAAAGCATTTACTACACCACAAGCAGGAAGAGGAAAAGGGGGGTCGACATCTGGCCAGTGGTGAACAAAGAGATTCGTATCAATATCAAGGTATTCTCATGCTACAGGTTCAGATAATTTAACAGTAAGAAGGGTGCTTGAAGGCAGACACCAGTGGAGAAGCTAAGTAGATCCATAATTTGAGAAAATACACAAACCAGTTTGTCTCGGTTACAAGGAGTCATTCGAGAAACACATCTGTGTGGAGGCTGGCTGTGCACAGACAATGACAGAATGTGCCAAAGTAAGGCAGGCCACGGTATTTTTAGTACAACTTGGGCCGATAGAGACCGAGTAAATAGAGAAGTCTAATGAGTTTAAATCTGGTTGTACATGAATGGAATAGTAATTTTGGGATGTGGAGCCTCTTTTAGGAGTGGTTCGCCACACATTTTCGCAGCGACTTTCCTTCATTTGACTTTGATAAAGATGCTCACATGTGGCTTATGCCCATTAACATCACAGGAAAAGGACAGACACCAAGAGACAAAGGGGCCTTTTTCTCTGACCACAGGCTCAATGCAAAGAAAAAAAAAAAATTGTTGCTTCCCTCAAGCTCATCTTACCAATTAGACCTGTCAAACATGAATACCCAAAGACAAACACAACTCCAATCTTTCGGTGTCCTGTGGGATCAGAAAAACTGCATCTTGTTTTAGCATTACTTGAAGTATGTCACATGATTTTAATCATTTTTACTGGAATTCAAATAAGGATTGTTCCCATGTGTGTGTGAATGTGAACTTGTGGGGAGGAAATGTGTCACATGCGTTTTCCTGTGAAAACCAAGGTTACCCTTAACGAACTTGTCTAATTAATAATGTGTACCTATGCAAAGAGAGGACATTATTAGAACGGATGTCTCCTGTGGGGACGTCAACCTGGTGTAGTGCACACATCCTCTGTGAGCTGACAATATGTATCCTAATCAGTTTGGGGAGAAAGAGTTTTCGTGGGAGATGCATATGTTACAATTCTCTCAGTTATATTCAAGACAAACAGAACGTACAGACCTTTACTAATTAAATGATTATTAGCACCCTAAATTTTTCAGACAAAAAAACACAGCAGGTCTCCAAACTCTTTAATTGAAGCCTAATTGACACTACACGACTTGTAGCCAAATCTTAGACTCGATGACAAAAGGTTGGGGCTAACCAACAAACGCTGAGATAAGAGTCGGATCAGCATTTCAAGCATTGGATTTCAATTCAAGAGTGAAGGATTGTGTAGTGTATGACCCCCAGGCGCTTGTCTGTTGTGTGGTTTGAATTAAAAATTGTGATAAGACCCCTGATCAGCAGTCATGTAGCATGAACTTTGTTGTACTAAACACGGTATTATCAAGAAATGGGTCCGCCTGACTGTTGTAGATGATCTTCTAGTTCTTTTTCATGTGTTATTTTAGCCGCCACTAAAATAACAGACCCTAATACTTGCACTTTGTGAGTAGTACGGTTGGGACAATGACCAAAAGCCATCAATTACTGACCTTAAAGGTCAAGAGTATAAAATTTCAGATGATCTATTCACAAACATATTATATACTCTTTGTCACTATATCAGAATTAATGTGTAAAATCAAAAACCATAGTGTATATGCAATCTTAGAATAATCAATTTATAATTATGTGGGAGTGGGTTTCCCAAGTGGGCCATCTTGCAACGCCATTCTTGGAATACATTGGAACATTGGAATAAAACCAACAAAGAAAACTCACCACGATAAAAGGTGACAAAGAAGAATGAGTACAAGGAGCGTTTTTTGTCAGCAGAAGTTTGTCCCAATTTTGTTTACCTATGTAAACCTTCTATTGTGCTAAAAGAGGGAGAGGGCAGTGAGGCAGTGCTCTGTTGCTTGCATTCTATTACCTCAACATTAGATGCCGCTAATTTTCTTACACAGGACTTTTAAGATCATGACTTGGGAGTGAGGAGGTCTTGAACAAACCTTCTGTTTACCAGACTCTATCAAGGCATTATAAGTTTGCTAATGGGCAGTTGTTAAACATGCTAACAACAACAACTGTTTTTAACACTGAAAAGGGATTTATAGTTACAAAAGGCTTTTCTTGGTCAGATTCATCAGTTTGAAATCATCAGTCAAATAGACACTGTAGTTCAGGATGGCTTCCAAAGCCTCTTAAAGGTATATGATCACATTCCAACATACAGAGGATTTGGGGACCAGAATGGGTCTTTAGTTAACACAAATGCAAAATTCCCGAATAAAAGACAGCATATCATGTAGCCTGAACTGCACAGTGATCTGTTGACTTTGGAAGTTGAACTTGACATTAGAATTACTCAAAGATAGACCAAGTTAAGCTACTGATTCTGCAGATGCAATCATTAACATTCATGTACAATGAATGGCATGGAAATGTAATGGCTATTTTATTTCACACCAACAGGTAAATGCCTCAAATGTAGCCATCATCAACAATAGCCACTTTGCTATTAGGAGTTGCAGTCACTGATATGGGAGTGATCTTACTCATTAACCCCACTGCTACTTCAGGGGGAGCTTGGTACTTGGTGAGGGGTGTCATTTAAACCAAAGAAGCACGTAATTTTAAAAGCCTCAGCTTCCCATAGAGAGGGCAGGTTAAAAAGGAAGGGAGTTTGTGCTTTCCATTAAACAGTTAAATTGAAGACCAAAAGGCTTCACATGCATTTCTGTGTTTTATTGTAATCAGATTTTAAACTTTTTTTTTTTTTTTTTTTTAAATACAGCCAGTGTCAGGAGGATGCGTCCCACTCATAAAGCAGCACAATGACAATGTACAGTGGCACTAATACAAGGACATAGTTCATCATGACATTTTTTGCAATTCCCAACAGATTAGGGTCATTATGTTGGAGGCCTGATTTATGTTGTCATTTCCTTTCACCGATCCTGCATCAATGAATCTTAATGAATTGGTAAATAAGGATGAAGATTACACTGTGTGACAGTGCAACATTTCTCACCCTCAACAGCTGAGATTTATGTAGCCAATTAGAGACTAACAGAGAAAATTGGCTGGCAGAAAAATAATATTCTTTATGGTCGAAAATGGAGGAGCATTCTCAGTGAAGGGCAATTGCATTGTCAGTGTTAAAGTCCATAAAGCATCGCAGCGTAACCCACCTTCAAAGTGCACAGCGAAGTCAGGCTCTGTTTGCAAGAAGGAGGATAAGTAAGGGCGAGCCTGGACCACTGTGCAGCTGTCAGTCCACTGAGCTGTTGAGCCCTGTGGTGAGCCAAAGTCCTTAACATTCACCACGGCGCACCTTGCATGTTTGATCAACATAAATACACCCCTGTATGACAAACATGTTTACCTTCTCACTGCAAACATCAGACAATCAGACACCATGAGGTGCTGCTTCCCTAATGAAGACACAGGAGCTTTCATCAAGGCCAGCCGTCTCCCTCTTTCATACAGACATCAAAAAACATTTGAGCAAAAGAAGCCAAATCATTTAAGTTTCACATAGAATATTGGTCAATTAGTTTTGTAAGGGAACAAGTCTTAGTAGGAAAAAAACATCAAAAAATGTATCTAGATGTTTTTAAAGGATGAATATGTAAATACAAAGCCCTCTTTGAAGATATCTCTGACCAACACATTAGAGAATGCATATAATATGATTGGGGGCTCTTTAACTGTTCCTAGGCACATTGTTATCACGACAATGACAGATCCATTTCTTGTGTATGCCCATTAAGCAATTTTGAAAATGATAATGGCAAAGGACAACACATTTTTGTGCATCGCCACAAAGCATAAAAGGCTTGCATACTTATTAATACTAACTTCTTAAAGGAGCACTTAGAGGTATAATGAGAGCCTTTATGTATTACATATTGTGACTAGATTTAGTGTGAGGAAGCAGCTCTCCACATCAAACAAGCTGGCTTGCTATTAGGCACAGGGGCCGAGGGATGCTGTGTGAAAAAAGTGGAAAATTAAAGCTGAAGCAACGCAGGAAAGGGCTTAATTTACTGGCATGTACAGTATGCAAATGAGATTACTCCCAGCTTAACTGCATCATTTATGTCCATAATAACAGCATCATCATTACAGGGCTCAAATTAAATTACACTGTAATTAGCATATCAAAGTGATTGGTTAAAGTTTAAAATAAATACCCAATTTTGTTAATGAACATCTGTAATCACCATGTAGACTCTCAGTGAAAACATCCAAAACAAATATGTGTTTTGGAGAAGGGGAGGAATATCCCACCCAAACCTCTGTCTGTTTGGCCATGCATGTGTGTGTGGGTGCATGTCAAAGTGATGCTGGTAAGATGGGGGTCTTCTACCTGGAGAGTTCCACACACTCTGGATATATTTCCCAAACTCCAGGAGATCAAAAATCCAATTTCCCACACTTGCCATTTCAGGAGCTCATCAATAAAATACTAATCTGTTCACGCTTGATTCTGGGAATGGAGCCACAGCCAAAGGCTTAAATAGACTTTTATATCAGGAAAAAAAAAAAAAAACTGCGCTGAATGTCTTCACTGTTGTTAAATGTGTTCACACACACAATTTACCCACAGGTTTATCCAATAGCTATCCTGCCTTTTTTTTCCAGATAAATATGGTGAGCTTTAAAATGTAGCACTGCAGCTTAGTCACAGAGCACTTCCTCAGACCTCTGACACAAAAATGTTGCATTTCATGTGCATAAGTAAAAGACAACCCTATTGATGTTGCACTTATATTGGCCACATATTATTGATAGAATTCAGAATTTATGGGTTTCACAACACCAAGAGTGAACATGATTTTTTTTTTGTTCTTTTGACTTCTCAAAATTCATCTATTATCTCCGCCAATACACATTAAAATGCTGTTTTACTTTTACTATCAATTCAAGGAAAAATGTAAAAGGTAACTGTGATGTGCATTATCGGAAATGAATCTGTCAATTTCTAAGGAAATGGCATCTTATTTTATTCATTAAGAAATCCATTACAAGGCCTTATTCCTTGCAAGTATGTAAGAGATGTGCCTTTCAAGGTAGACCTAAAGCAAATCCACTCCATCAGCTAATGACGGCACTCATTACACAGAGCCGGCTGGCTAATGAAGGCACGGTGGCCAGCCGATCCCCTCACCCAGCATAAAGCCCTATGAAATGCTAATATCTCACTTCTAATTAAAGGATACTAAGTCCAAATGCACCTTCAAGGCTAGTAACTGGCAACATAAATTTTATTTTTCAACACTACACCCAGAGATGTGCCTGAGCAACATTTCATTAATTCATATTTAATACCCCCACTAGTCCTGCGTTTGCCTTGCTATTTGCCTCTCCTCTCCTTCCCTCTTCTCTCAGTTTTATACTTGTGAGAAGGCACATCATTATGCTTTCTATGACTTTTAGTCATTGCACATACTATTTTAGAGATTTTAGCTTACAAAAATAAGCACATCTGCACACAACTGTTCTGCATGTGGAAAAAGAAAAACAAAGAGAAAAAAAAAGAAAATGTGCCCCGGTTGCACCTGTATACACTTACGGTGTTTACACATCTTTACCTGTAAATATGTTTACAAGACAACCTGCAGCACTTCTCAGAAACTGGCATTGAAGCCAGTAAATAACCTTTTTGCAAAGTTGATTAATGTCAAAGAGGGTATAGCCTTTCTGCTCTGATGAAAAAAAAAAAAGGTCAGTTTCATTAGCTTATCAACAAAAAAAACTGTAAGGAGTGGAAATATCAAAGACAATGAATATTAAAATACAAAAGTAATAATAACATGACTGCTTTTAATCACTGTAAAATTTAAACCTATAGCTTTTAGAGCTTATTTGATCCTTTACTGGTCCCTCGGTATGATATAAATATTAAAGTCAATGTGACTCACAATGCATTTCATCGCCGCCCTTTTGCCAATCAGATGAAAAAAATTATTGAAAAATCTTTTCCAGGAATTCAGACAGTGTTTACTATAATGTGTGTGTGACTATAAGGACTGGCACATAGCGCTGAATGAAACACTTGGTGCATTTCATTTCATAAAAGAAATCATTATCGTGCACAGAGCTAATTTTTTTATGCCTTTTTTTGTACAGGACTACCTCATTCTGAAGTGCCACTTCAAGAATCTTTCAAACTGCACAAATCATTAAAAAAAAAATGTTAAAATGCAAATACTTTAACATTTGGTGCATCATTTGCCATTGGAAAGCAGAAAATTGCATGAATTTAAAGGTCAGTGTTAAGAACATATCACATGATATCTGTTTGATCCTGGCCCAAGTATTTTCCCAAGGATTCTCTAGCTCTGTACTGTGTAAATCACGTAGTCTGACCTTCTACATTCCTCATGTTCTGTCTTCCCATTCATCCACAGGCACAGATAATACTGGGCAAATATCATAAACGTGAGGATTTTAGGATGGAGGTGAGGCTACCATCATTTTCTACCAACTAGGGAAAAGAAAGACCATGCATCTGAAAGAACCCTATTTCCACCTAGTGCCAGACTAACCTGCAGTGAGGATGTCTGACCCTAATACCTAATGGCCTATATTGTCACAATCCATAGAGAATACTGCCAGATGATTGGCAATTTGATTAATATACAGTTTTAAGAAAATGATGACATTTTTACTTGGATTTTGTGTTGATAACACACTACTTGGTTAAAAGAGACTGCTGATGCTTTTGGAACGGCAAAACAAATATTTTTTTGCTTTTCACAGAGTTGGCAAGTTAAATTACTACGTCTTCCATTCTGCCAAAAAAGTACAACAAGTTTTTAAGCTAAAAGTTAGGAGAGTCAAATTAGCCTCCAAACAGCTACATTTCCTCTGCAGTATCCTGGCATTTTCTAAGTACATCCAATCACAAATGGCCTCTAAGCCTGGCCAAGTTGTTTCCAGTTCCATCGCAATGTCAGCTTTGGCCAGGGCATGACCTGCAGCTGAACCGTCCCTCTGCTTGACCACAGGGAGGAGGGCAACTGACACTCCGAACACACCACCCCACCCCCTGATAAATAACTTAACGTGACAAACAGAGGCCCATCAGTCAACCTACACAGGTCCAACAGTGGGACGGGGACAAAGGTCGATGGAGAGATACAGGCAAAGAAGGACAGAAGGAAGGTATGAAAGACAAGAAGAGCGGGGACAGAGAAGGAGAGAGACGGTGGTGAGGGCACCTACCAGTAAAGAGTAGATATCACACGGGAGTCTGAGCCAAGCAGTATGGAAGGCCGAGTACTGTAAGCCTGTGAAAGCAAGGCTATTTTGTTAAGCTGTGACATTTGTTTCTTATTGTCTAAGTGGCAGCTGAAAGCGTCTCCCTGCGAGGGCCCCTCGGCTCTGCTCAGGCCCGCTTTGACAGGGAGGTAACCATATTAGGATGTGTATGGTAAAGTAAACAATAACATAGTTGAAATGAGATGGAAATTTTTCAGCTAATGGTGTTTGTCATTCCTGTTTTCAGTGCACTGAGCAGCCCTATGTTTTCTCTAGCTGGCCAGGGAGACTTTGTTTAAGAAAACAACACAGGAGCCAAGGTTAAAACTAGAGCATAAAAAAGGGGGGAAAAAAACTGTAAATAAATATCAGTTTAAGAATGCCTCCACCTTTTTCATTTGGTTACATTAAAAAAAATCCACATTTGGGTAGAAACAGCTTTTTACTTTCCCTCCTAGGACTTGTCCATGCTAAGGTGCCTAAATATGAAAAGCATATTTAACTCTCTATAATGGCTTTTATGCTATGCTATTTCACAATCCATCACAGACAGGCACTCTTTCAAAAAAACTCACCAGCAGTTGTATTGGAAAACAACAGTCTTGCTTTGAAGTCCATGCTTAACTGTCTAACAAGCTCTATCTTCCTTCATTGAGTCTTAATTTAAAATCATGTAACGTAAAGTGAAAGAAGAAAATGTTTTTGGTTTGAGTTTGCCAGGCTTAAATTGGCAGGGGTGTAATATGTTAGGTAACAGCAGTTCACTAGCTTCAAAGCTAGTGAGTGAAAAAAACGCAGGGCCTAACAATTACAAACACACTTTTTGTCTGAAAACAAAACTAACAACTAAAAGTTGAAATGACGAAAACTTTTTGGGCTGTCCTCACATTCCGATTGACTAGTATAGTGCCCTTTAGGACATGAACTTGAGAAGAATTGTTTGGGTCCAGGTTCCTTCTGTTAATCCTAAAGTTGTGTTTAATGCAGACTGTTTAAAACAAAAAACAAAAAAAATGTCCCTTATCCAATTAAAAAAATCCTGACAATAAGCAAGACCACCACCAAAATGTTATTTTAATTTCACCCAAAAGTGTCTGTAACTTATCCTGTTCAGAAATTAAATTAAACATCTAAAAATGGGCAAAAATAGGCAGGGCTAATGATCATCAAAATTGCTGGCGTACAATTTTCTTGTGATCAACTAATAGATTCATGGATTGTGCAGCTCTGATGTTTAAAGACATAAAAGCTGAAAGACTTGAGACTTGTTTTGTTAACTCTGTAACAGATGCAATTCCATCTTAGCTTACAATGTGGGCTGCAAAGGCAGAGTGGTGTTGTCTATGTTTTAGCACAGAAGGGCAGATGAAGAAGCATTCCGCGTAAAAGGGGCTCGGTTTTTATCAAATATCTTACACCGTCTGCAACCCAACTGCACCGAATGCACAGGAGGCACATCCTAAAGTGATCAGCAATGTACCAGTTTAAAGTCCATCTGAGAATATAATATAATGCTGATGATTTCTGCATGACAGAAGAAACTGTATGATGATACTGCAGCTGAGCTGCACAGCTGTTAGAGGTGCTGAAAAATTTTCTTAACACAGATTCATGGACAGCACTTACACTAAGTCGTAAAACTCGTATTGTGAATTTTAGTATCTCTATGACTTAGTTGATGTCAGCACACAGTGCACATTTTGCCATGATATAATTTCTGATTTTTTTTTTTTGCTGTTGTTAAGCTTCCAGAGTTCATAATTGTATGACAGCCTGATTCCCGTTTTGGAAGGGAATTAATCAATTTCTGTCCTTGTGCGTTCATTATGCTTTCTGTGACAGGGTTTGGTGGTGTGTGCATTTATATTATTAATATCTGAATATTAATAAAGAATTCCCTGTCAAGATGAAATAGCATTTGAGCTTGAAATACTCATTCCTAATCATTAGTTCTGATTAAAAATTCAAAATATATTTTAACATTGCTATGACAATCCAACAAGAGAATGAGTGGGAAACTATTTTTTTTACAATATACATTCCCACGATTCAAAACAATCACAGTTGAATGAAAAAATACTAAACTATTTGATTTTTCTAGTTAAAATTTCTAACTTGTTGAGGTATTTAACGATTTTATGTCTGACAGAAGAAAGCCTCAATCTTGATGTTTCTCTAGTCACTTGTTCTGCGGTCAGTATATCCCTTTTTCTTTGACTCTGGTTACCATGATAATTTTCCGGGTTAAAAAACAGTGCAACAGTGTCAGCAGTGTCAAAAACATAGATATTTTCCACCCCTTCTTATAAATACTGCTAATTAAGTTTGGTTCTGTACAGTACACATTTTTCTGCATGAATGCTACCCTTAAATAGCAAACCGTACCTTATCAATTTTGTCACCCTTGACTTGGTGAACAAACCAGATCTATCCCACACCATAAAGAGGGTGGTTAGACCCGCTGTGGTCCACTGATTGGTAGACAGTTTCCTTTGTTTGTTGTTACAGTTTGTTTGTCGACTTTATCAGAGTGACACGTGTGTCGTGTTTCTATGATGTCACATTACTTAAGTAGCTCACGCAGTCCGGCTGCCCTGCCCACCAGGTAATGTTATGGTCGCCAGTGAAAATACATGCCTGTAATGAGCGTACCATTCTTAATTGTGCAGTACTGTACTGAATTGGACAGAATCGTACTGCCTGGAGGAAACGTGGCATTTATTTGGAAGCTCTAACAAGATGATGGCTTTCTTTGTTTGATTTTTGTCCTCCTCACTCCAGCTCCCTAGCTCTTGCTCTCTCTCAGTCTCATTCCTAATCTCACACCAAAAATGCAAGCTGTTTATTTGTGCATGGCTGAAGCCACTCCATTAAGAAGCCCCCACCAGGTGCTTTATCCTTAAAAGGGATTTGTTTTTTAAAAAGAACGGAAAAAGCAAAGTACTGCCACAGGGATATTTACAATGACATGAAATATTGCAAGAAAGTCAAAACTGTGGCTTTGCCTTGTAGGAACTTTTAGGAATTTCTTTAAATAGTCAGAGGCCTTGTTTGAATCTTAAACAATGGTTTTGTTAATGTGTCATAATATATAAACTTAAAATGTTGATTTTTGGGAGCCGGGAGTAAGTTATCTTTAATATTTCTCCAGTTGCAGTAAAGTTGTTTGTTTTTTTTTAATCAAGGTGGTCTGACAGATGTCAACCTAGGTCATCGCAAAAAAAAAAAAAAAAAAAAAAATCCCTCTGTATAGTCATTTTGCTCAGAAGACAACAAATCAATCCAGGTTATTAGTTCCATTTTATCTTTTCTGAAGCAGGGACACAAGGCCAAAGGCAAAAGAAAAAGGCCTCCGTCACTTTTTCTCAATTCTTTGATTTTCTTTTCATCTTCCTGTAAGACAACTCGTCTGTGGAGAGAATTTGCTTACCTCTGTCGCCTCAGTCAATCTCACACAAAGAGTATGTCACGTTAGGCCTCTGCACCTGGTAGCGAGCTGACATTATCAAAGCTCCTCACTCTCTAAGCAGACCAGAGTTTATACATCTGTCAATATGTCTCAGACCAAAGGAAGGCATGCCTGTTTGATGCTGACGGAAAATGAAATTGAAACTTGCCAAACACGTTTTCTCAAAAAGAGATTTTAAGTAGCTCTGGGATAACACATCTGTGATAACATTATCAGGGCAATTCTTTCTACCTCACAGCAAAAGGTAATTCACATGAAAGTTTGTACAAGATGTAAGAGACAATAACAATGTTACTCTTTTGTATGCCATAATATACTCAGAATTAGGAATGCATTTAACTACGCAACCTCTTTAGCCAGACAATACAGGGGCGGGCGATCTGCCAGAGTGTGTTCTCATAGCAGAGCATCAGATAGGAAGAGCAGGCGGCAGCCAGGTGAGGATGTTTAGAAGGCTTTGACACATCCTGTGATCTCAATCAACAGGAAAAGGCAGAAGCACGCCGTCACTTTATGGCTCTGCCTTGGTTCCCATTGTGACGTCTTTGTAGGGATGATAATTTTTCATTTTCACGCTGCCTTGCATCTATTCTGCCTGTCACTCTTTTTAACTACAGCAGCCAAGCTCAGAGAGTAGATTATGGCACTTGCAGTGCATGAAAAACACAGCAACAAAACTGCCAGCGACCGAAACGTTTAACTTTCTCACTAAAAATCTCTCCCATGTGGCACTTTTGCTACAGCGAGTTGTTTATTATGTTCCAAGCTAGGTTAGCGATTAAAGGAGCTCTTAAGAATCAAAGTGTTATAAATGCATGGAAACACAGCCGGCTGTAAATGCCACAGAATTAGAAGCTTACCGAGCCTAATACTAATACATGGCAATTTTCAGCTTGATGCAGATATAAAGAAATTACTTTTTTGAAGTAAGCAATAAATGCAGTCAAGGGAACGATTACAGAGGCCCTATTTTCATCCCAGCATAAATCTGGACACAACCTTTCTGTGGGTCTAACTCATGAATCCACTTGTTTATACTTAATACTTCCATGAAAAGTGGATTAAACAAGAGCAACCTCACCAGCTAAAGCAATCCCTTTGCATTTACAGCAAAGGACAAATTATAACAAAACTGAGGGTTTGTATGATCTTCTTCCCTCCCTTACATCCATTTAATGAAATTAAAATGAAGTCCAGTGTGAGATGATTACATTTTGAAGCCTGCAAAACAGAGGAAAATGTTTTGCGCATCTGTGGATTTGTCCAACCAGAGGCACTTTTTTATACTGTATATAAAGTTGGATCTCATCAGTGCTGAATAAATTGGCCAAACAAGTAGCCTCCATAGAAACAGTACACATCAAGGAAGTCCTAATCACACAAATAAGACCATATAATGTTAAGTATTGTACAGATATCTATGTCATAACTATTACATTCTACCTACATTTCAAATCTTAATTAGCAGACCCTAATTTTAAAAAAACATGGTTTGTCCACATTCAGAAGAAACCACGCTTCCAAACGTACACTGTATGTGAGACTACTGACTCTTTGAAAGAGCTTTTAAAAACAACAAGACATAGTAATCCAATAAGCTGCCACAGGGATTTAGCATTAGTGATGGGATCAAAATCAAATTGGAAGGTTGCGTCAATAATTTTGCCATATTAACATTAATTGCTAGTCATTTGGAAGATTGCAGGGGCCAAGCTCACATCTGGAGCAGGCAGCTGAGGGGCCTGGCAGAATGGACTTCACTATGCCGAGAATGCACTCCAGATAAACAGCAGCAATGTAAATCCTCCACTTCCAAGTTTTTCAAATCTCTGTTTTCCAAATGTGGCAGTGATTGTCTAAGCTGACTAGTAAGAGCATTGCTGTTCAACGGATTCTGTAGTGGAGGGCCTCCACTTACAGTGAAACTTTAGTTCTGTATTAAAGAAATTATTCCCTCTGCATTAATTTCAGTGCCATATCCCAAAATAACAGAGGAGTCATATCTTAAATTTAGCCCCTCCCAGCTTGATCACCTTGCCGATTTCACTGCCGGCTCTCTACGTGCTTCACTCGATTCCATTGCCCCAGTTAAAAAGAAAACAAAACCAGTAAAGAGACTAGCTCTGTGGTATAATCTTAACACTCGCAAGTTAAAACAGAAAACTCATAAACTTGAAAAGAAATGGCGTTCCACTAAACTGGAAGAGCCACACATGGCCTGGCAGGATAGCCTTAAAGTATTCAGGAAGGCCCTTCGCCGAGCAAGAAAAGACTACTATTCAGCGTTGATAGAAGAAAACAAGAATAAGCCCAGGATCCTTTTCAGCACTGTAGCCAGGCTGACTGAGAGCCATCATTCTATTGAACCATGCATTCCTAGAGCCCTCACCTGTAATGATTTTATGAACTTCTTCAATAATAAAATTAGACTTATCAGAGAAAATATCCTACACTCCACAGATTCCAGTTCAGCAACAGGAATTATAGAGGCTGTTATTAGTCCTGATGTGTGTTTGGAAAGCTTCCATCCAATTGACCTTAAGGAACTAACAACAACATTATCTTCATCTAAATCATCAACCTGTATACTAGACCCCATACCTACTAGGTTGCTCAAAGAGGTTTTACCCCTAATTAGAAATCCACTACTAAACATTATCAATCTATCCCTTGTAACAGGTTATGTGCCCCAGTCATTTAAAGTAGCTGTAATTAAACCGCTCCTAAAAAAACCTACCCTAGACCCAGAAGTTTTAGCCAACTATAGACCAATATCCAACCTCCCCTTTCTTTCAAAGATTCTAGAGAAAGCAGTAGCGAAACAACTATGTGGCTTTCTTCAGTATAATAGTCTATTTGAAGAGTTTCAGTCAGGTTTTAGAAAGCATCACAGCACAGAAACGGCATTGGTAAAAGTTACAAATGACCTCCTCACTGCATCTGATGCAGGACTTATCTCTATACTAGTCTTATTAGATCTTAGTGCAGCTTTTGACACTATCGATCATCACATCTTACTACAGAGGATGGAACACCAAATTGGCATTAAAGGATCTGCTCTAAGATGGTTTAAGTCCTACCTATCTGATAGATATAATTTTGTTCATGTTAATGATGAATCATCAAGATATGACAAGGTTAGTCATGGAGTCCCACAAGGTTCTGTGCTTGGACCATTACTATTTACTCTATATATGCTTCCTGTAGGTAAAATTATTAGAAAGCACTCCATACATTTTCACTGTTATGCAGATGACACACAACTATACTTATCAATGAAGCCAGATGAAACCCATCAGTTAGCTAATCTACAGTCATGTCTTAAGGACATTAAAAACTGGATGTTTCATAACTTTTTAATGTTAAACTCTGACAAAACTGAAGTCATTGTGCTGGGCCCCAAACACATTAGAGACTCATTATCCAGCAACATAGTTAATCTGGATGGCATTGCCTTGGCCTCCAGCACCACTGTCAGAAACCTGGGTGTTATCTTTGACCAGGAGCTGTCTTTTAAATCACATGTTAAACAGATTTCAAGGACCGCCTTCTTTCACCTCCGTAACATTGCTAAAATCCGGCACATCCTGTCTCAACAAGATGCAGAAAAACTAGTTCATGCGTTTGTTACTTCCAGGCTGGACTACTGTAATTCTTTATTTTCAGGTTGCCCTAACAAAATTTTAAAAACTCTTCAGTTAATCCAAAATGCAGCAGCGCGTGTACTGACTAGAACTAATATCAGAGACCATATTTCCCCCATACTGGCTTCTCTGCACTGGCTCCCAGTTAAATTCAGAATAGAATTTAAAATCCTTGTTCTCACCTACAAAGCTATTCATGGTCAGTCACCATCTTATCTTGAACAGCTCATAGTACCCTATCGCCCATCCAGAACCTTACGCTCCCAGGATGCAGGGTTATTGGTGATCCCAAGAATTTCCAAAAGTAGAATGGGAGGCAGAGCTTTCAGCTATCAAGCTCCTCTCCTGTGGAACTATCTTCCAGTCTTGGTACGGGAGGCAGACACACTCTCTGATTTTAAGAGTAGGCTTAAAACCTTCCTTTTTGATAAAGCTTATAGTTAAGGCTGGCCTATCTAGCCCTTAGTTATGCTGCTATAGGCTTAGGTTGCTGGGGGAACACTCCATGATTCACTGAGCTTTCTTCTCTCCCCCCTCTGACTCCGACTCCTTCTCTGCTCCTGTAAATGTCCATATCCTTACACTAACTTTACTTCTTCCCCGGAGTCGTTGTGCTTTACCATCCTGCAGGTTTTTCTAGGTCGCGGTGGGAGGTGCTGCTGTGGTCCTGCCTGATGCCTCCTGGCCACATTAGGAAAGGAGATCCTGTGACTTGGATCCTGTGACTTGGATCCTAGGCTGGATTTCCAAGTGCAAATCGGGACCCACAGATCACAATGGCTTCTGGATCAATAGACTACACCTGCTTCTGGACCACTACACTTCACATATCCCTGGATTTACAGATTCTACATACACTAAACTTCACATATCCCTGGATTTACAGATTCTACATACTCTTGGACTCAGCAACACCCAGATCTTCCTACATGGAGTACAATGACTCCTGGACCAACAGAGACCACCTGCGTCTGGATCACTAGACTTTCCATACATCCGGACTCATAGAATCCACAGACTCTGGGACTCATGGATGTTTTATGCATTCTAAATGAACTGTTGTTATCATGTTTTTGTGTTCTGTACAAGTGACATTTATTGCACGTCTGTCCGTCCTAGGAAGAAGGATCCCTCCTCTGTGGCTCTTCCTGAGGTTTCTTATTTTCCCTGTTTAGGGTTTTTTAAGTTTTTCCTCACCCGGTTCGAGGGTCTAAGGGCAGAGGATGTCACATCTGTACAGTTTGTCAAAGCCCAGTGAGATAATGTGTAAATTGTGATTTCGGGCTATACAAATAAAATTTGATTTGATTTGTATTGCAACAATAATCACAGTTGCTTTTTTTTTTTTCTCTCTCTGTGGCCAAGCTGCAGCAGTTAATATTTAAGATGGGGATAATAAAACCGTAATATATTTTTTGCTAAAAACCAGACACTGACCAATCATTTTCACCAATTCTTCATTGAGGATGTAAATGAGATTTATTACATTTTTATTGTACAAACACTCTACACTGCTTGTTTGTGGAATCCCTTCTGGGCCAAATGTAGAGTTGTAGGATTCACTTTTATTTGAAAGATCTTTAAAGGAATACACAGTATATTCAGCAAGGCAACATAGGGCAAATCAGGTTAATTTGCAATTTGAGCCTATCCCAGTGTCATTGGGTGAAGGGTTAGAACCTGTACAAGTTGTAGGTTCATTGCAAGGGCTGACTCTGGAGTACCCAGAGAGAACATGAAGACTCCATACAGAAAGGCATTGACCCAAGAATCGAACCCAGCACCTTGCAGGACAGTGCTAACTACTGCACCACTGTGCCACCCTGATCTCTTTCTCAGTGTTAAACATAGTTTATTTGTTGTATTGGAGGCGAGTTTCTGTAAATAGGAATTGCGGCTCCGCAACGTTGAAAGCAAATCATTAGCTTCCATACCTACCCACCCCCAAATAACTCTAACTGTAGCTCCTCCTTCGGGAAACAAGGGAGGCTGGGCAACTGTCCAAGGACAAGTAGTTTCACTTTTACAAAGAACAGGAAATGTGAATTAATTTGTTTGTTATACGTAGATGGATCATCTAATTCAATAAAGTACAGATGAGCCATACTTTTGCAGTATTTATTATTTTGCAGGTCTGTCTGAGAAGTTATGAAATAATTTGTCATTAATCTCATTTTGTTGAAAAAATTAAAAAAATAAAAAATTTGGACAAAAAGAAATCATGAGCCAAAAATCATGAATTGTAATGCATCATGACTTGAGAGAATCCTTAATAACTACAAGAAAATGCAGCAAGAAAATACTCAAATTTAGCATTAATATTTAACATCAAAACGAAACATCAACTATTAACATAAGGTTATGAAAATAGGGAGATGGTAATAATTGCAGATGCAAATGCAGATATTTCAGCAAGTAAAACAAGACTACGCTGTGTTATCTTTCATAGTTTTACTAAAGAGTTTGCCAGGACACACCAACTAATTACTAGACAAAATCTCAAAAGACAGATTTCACCTTGAAGACAGATTTGACCTATTCTGTTGCTCTGTAAAAATGAAGAGAGTGTGGCTCAAACGTTCAGTCGCTCTCAGACACATGTCTTTCCTGCGAGTCACCACACGCTTGTTGAGGGAGAGTGAGTGAGAGAGAGAGGCAGGGAAGGAAAGCTACAGAGCAGGAGAAAGAGATGATGGTAAGGTTGAAGCTGTCCAAGACATAAAACAGACACTCTCATAAACGAGACACTCCTCCTCTGAAGTCCTTAAGCTCTTCGTGTTGTAACACACCCACTACACATACACACATAGACAAAACATCCCCACAGTCCTACTTCACCTCGGTGGATCAGGCAACCCAAATGTTCACATTCCAGGGGCCCCAAACCTTCTCAGATAGGAAGACGGGCATGAGGAGCAAACAGAATCCACCAGAATTGCTGAGATGCCGACAATTGCAAACGTGACTGCAGTAAACCTCCCCCCACCCACCCCCTCCTGTTTGGTAAACATGGCATTACCCTATTTCAGCTTTTCCAAGCAAATGTCAACATGTACAAGCAGACTGATATCTCCATGCTGAGCTGCGATTTCTTCAATAGTGCAGTGTAACTTCTCACTGACACCATTTTGACCTTCAGGGGAACCGTCACTTTATTACTCACCAGTCTGACATCAGCAGGATCTCGAATCAATAACACAATGCATCTGTCGAGCACCCCTACCACCATCACCATATACACGCTCAAAATACACAACCACCCAGCATTTAGTTAATCATTAAGCCAATTCAATGCAACATTCACACACATGCAGGCCCTGGAGTCCGGTCAATGATTGTGTGTTTACCTTCCAAATCACTTGCTTATTCAAAGTGATCTTCAGTTCCAGCGGTGGCAAAACAGCCTCCTTGCCCTGCGGACACAAGAGGGAGAATTATTTAGATTTATGAAATAATTTCCAGCGCAGAGCATGATGCATGCCATCAGCATCCACAAGCCAAATTGTAGAAAGCGACACAGAGTACATGGGTGTGAAACAACAGTAGAGCAAATTGCCCACCAGTTGCTTTTGAAGGAACAGCTGAACAAATGCACAAATACACGAGGAATCATCAGGTGGACATCAACTGCTTGCATTCCTGTGCTGTTTTTCTTCCGAAGCTATGCCAGTCGTCGCATTTTCCTTAATTGCTACAGAAACACAGCCTCCATGTCACTTCAGAAACATTTCTTCTCATCTGTGCACTATAACTATACTCACTGATGATAACAAATGAACAATGGGCCTGCCCGATGAGAGGGAATGGTTTATTTGCAAGACAAAAATCATTTCATATTGCTGACAGTAGTGGCCCTTCTCGCTCCTCCCTCCCCTTGTAGTGAACAAAGTGTACCTGTGCCTGGCTGCCCTGACTCTAACTTCCCCTGGGTGGCCCTGATCTGCATGCACACAGCTTTCCCAACTGACGACTCAACCCAGGCAAGGAAAGTTTAAAAAAGGAGAGAGAGAAGGAAACAAAATCTTATTTTTATGGTAAACTGAGAAGTGACTGTGGGGCAATATCTCAAGTGCATTTGAATAAAAGCATTAAAGCATATCCAAAAATGAAAAAAAAAAAGCTTCGACACCCTCTTTCACGATCCCCCCTCATTTTTGCATTTGGCAGTCAAAACTGTGGCCAGGCGATGTGAGCAAGTGTTTATCTGAACACAGATAAAAACACACTGGTCCAATTTATTTGGTTTCAGGATTAATTATGTGTTAAATGTCCTTGTTGAGAACAGGAGTCAACATGCGGCTCGCTCTGAACTCTACCAAGAGTTGGACAATCACTGAAAATGGACCATTCCCACACAACTACCCCTACCATTGTGATTCATTAGACTTCAATTAACATATCATCAATGGATTCATAAATCAATGGTGAGTGGTGACAAATGACAGATATTTTTGGTTTCAAACTACTAAACATCATTAATTCCCATCACCTGAAAGAGCCCCGGGAGCTAAATGAGTTTACCCAACACAGAACATCCATTTAGATAAATGTTCCATCATTTTAATGATGGAAAATTTGTATTGGAGAGAAAAGGCAACAACAGGATCCTGATAGCAGCTGTACGCCTTTTCTCCTTGTAATATAATGCCCATCTTGTAATACCTAAACAGATAATTGTCTCCATTTCAAACAGCAAAATGCTGTAATATTGCCATTTAGAACAGTGGGGGTGCGGGGAACATAGGGTGAAGATAAACAAGCACACGCTGCTTCACCCGGTAGGGAAAACTGAGCCCATCACACACTCCCACATTGAGATTTTAGGGAATAGAACAACTCCTGGTTGAGATAATTACCCACCCAGGTGGGTTATGTGGATGCTTAGTAAGAGGCTTAGGCTGAGAATATGAATCAAAATGCAACAATTTCAAAAGACAAAGGAAACTAAGGAGCATTTTGCAAGGTTCTCTTGTAACGTCTTCAGAGCATGTTGCAGGTGTGCTGTGTCAAACGAAGTGGAAAATTGGACAACAAAAGACTTTCGACAAAGAAATATATGAAAGTGGTTACAAGACTTGCAAGTGTAATAGAAAGCATGACCTGATACCTTTAGAGGATCAGATGATACAAATAAATGTTTCCGTTCTCTATGCAAATGCCACAGGGTTCAGTGTAATTGTGTGAGGAAAAAGAAAAAAACATGCCAACACCCTATTTTCAGAGGAAATGGATAATCAGAAGGGTTTTTTGCTAAAGTAATGAACTGCTGCGGTTACATTGAACACGAACAAAGACTCATTTCAGTCTTTTCACAGACCTGTGAAGTGGACTTCCCTATTTGTGAGGGGGTCATGGCTCCACAATATGCTCTGTAGTCCCAGGTATGTTATCGGTGCCCTAGGCTTTGTTGTCGGATTGCATGTTCAAAATATGAATTAATAACCCTCCACTGAAACACAGCCAATCCCAACAAAAGGCCCACATTGGGCATGGACAGCTCTTCAGCTTTTCTAATGGACACGCTCTCCTCTCTCTTCACACCGTGCAGACAAAAAGATGAGGGCCCATTAATATTTACCACTAAGTAAAGTTATTCCATTAATTACTCTAAGCACGCTTAATACTATATCTGTGGCTACTTCTGTGGCAGCTCGTTAATGAACCTTCACACATCATTACCATATTAATAAACGCTCCACCCAATGGTTGTCAATAGGAGGCTGCCAGAGTTGTCCCTCGCTTCTTTACAGCCCTATGTGGGACATTTCGATCACTTAGTATCAGCATCTGAATAGATCCACAGTATCTGTTTACCATGCCAGGGCTTACGTTTTGAAATAAAACTAAAAAAAAAGGTGATTAACACTCCAAGGATGGTGGATCCATGTTGAGAACATTGTGTAAATAAGAAGAGGGCGTGAGAGATTTTTATTCAATCAGTGATACCTATATATTGGGTCACCACTGTTTGTTTTTAGGGCCTGTGCGGGAGATTTTCCAACTTACTGTCCGTGTTCTGAAACAGGAAAATCTTAGCATGACTCACTTCTCAACAAATGCAGCTGCTTATTGTATGATCCAATCTCCTAAAAGGGCTGACTGCACACTATTTTTTCCCTCTTTTCTTCTTTTATTAAGAAAGACTGATGAAATGAAAAACAAAGCTATGTATTGTAGAGACAAAACAAAGTCAGCATTTGAAAAAAAATTAATAACACAAGCTTTGCTGTTTTTTCCCTTTTTGATGTGATTGGCAGATTCCGGGCATTATATTGCAAAACCCACACAGATTGTAAACAATAGCATTTTCTGACACGCAAACAGACTCAAAACACACCAATTAAACCCAACTTCAATCCAGCAAGCCCTTATTCTGGCTGGTTTTTTTTTTTCTTTATTCACTTTTTTCTAAGCTTAAAAGGCAACAGTGCAGTCTGGAGAATGTCAGGCCTGTTTGATCCCCCAGATTCTTTGGACCTGCCTTCACATTTTGCTGAGCTAGGAACAAAGCACACAAGTGCACACTGAGAGCTTTGCTGCTTTAATACTAAGGAAGTGGAATTTCACTCCTAAACCAAAACAAACAAGGGCAAATATTTCTTTACACTACTTAAATGAGCTCATTTTGAGTAAAAAGACCTACAGTATCCTAAGTAAGTATCCTTTTGGTCCATAAAACAAAGTATAAGAAAAACTGAACTTTGTAAATGATTGTGTCTTGTGATGGGTCAAAGATCAGGATACCCAGGGTTGAAATAAAAACTCAAAAATTAGAACAGAGCAATCATAATGTTAAACACAGGTACAGCACATGGTGAACATTATGCAATCCTACATTTATAAGCAACCTCTTCCACCCTGTCAAGTAGGACGACTGTCAATTCAATCTAGCCATATCAAGTTTCCACTCTCATCAAGAGTCCATGTCCTGTCCAACCACAGATCCTATTAATATCAATAAGCTGTAGATTCCATTCACCCAGACAAAGGCAAAGGGAGATCAAGAGGCGATGAATGAAGGGAGGAACTAATAACCTCACCATGGGGTTACCAATTACAATCACCTCCAACCCTGCTGCACTGATATATGGCAAGGTTTTGCACATGAACTCATGAACACACAGGCCATTTCATGTCACCTATGCAAGAAACCATGCACACACACACACACACACACACACACACACACACACACACACACTAAAAGTACACCCACATCATGGCAACGCTAATGTTGGCTGGTGTTTTCCTATCATCTGTGAGTTCGAAACTTAGAGAATACAAGCAAACTATGAACGGCATCAAACTCCTAATCATTTTGGTTCTTCTCCATTCTAATCAGAAATGTATTTAAATATAAAATATATGATAATGAAAGGGTTTAAATACATACTTTAAGGATACAGAGATACAGGTGACTGACAGGTGGTTTTATTTATTGTTTTAACCCTGTACTGAACACATTTAGATTTAAAATTACCCGGACTCTTGACTAACTAAAACTAACAGTTTTCATTGTCAAACTACTATTTTCTCATTGTTAAGCATCTTGTTAAAAAAAAGTTAGAAAATAATAAAAAAAAAATCATCACATCTTGTAAAAACAGAGGATGTTGTTTTATCCGTATAACAAACCCAAATAAGAATTACTTTAACATTATATTGGACAAAATTAAGAAATGTTATGTAATTAAATACATTTACATAAAATAATTTCAGCTCTACACACAGTTGGCAGGATGCAGACTTACAGTAAACTCTAACTTCACCAATCACTTACAGAACACACCTAAAAAAACACCCGCAGAGCCACACACACACACACACACACACACACATGTCCAACAGTGGCCCATAAAAAGCAACAACAGGAAGGGAAAAACTCTGAGAAAGTTAGGAAAGGTAATGAAATCATTTCTGACTTACCCATGAACAGCAAATAAGACTTTCATTACATTCATGAAACTGTGTATTGATGCAGATTCCTTCCAAGCACAGAGTGTTTGGAAACCAACATCGGAAGAAGAGGAGAAAGGTATATGTATAGGTATAGTGTGGTTGAAGTAGTGTGTGTATGTGCATGTGTATTTGTGTTTGCACGTGTATGTGTGGGAGAGAGTGAGAGAGAGAGTCCAGGCTGCAGTGTTGAGAGGGACTGGAGGTATGCGGTCTTAACACAACAAAAGCTGTTGCCCTGCTCTGGATTAAATATGCAGGAAGAGGCCCCCTTTGCATAAACACAAACAGTCAGCAAATGAAGAACTGGCACAGAGCAGATCCCTGCTGAGATCCCTACCTGTCCTGGCCTCTTTTAATTAGACAAAAGCAGGCAGAACAAACGAACATCAACACAGTTACACAAGGAAGAACACAGGGAAGCGGGGAGGACAAAAAAAAAAAAAAGTAATTCCTCAGTCCTCAAAAATGTCCTTAATGAGAAGAACAGAGATTTAAAGAAAAGACATTTCTTTCCTCTATGATTGTCTTGACAGAAACTTGATTTGAAACTTTGAAACTTATTATTTTACCAATATTGCTTTGTCAGACAGTTTGTCAGTTGATATAACTGTGACATAAAAAAATAGATTGTTAAAGACTGTGAACATGAAGACTTTAACATGAAACTGCTTAATTACAATCTAAAACACTAATTAAAAATTAGAAATATCAATCTTAATTGACACAAGTAGGTAATTTTTTTGGTGTGAGTTTTCATTGAATTATGATCTGGATAAAATAAAATACACCTTGTGGCCCTTTAATTCATCTTTACACATGCCACACCTCTTCACACCTCCAAATGGAAACAGGGAAAAATAAAAGCTGAACTCTAATCAGTAGGAGAAAATGATTTCTTTCTATCTAAAGTCAGTGTACCTCCCTCCTATTCTCTTTACCAATATGTCTTTCCCCCATTTAGGTCAGGAATGTAGCAGAGTGTTGAGGCTGTCAGGGAGGAGAATGGGAGCTGAGCCCCTCAACAAAATCTGGAGCTGAACGACACACACTGATGTGGCCAGTCAAATATTTCATTTTCATGTGAAACCCTCTCAAATGGATTATGGGTAAGGATTGAGGCGAAAAAAGGCAAATGGAGGCCAAGAAAGAGAACTTGAGGAGGTGAAAGGGAGTCAGAGAGAGAGGAGAGCAGAAATGAGACCTCTGGAAAACAAACAGGGTGTAGGGTTTCAAAGGCGAGGGGGACACAGGCATTCCATTGTTCAAGCCAATTATCAGTGGAAAATAATAACAACAGATGGATCCAGAGCAGCCAACTTGTACCGGAGCACCCTGGCGCTGGGGAACAGATGATGAAATGTGAGAGTGCTGGCCGCGGGGAGTGGGGGGACGCTGCCCCATAGTCACACACACAGAGTTCCACACACCAGATGTGATCTTCCACAAGGGCGGTTTAATTTGTGCTCTCTGGCCACTGGTGCTGCACAGTATGGTCACACCAGAAGCTGGTAAACCAATACCTCCATGTGTTCAAAAGGGGGCGCCTCAAGTCAGATGACACATATGGCTCCCTTCTTGTTGGCATGTGATAAATTTAAATCCACGCATTACTTTTATGTTCAACACAGCAGGGTCATTTGATGGCAAACACATGCTGAAAGTAGAGCCCTGTAACAACACTACAATGAGCAGTAGTCACAGAGAACATATATTCTTTCTTTTATTCCCCCCTGTAATTCAAATCAGCACATATCCCACATGGCCTGTTGTGATGTTTTAATTTGATGTTTTCCAGCACTCCTAACATTCACAGGGAGGCAGATGTGGCCGTGCTTCATCGACTCTGGCTTAATTCACAGGTCGCTCATATCAGCCGATGACTGACAGTTAGGCAGCAGAGGGGGGCTGCAATGTTAAAACAAAACCAATTCTCTTTGTGCCTTGTCAAGGGTGGGAGATGTCTGCAGATAGCAGTACAAAAGATCTGTCCTTCCCTTTCACAAGAAAAGAGAAGTTTTCGTTTCATTAACTCCAGACTAAAGCGTAATTATCTCCCTATAGACCCTAATCACCAACACAAGGATAATAGAACAAAAAGCAGTTTCTTCTTCAGTCATTAAAGTTTTTTTTTTATGTTGTTGTTCTCTTTTCTCTCCTCTGCACTTGGGATGAGTCAATCAAATAATCCAAAAGAAACACGAAAGGCAGAAGAAGTCTTATTTTCAAAGATTGTCGGGTGCAGACGATGAAAGACTAAAGCCATAAACTCCAACACTTGAGAGTGCCAGCGTTGGTCTTTTTCTGAGATTAAGTGCTGACGTACACACATGGAGGTGACTGAAGAGGTAAATTACTGATTGAAAATGCCTGAAATCAAATTAGGTTGAACATCAAAACATCACTCTGGAATTGTAAATAATCAAAATGGCTTAAGATTGCTTCAAAGTGCTTGTAATACCCCCACGTGATAAATCTGTAGAGGATTACACAGGAAAAAAAGGAAAACTTTTGCCTAGATTTAATTATCTTATGAGAAATAATTGCCATTAGGAAATCTCATCAAATGGGCTTGGGGCATTTTGCTGGAGAAAAAAAAAAAAATTGGGGCCGATGAGGACAAAGGGTTTTCAAACAGGAGCTGGCGAGCCGTTTTAGTGCACTGAGACTGAGGTCGAGTTAATTAGACTATTGTCATTTTAATCAGGACAGCTCAGCGGCCATCACTTCCTGAAAGAGCCAGTGGACTTTAAACGGCTGAGGGATTTTGGAGAGTATATGTGTGTGCGTGTGTGTGTATAGTATATGTGTGTGTGGGCCCGGGGTGTCACCCAGCTATGGGTTATGGAGAATGGTCTGGTTCTCTCACATGCTTAGAACATTAATGAGCTAGAGACACACCAAGGAAACAAAGACGCCTGGAGGATCACCAGGGGAAACTACTCGCCTCCGCTCTACTCATGTCTCTGTTCATTTGAAAATAATTTAAATATCAAATATTTGAAATAATTTGCTTCTCCCTGGCTATCAAATTTTGAATAGGGAGTCTTTCATGTCTTCATTATTGTGGTCTTCACTGACATTAGCATTTAAAACATAATTAATGTAGCCATATTTTCTAGGTGCTCGACATTGTGTTACAATAATGGTTTATTTTTTTCAGATTTCCATATTCTATGAATACAATTGGCAGTTCCTAATAAACCAAAGAATGACCAATGATATATCAAATCTTTGCTGAATATCTAAAGAGAGTTTTAATCAAAACTGACAAAGGGCCTGATCTGACCAACTCTGTGCTTGCTAGATGAAACTTAATTTGTAAAATGTTTAAATAAAGAGGAAAAGAAGCAAGACAGCAGCCTTTCATTTCAGTTTACCTAGCAGCCTCTCAGAGTGAGAGCAGGAAGGTAGAGCTGAATAGTGGCAAAGGAGCACTGCAAACCAGCAGGGGTGATTAAAACAGCCAGCCCAATAATAACAGCCAAACATCTTTGCAACTTATCCTCTGACCATAGTTCAGGTTACCTGTGGACAAGGTGACAAAGATGACCTGTAGACAAATGTTACTGAACTTCCCCTGTGTCACCGCGGTCAGCCCCAGTGCAGGACTGGTCAATGACATTAGCCAAGCATCTGAGCACAAAGACGACTGCTGCAATATTTCATATTCACCGACCACAAGGGAGGCTGCATTAAAAGGGACTGCAGCACATTTGACTCCATGCCACTTTTTTTTTTTACTGTGTCTGTTTATGATTATATTAATAGTTCCGTTAGTTCATCGTTTTTAACATGAGTCATTAATATTTCACAGGGTTTTAATATTAATCTGATCAGAAATTATCTTCCTTCAATAATTCAATATATACATTAATAATTCAATAAAAAGAATGTTCTGCATATTTGAGTGTGTGTGTGTGGGGGGGGGCATTCAAAAACTAAGTGTGAGAAAATTAAGCCAAAGGGTCATATAATAGCATTAGCTGTGTACTATACTTGGCCGTACTAAGTTAGCTAAATCAAATTCTAAATGCCAGTGATCTAAGAACAATTTGATAACTGACAATTGCCAACAAAAACATGGGGAAAAAATTATCGCATCATTCTTGTTTCACAGTAAACTGCTTTGTAATGCACTGACTAACGAGGGAGCGCAGGTTGATGTGCTGTATCTACAGGCATATATTCACAGATAAGGATATGCGCCAACTAAACTGTCAAAGTTCTTCCATAAGAGATTTACGGGGATTAGATTGTGAAATAAAGGCCTAATCTTTATTTGACAGGGGAGCCAAACTCTGGCTCACTGATCAACCCCTCGCGGTAGGCCCCTCTCTGATAGCTCACTTCCACTGCCACATTCCTCTGGCTTATTTAAAACCACATTCAGAATGAATATTGTTTGAGGTCCCAATCCAATTTTTATACCAAAAAGAAAAAAAAAAGACAAAGTGTGCAATTTTTCAAGCGAGAGGTGCTACAAAGACTTAATCCATGAATAATGTCCTATACTGCGTCACAGACTTACCTGCATGTGAGTACATCTTGATGACTATTTCCTTTTGTTGTAACATTCCTTTTTTGAGGGTCCGGGCCATGCCTGATTGTAAATCTAACCAATTTCAATGAGCAGTTTGATGACAGACGGAAAGAGATATTTCATTGAGATGAAGAGTGAAGACTGATAAACTATTAATCACAATGCTGGACAATGACACAGGCTAAATTTAAATGCAAGGTGAAAAAACAGGCTATAAAAGCCTCTCTTATTCCTTAAATTATTTATTACAGGGGGCTGTTAATGCACAGCATATAGAATTAAAACTTGAGATTCCACCAAAATTCCCTGTACTGATGGTGCCACAGCTCATACTGGCAATCCTTCACTATGTTTAACCCTGTGAGGACCTTGTCCTGAGCACTGTCTGTCTTGCTCTCACCATCCCTCTGTTTCTCTATTTGATGTTTGACCCACAGGATCATGGCCAAGGTGATGAGCAAGCTGAGAGTCTGAAGAGAGAAACTGAATCATAAGAAAGAAGTAATGTAATATAACGTAGAGGAAAATATCAAAAAGGATCCCTTGCGATCCCTTGTCAGTCATAGTGATCATATCTCATATCAAGGCTAAATACAACCGTTTTTTTGTTTTGTTTTTGTTTTTTTTACCTTGGCAATATCTCCATAATTTGTTAATCTCGGTGCGATGCTGAGACCTTCATCCAGACTTCATTACTTTCCACTTCTCTGGTATTCCTAGTTGTACTAGAAAAAAATCTTCACAACTGTCCTCGCTTCTCTCTACTGGTTACCAGTGCAAACAAGAGCTAGTCAAAATTAAAATTGTCCATTCAACTTACTGTATAAGGCTTTGCATGGACTGGCACCAATCTATCATGCTCCACCCTGGTCATTCTAAATACTAACAAAACAATCTGATGATTTCAGAGTATTTGGAATAGCTTTGCTTACCAGGAAAAACATGTTCAATGGAAATGTTTTTAAATTAAAGCTGAAAATCCAACCTAAAAAAATTCAACCTAACCTTGACATTAATTGAATCCATTGCCTTTAAAACATTTTAAACATGTTTTTTTTTTTTTAATGTGGATTTAAATCCCTTTAATATTTTAACACTTTTTCATTTTAGTATTATTAGTTACTTTTATGCCAAACCACAGTGCATTGTCAGGTCCATCAGCATTTTATCACTCCTTAACACTATTGTTTTTAAGGTGGCTCTTACTTTAATCAGTGTCATTGTTTGCATCTTTTTTTTATTTTGTTCTTTTTTAAAAAATTGAACGGAACTGGAACAATCAAACAATCTGCACTTTCAAAAATGATAACGTTGTTTTGCATTGCATTCCAACACATTGTGTATCTGCTGATGGTTAGGCTGAATTGATGCCATTAAAAAAGAAACCTTTTCACCATTTTTCTTAGAACAGCAGAGTCAGCTCCTACAAAGAAAGTCAAACTTGAGAATATACCACAAGTTTCAGTAGTGTGATGGAATTATAATGGTTATAATGGTTTTATTCCCCTTTTAAAGTGTAACTGCAATGAAATGAACATAGACAAAATATTGCAACGCTAATGTTGAAACAGGATAGGTGTGTATTTCAAGAAATAGTTTGTACACTTATCACATGCTATTTAGGCGTGACTGGCACACAAAAGCTTTGTTTTTGTACTCCATATCTTACACTTATTGTTCACCCTAACTATCTCTCTCCTGCTCTCTTCCCTGTATCACACCCCAGCTCACAGCAGCAAACAGAATTGTATGCAAATACTAATAGCCATAATGCATTTTACTGTTTGGTGGCAACATTTGAATATTTAAATACTGTGTTTTAGATCCAGATGTCCCTGTTCCAATTTCCATACACTTGTACATGCTAAACACAGGCAGTTAGGTTAGCTCACCTCGCAGGCTGAAAACTTTGCAAGCATATTTGCATCTGTTCTAAACCATACTGCTTTGACAGGCCATCATGTTTTTGCTTTATACATACTTGCAAACAATGCAAGTTACCTATGTTTAATAAATGATCACTGAATAGGGCCATAGAGTTGAATGTGTGAATCACCCACGTACATGCCACTTAAGCAAATTGGCAAAGCTGATAAGCCATATTTACATAGAAGTGTTGCTGGGTGTGATTACTATCAGTTAAACTTCCCCCCACACTATAATGGAAAGTTGGGAGATAACTAAGTGTGGGTTACAGCTGCCCTGAGGAAAATGGCCTAATTACACCATGGATAAAAACACTCGTGTGGCTGTCTGACTGGTAAACAGATGTGGGTTGACAGTCTCTAGTACGGTTCTGTCAAAGCTTCTGTTGCTGCACCTTCATTCATTCCTTGTTCTGATGATGGATTCCAATTTCTCTCACTGAGTTCTCCATGCATGGGAGCATGGGGCAGAGGCAATATGCAGATAAAACGACTGAGAATTTCATTAACATGTTCCCTGTGTAAAGTTAAGGTCCGTTGCACTTTTACTGATGCTTTCAAACACCACAATCATTCTACATGAAGAGTGAAACTTTAGTCTCAGTCTATCTGTTATGATGCTGGACACTTCAGAAAAACTAAACAGTATTACAAACTTCTTTCCAAACTCAGTAAAGACAACATTACAGCTCTCAGAATGATGTCATATGATGTTATTTTGTCTCAGCATGCTGTGCATTCGTACTCACACAGCGTATCGAAAAGGACATTGCCCTTGGCTGTTGTCTCATTGGGAGCCTACCTGTCAGCCCGCTGATATGACACTCTTTGAATGCGTGTGTGTACATGTGATCAGAGCTGCAGCAAGCACCACTTATGACAAAGTGACTAGGGTGTCAAAGCAGCCTACAAACAGCCCTGTCCTCTCCCAGACAGGAAGCTGGGAACAGCAGAGGCGCTGCCTTCTCTCATCTGCCAGCAGCAACCACGTCTGATGGTGTGCACAACTCTACTCCGGACGGCTGTTTTGATTTTAGCCTGTGTGACACATCTGTTGCTTGTCAGGTTGTTGTGTGGCTGTCTGAGAGCTTAGCACAACCGGGCAATCGCGCTTCTCATCCTTCTGTCTGTTTTTTTTGTTTGTTTGTTTGTTCCTTTTGTTTTTTTTAAACAAACAGGGCTCACACTTACAAACAGGCCAGCATGGTACACATCTTCGGGGGGGCCTAAGGGGCGTTACCGGCACATGCGCTACTGGTGTCAAGCCGTCAATCGTTCTGAAAATGTGTAGTGTGTAAGCTGTCTTGTCTCCTGTAAGCACTCACATGTAAGCATGTGAGTGCTTGGAGTTAAAAAGTTGCACTATCTGCTAAAATCCAGGCAAGTCAGAAGCAATTGCAGTGTTGATTATATGGAACAAGTGAAGAAAAGGTATAGATCTTGGTCACTTTATTATCTCTTAAGTATTCCCCATCAATTTACACACACCTGTAAATCGAATCTCCATCTAGGCTGCCTTCTTCAAAAAGTGCTTTTTAATGGGCCTTTTAAGTGCTCTGCAAGAGCATTTCACAAAACTACCAAAATCAAACATATTCTGTGTAAGACTCCCACTGTCAGCTTAAATACATGAGCAATGACCATGGCTAATTGGATCCATCCCATCCATCCCTTTATGAAGTACAGATGCTATATCAGCGAAAATCAAACAACATTGTTTCACTCCGTGTTAGGCAAGTCCAGCAATAAAGAGCCAGAAAGGTATTTATTAAAGGGTTGGTACAGTAGCTGAGGAGGGATGCATTCAAGTAATTTATTTTTATGTCCTTTTCTTTCCAATCAATATTCAAAAGTGGCTCGTTACTAAAAATATAGGATTAATTCAGGTGCAAAGTACCAGTGTGGTCATAAATTGCAGTGGAAAAGCTTTGTCATAGAAACTTATTTGATTTTGTTGCTTTAATTTTTTTTTTTTTTTCCTGACTTACTGCTATTGTTATTATTAATAAAAAAAGGAATTAAAAAAATAACAGCTGAGGTAAGAAAACTAATACTTGTGTACATCTGCAAGAGTACCTAAGCTTGTTATGTAAATGCAATCCTTCTTTAGGAGGGTGGGGAAAAATATGAGATGGCTCATTTACATTATCAAATGGCATATCACTCATACTTTCCATTTACAATCAAACTGTTGCAAAAGCACTAATATGGAAACAATCAACGTGTGTAGGTCTTCACCGCCAAGCTGCGGCAACAATACAAGACAAACTGAAATTGGGTTACACGGTGTACAACATGATCGAACACCGTGACTGCCATTTTGACCAGCCTTGTCAGACCACAAGGCAACACATAGCTGCATTGGCACGGCAGGGAGGAACAGCGCTGCTATGGGGCTCTAATATATTCAAAGAGGGATCATTTACTTAAGGCTTGCATCCAAGGATCAGTCTGGCCTTCATTAGCTTCAATCTGACACGGATGTGAACAACATGTTGACTTGCCACATGAACGCAGCCCCTCCTCCCTCCAAAACCCCAAACACTCAACTCCCCTCCCCTCTCTGAAAGCTGCACGGCAAATTCCTTTGGAAATATCACAGGTTGTTAGCATTCCAGAGAGAATTTTACATGCTTGTACACTAAGGCTTTAATTAGAGACACTATTTGATCATTCAGCAGCTGGGCTTTATTAAAAATACAGGTTCATGTCGGCCTACAGTCACCCCCAGCTCAAAGTGAAAGAGCTAACAGAGGCAGAAGAGACTATGAAATTAGAATATTAATATTCATTACTCAATTCAAAGGGTCCCTGTATGGGAAATCTCCACAGCTAAACAGTGTTTATACCCCATTTAGACAATATTTGAAATTCTTGATAATATTAGTATTTATGGTGTCATCCAGGTCTGATATGGGGATTTTTTTAATTTGAATTTAAGTAAAAAGTAACTAAAACTTAAGAATCCTAGCTCAAAAAAAAACATGTTATTATGTCTTTCAATGAGTTTTAATGTCAAATACTGGTTTAAATGCTCTTGCTATCCTAGAACTGCAAACACCCACATGTTTACATAGAGTAAAATAATAAATATCCACAAACTCAATCAAACACAATATCACAACTGTTGAGAGAGTTAAACAGAAAGCCTTAACCTTAATGTCAGCACAGAAGCTGAAAATTATCTGAAGAGAACTGAGGAGATGTAAACTACATATGGTCAAGGTCAAACAGGACCATGGAACAAACAGAGTTTAAGGTGAAGCCTTCCTTGCATGAAGGTTAGTTTTGTGTTTACACTACACTACAGGCTTTGAAATTGTTTTGCTGTGTGAAGTCTGCTCAGGGTCATTGTTTGTTTTTGATGTGTTTATACAGCACACAAGGAGTAATGACTTCTAAGATAGGGATGCCAACAAGATGCAACAACACTATCTGTAGGTTTCTTTATTTTTCCAGGCTCGTAGACAACTTTCAGTGCCAGCTCTGTCACTATCATCATGTTCAACATCATTCAAAGCAATGTAAATACACAACTACATCAGGAAAAGAGGAACGGTTACTATGCAAAACCTTCTTATCATATCACACTCACAACAATTTCCATATGATGCTCTTCTTTGAAAAGACATTGTCTGCCCACAAGTTCTAAATTTATATCAACTTTAATGCAATGATGATAAACCTGCAGTGTTGTTGTGTTAACTGACTTGTGCTAGTGATGTGCATGAAAAGCACTTACTTTGATCTTTGGCTCCACAGGATGTCACCAATGGAGTCTCCAGGCTGGACCGGCAAGCAGCAGATGGGAGGAAGAACAAGAGGCGGTAGGTAGGAATGGAGAGTCTGGTGTTTCGGGTGGTAGGGATCAAAAAAAAAGAGAAATGTCAAATTTAAAATGTGAAGGCAACAAAGAAGTAAACACAGTGAAAGATGAGTCACCTCAGATGCTAGTTTGCTCCACGGGAGTGTACCATACAAATACCTCGGAGCTGACAGCAATATTGAGGGACAAAAGGCGTGCCAGTTTCAAATGAATATTCATTAAGGCAGAATTAAAAAGGTTTCAGTGTCCCCCTTCAAATATCTGCGGATACATATTTAGCATCTCAAACAAGAACTCCCTTGATTAAACAAATAATGGCACATTCCAATAGCTGTAACTGAGTCCAAATTAATTAGATTTTACCTATCTGATATATTTAAGTCCTTCATATAGTCCAACTAATTCTAATACAGTATAAGGACAGGGTGAGTAAACACAGGCCATTTTCATGCTAAAATCGTCAGTTATCAATGTTCTGCCATAACCCCTCACAGCACATCCAGACACAGAAAGTACACCCTTTGGCGCCAGGGAGAGTTGCACAAGCATTAACTGTAGAAGCAATATTAGCTATTCACATAAGTTTCAGAACAGTTTCATGACGCTAAAGGGACAGTTCTGAATCTGGGAAGGCATAGCCCATCAGAGGGTGATGTACCTAGATGCACCCCACAGTGACAAATAAACATCAATAACTGAAGAGGTTGGACGATAACACATTGGTAAACACAAAACACTTTTATTAAATAAGAATTGTAGTAAAATTTATTCAAATCCTATATCACCCATGTAAAAAAGTATTTTCCCCAGTAAACCTAATATCTGGATGGGTCACCAGGAACAGCGTCTGCGATCTCTGTCTAGAAGAGCGCAATCTTAGGAACAGCCTAGATACTGTGCAGGACCCTCAGGCTCCCAGCACTCTGGTAGAAGACCTGAGCTTGAAAGAAAATACAAGATCTCCCCCTTTTTAACCAAGGGCCAGGTAGGGTTGGACAGCTTTTTCATTCATTCGATGAAATCATCTTTTATACACTGCATTTTGTGTTTACTTGAGTTCTCTCTCTCTCTCTCCCTAACCTGTTTTCTCATCTCAGAAAGGCATTTTTTCATTGTCATTGTGACATTCCTTTCACTGTCACAATGTGTTTGCTTATAGGGAAATGTTATTTCTCTTATATTGAAGATAAAGATACTGATAATAAAAAAGGTGTTTGTTCTAGACGCACTCTAAGTTTCATGGAATGAATATCTGAGATGAAATTGCACTGCAAATATAAAACTAACATGATTTGACTTTAATGACCCCTAAACATTTGACAAAACAGTTTGAGAACAATAAAAGTAATCTGGACGGGGGAAAATACTTTTTTAATAGCAATGTAGCTGGTACTAAACTATTCAAATTACAGCACAATTGTACTCTTACTTTTGGCCTATCATTCAGCAGTGTTGCCCCATGCCCCTTAGCATTAACTCCTTCCCTCCGTTTGTAACACAGAGGGAAGAAACAACAAAATGTGTTTCCTGAAAGGGAGGAGAAGTGGAAAAAGCCCATCCTGCCCTGAGAATCACCATCGTCCCACCAGATCCACCGCCATTGGCCTTTGTGCAGAGGCAGCAAAAGTTCCCCGAGAGGGGAGTGTCTGCCAACTCAAACAGGGCTCATTCTCCTCTCTGTGGGCCGACAGCCGCCCATGTGAGGCCTGCGCTGGGCTTCCTGAGGGCTCGCTGCAGCTGGAGGACTATGAATAAAGGTAACAGCAATGTCACCACTACTGTAAACTTGCTAGGCTGCTCCTGTCAGCAGGACATTCCCAATCAAAGTAGGAACAACCCCACCTAAAACACAACTGTTGTTTTTTTAGTTTCTTTCCACCAGCTCCAAGTCCAAACTTCCCACGAATCACTGAGAGAGTGCACAAAAGAGAGGGCAACCACTGCTCCCTGATCTCGACAAACGAAGTGCCAAGAGACTGGGAGTGGCATTCAGCTCTGGGGTTTAAAAATATGAGCAATTTGAAAATGATTAGACTCTTATTTTATTGTTGAGCGCCTGACACTGGAGAGGAAACCAGAACAATCAAGCAGACTGAATTTTTTTCTGCTGAATTTAGAAACACTAATTAGTTTTGCTCTCGTAAAGCCAACCTGAAAACGACCAATTAGAATGTGAAAATGAGACGTGCAGAAGAAACAAGAGCTTGTCATTTCCACTGTTTAAGTCCCATATGCACAACTTTACTGTGATGACTTTAACACACACACACACACACACACACACACACACACACACACTGAAAATGATTGGCATGCAGCCCACTAAACCTGATGTCACGTCAATTCTCTGACCAGTTAATGGCACTTTAAATCAAACAGCGGTTAGATTGCTTAGTTATATGAAAACTATTAAAAATCTATATGGCCACATGAAATCCAGGCTAAGCAGCTTAGGCATGCAGATGTCTAAAGCACCAGTCTGGGGAGAGGAAACAGCCCATGATGCTGACCACACCACCAGCTGATTTCAGCTATAGACATACCCGGCCAACTCTTATTCCTAACAAGTGCATTGTTTCTACAAATGAACTCTCTCAGGAGTACTTCAATAATTCCTCTATATGCACGATTGTTTAATACAAACCCCAGGGGCTGGTACTTTAATGTTCGTCATCCATATACAGTACATTTAATATGCTGTGGTTCTGGACTCATGTTCAGCCCCTCATTAGAAATTACTGTAAAAACTTAAAAACTATAACTTTAAAATTTCACAGCTATTCCCCAAGCAACCAGTGGCAATGGTGTTTCATCACTGTCACGCTAAAGACGGATGGGCTGTCAGCGCCTTCCCCTGTCCACTTACCAGCTCCAGGGCTGGGAAGTAAGCTAAAAAAGGCCCGGACTTCGCTTTCCAGGCCGGTGCCTTTTATTGGGAGTAATTCTCAGATGCCAGGTTGCTGCCAACGTCCTTGCAGCCAATGGCAGAGAGGCCAGTAAGTTCACATTAACTGCAGCGTGTAACTGCGCTGAACATCTGCTCATGAATGAGAGTGCTGCCCACTAACTCAGCGAGTTGAGGCCCACTTATGAAAAATTCAACGTTCTCCTGGCTGGCACGCTTGTTTTGCACAATTCTCCTGAGCCCCAGAATTATATTAAGAGAATTTCAGCACGGCCGGGTATATCTGAGAGAACAGCTGGCACTGAAAAGGGATCTGCCGCTCGGTGAGTGCTCAGATAGCAGAGGCTATATTTAGATGACTACACCCCTCATGTGTGCTACAGTGGACAGAGCATAACCGATGGAGACATGAATCGATATGGACTGGAAAGAGAAGCCAGAGGGGCAATTGTGACAATAAGTAGCTCCCTCAGGAGACCTATTCACTATACCTCCTCTTTGTTTGGCTTGTTTAGCTCATTAGATTGTTAACTAGGAAGGATCTGCCCCCAACCCCACATTATGGAATGGGCCTAATCAGAAACAGAAGCAGGCTATCAGGGGATAACCGCATCAAAGACTTTGGAAATTATGAAGACAGCCCCATAATCCTGTCCTTCAATTGCTGCAATTATGTGGCTCATAACTTTGTCACATAACTGGAGAGAAAAAAATTGACTATTAGCAAAAGATAACTATTGCAAGATAAAACAAAATCAAAAAATCTCAGTGTGTAAC